>JAZAYU010000139.1:546826-881826 GCA_038501625.1 Corbicula japonica
GGAACTGAGATCTTATAGTAACTCAATTATTGTACTAATTGAATTCAAATAAAAAATGAAGCTGCTATTGTGCAGACAAGGTCTAAATAGTTAATTTCTGCACTTTCTGGGGCCATAACTCAGGAAACCTTCATGCAATATGGCAATTTCAAGAAAGGAACCAAGATCTTATGGTAATGAAAGTGAAGATCAGACAAAAATTAATATCACAAGTGTGCAGACAAGCTTTAATTATAACTTGATCTAGTGACCTAGTTTTCAAGGTCACATGACCCAGTTTTGAACTTGACATAGATATCACTGAGATAGACATTCTGACCAAGTTTGAAGAAGATCAGACTAACATAAAGACTGCTAGAGTGCAGACAACCATTTTCAATAATTTGACCTAGTAACCTAGTTTTCAGTCAACTGACCCAGTTTCGAACTTTACCTAGAAATCATTGAGATGAACATTCTGACCAGGTTTAAAGAAGATCAGATTAAATTAAGACCACTATAGTGCAGACAAGATTTTTCTATAATTTGACCTAGTAACCTAAATTTAAAGGTCACATGACCCAGTTTAGAAAATTGACCTAGATATCATTGAGATAAACATTCTGTCCAAGTTTGAAGAAGATCCTACCAAAATTAAGACCTCTAGAGTGTGGACAAGCTTTTTCTTTAATCTGACCTTGTGACCTAGTTTTAAGAGTTACATGACCCAGTTACAAATTCCACCTAAATATCATTGAGATAAACATTCTGGCCAAGTTTAAAGAAGATCGCACCAAACTTAAGACCGCTAGAGTGCGGACAAGCTTTTTCTATAATTTGACCTAGTGACCAAGTTTTGAAGGTCACATTACCCAGTCAAGAATCTGACCTAGATATCATTGAGATAAACATTCTGACCAAGTTTTAGGAAAATTGGATAAAAAATTAAGACTGCTAGAGTGCAGGCAACAATTGTGAATGTACGACGGACGCTGGATGCTGGACAAAAGGCGATCACCAAAAGCTCACCCTTTCACTATGTGACAGGTGTGCTAATAAAAATCAATGTGTTATTTGAAAAATTTAGTGACATAACTTAATATAATATTTTATATCATATAGTGTTCCAAATGCTGTTCCTATCAACCCTCTTGTTGCAACCAATTTAGGTAATATCCTCAAACAGCCTTTCTTTGTGCATATTTATACAGAACATAATGGATACTTATCCCCAGGCTCAGTTTCAGAGCCTTAATGTGTGTGGTATAAGAAGTTCCTACTTCATTGTAAATACTAGTGTTTTGATATAAGAGTATTATGTTTGTGCTATAATTTATGTCTATGTACTTGGTAATAATAAAATCTGTGTATAATGTTGTAATACATTTTGGATATTGGTATTTTTTGGATATTTAGAAATTTGAGTCAAAGATCAGAGAGAACTAGAAAATTGCTAACACAACAGATGAACTAAGTGCGCTGGAAGAGCTCATAACAGAAGAAAGAAAAAGGAGAGAGAGAGCAAATGGAAAAGGATATGGAAGAGGCAAGAAAAATGGCTGACAAATTTAATAAAGCCAGACTGTGTGTTACGATTGCTAAGAGGGACCTGGTGGATTATGAAGCAAAAGTAAACATGGTCAACATTCTATTAGACCATTTAATAAATCAAAGGGAGGATTTGGAAGGAAAAGTAATGAAACACAAGACTTTCCTGCTAAAGTGACAACATGGTCCTTAGATTACTGCAGTACTCTCTGCCACAGAAGTACATGCCTGTGTATGTATTTATTGATATATTATGATATTTTGTTAAAGAATGAGAAACATGTTGATGGGAATTTTGATAACGGTTATTGTTTGCACATTGTCCCCTACTGCCACTGGAGTACTCTCTGCCACAAAAGTACATGCCTGTGAATGTATTTATAAATAAATCACAAATATTTTGGATTGAAATGAGAATCCTGTTGTTTGCATATTTTTATTGCAAAATGATGTTTATGATATAATTATATTGATCCTAATTTGCTTCTGTTCAATCATTAAAAAGTTCCTATTTGCATATTTTGTAAACAGTATTGCATTGTCAATTCAAGCTGTTTGTAAAAGCAACAAATCTAAATTTACTGTAACCATTGATGACCAATCGCTTTCACCGAATGGCAAGGTTTTGGTCACCATGGCAAACAAGAAGAACAAAACAAGCAGTACCAATCTATGCAAGTAATATGTTTCTTACTCTTTTTTTGTAATTTAAATATATCACAATTTTCATACAATAATAGCAAGTGTTCATACATATATCACTTTGACATTCTGGTGCCCTTGAACTTTTTTTGCAGTTGGTTAGAGAATCGTATAAATAGTATTTTATCACAAGAAGGACGCAACAAACTATGAGCTCCAATATTGACCATCACAGTTCAGCAAAATATCAAGTGGGTTACACTGGAAAGTCTCAAAAATGCACATTGTATATAACACCTGCAGAATTTTTTTTTCAAACTGTAAATTCCATTTGCATTCAGTTGCTATCATTCTTTGAACTGATTATGTTCACATTTGTTTGTTATGATCCATATTTGTGTCCTAAGTTAACAAGAGCTGTCAGAGGAGACAGCGTGCTCGACTTTTTGATTCATTTGAAATAAATGCAATTTAAAGATTAAAAGAGCAAAACAAATATGTGCAAACAGGAATAATGTTAAGAAGTAAGTGTAAGGGAGGAAATTGAAATAATTCCTTAATGTACCTTAAATAGTGAATTGAAAAGGGAAATACGGTAACTATGAAATATTTTTTGAAGAGTTGGAAAACTTGTTAGTAATATATGCTTAATGCAAAATTTAAGTGAAAAAATAATTTTGCATAATGCTTAACACAAAATATAAGAAAAAAAAAGGAAAAAAAGGGGCATAACTTGAAAAAAATTGGTAGCAGAGTTATGGGTGTTGTTAATAATGACATAGATTTTGATGGTGAATACATTTTCGAGGTTTCAAGGTGATAGCTCAAGTAGTTTTAAAGTTAAGGGCCAAGTGTATATTTTGATTAACGCAAAATTTAAGTGAAAAAGGGGCATAATTTGAAAAATATTGGAAGCAAGGTTATGGGTCTTGTTGGTTATGATGTAGATTTTGATGGTGAAAATATATTTCAAGTTTCAAGGCAATATCTCAAGTAGTTTTAAAGTTATGGGCAAAATGCATATTTTGCTTAAAACAAAATATAAGAAAAAAGGAGCATAACTTGAAATATATTGACAGCAGAGTTATGGGTCTTTTTGGTAATGATGTAGAATTTGATGGTGAATATATATTCCAAGTTTGAAGTTGATATCTCAAGTAGCTTATAAGTTATGGACCAAAGTGCATATTTTCCTTAACGCAAAATTTAAGTGAAAAAGGGACATAACTTGAAAAATATTTGTAGCAGCGTTATGGGTTTGTTGGTAATGATGTAGAATTTGGTGGTGAATATATATTCCAAGTTTCAAGTTGATATCATAAGTAGTTTTCAAGTTATGGACCAAAGTGCATATTTTGTTAAACAATACAAGTTGCATGCTGTCATTTCTGTTCACATGATTATTACCCGCAAAAGAAGTTTTAGCTCTTAGCGTGCTTGCGGCGGACGTACCCGCCGGTACGGATTTTATCCCATACCACGAGTGGCGAAAAATTCCGCCTCAGAGGGGTACCTATAATTGACGTCATATCGCTTGGTATTGCCAATAGCCCGGAGTTTTCCAATATGCGTGCGCATCGATAACAAGATGGCTGCGCCCATGCATTAATTTTTGTGCAAGTTTGTTGATGTTTTTTCGTTGTTTTGGATAAAATAAAGCGTCGATCTGAGCCATGGCGGATGGGAACTTTCAGGACATAATAGCGAGTGACAGTGACGATAGTGATTTCGAAGGTTTTGAACCAGTTTTGCCAGAAAATGGTGATATTGACTTGGAAATAGTTGATTTTAACGATATTGAACTGGACGATGCCGATTTGCAGGGAATTATGAATGAAATTGAAAACGAAGAGAGGAATGTTTTTCATAATGCCTATGAGTGTGTTCCCAGAGAGGTACAAACATATATATTTATCTTCAAACAGCAATAACTGATAACAAAAAACACAACTTTCTATCATTTGCATGTTTATTTTTGAAGTTTACATATTTTAGCTACAAAAAAATAAAGAATCCCATTTTTGTCCGAATTTTGTTTCGTCCGAAATACATGTACAGGTAGAAAGTAAAATTTGATATAAATCTGAATAAAACAGTTGTTTTGGTATTTTTCTGCTTTATAACACTCAAGTTAGTTATTTGTTACAATTATATGACATAAGTTTGCTATAGTTTGCAAAAATAATCAAATTTTTCTCTTTTTTCAGGTAAAAATGTCCAAACCAACCAAGGGTGAGCCCCCGATGTTATCCCGCGATGGGCGAAAGTTGTATGTCAGCTGGACTGATAAACGTCTTGTAAATTTGTTGACCACTGTGCATAGTGGATCAACTTACACCAAACATGTAAGGTCCAGATTTCACCAGAACTTCTATCGTGATGTCACCACCCAAAGGCCATACAATTATACACTCACTTCATGGGTGGGGTTGATCTTGCCGACCAATATACTCAACAGTGTGTGTTGCTTCATCGTATGCTTAAATGGTGGAAAAAACTATTTCTGTGTAATCTCTTAGAAGTTTGTGTTGTGAATGCAAAAGTGATTTACAAGGAATTGCCCCCTAATCAGAATAAGCGTTTGAAAACTGAAAACTTTCGTCTTTCTATCGTAGAGGGGCTGTTGGATGGTTATGAGAAGCCTGCCAAGCCTTTCCGAAGGCCATCCACCAATGCACCTGACAGAATCACAGCCCGACATTTCCCTAGTCTCAATCCGAAAATGATTAGTGGTGGACGGCGATCCAATCCTGACTGCGAAGTATGCTCTAACAGATCTGTGAAGCGTCACCAGACACAATTCTATTGCCGCGATTGTGAAATGCCTATGTGCGCTTATCCATGTTTTGAACGTTACCATACGCTTGTGAACTACAAAGTAAACTGCACAGCTGATCTGCATAAGTGAATAACAATGTACAGTAAATGTTTGTGTAGTTTTAAGAACTATATACTCATTTCTTATGAATTTATGAACAGATTCCAGAAATTTGTGTTTTCGTTTACGAAAATGAGTGATTTTACCCAAAAATTACCCACCAAAATTGACGTTTAACAATTAAATTATGTTCAGCTTGCCTTTTTCACTAGAAAAAACAAACGCATTGCATTGTATTGTTGTTAAATTCACTGTATTTACAATAATACATATGTACATGAAAATGTTATTGTTTCTTCAATAATTACTTAGTGGTAGAGTGCAAATAAACCAATTACTTACTTAGCGTGCAAAGAGTTAGGGGTATATAGAAATCAACATCCAGTTGGTTTGTTCATTGGTTGGTCAACTGGTTAGTTTCAAACAACGTGTGAAGCAATCTATTTCTAAACATTTTAAGTTACACCAATGAAAGTAAATCTTAATAAGAATTTTTAGTTTTCTTAATGTCTTTTATCAATTTAAGAATGTGGTTGTGGTGAGCGATTGATTGAAATTGAGAAAGAGAAATTGGAGGAAAACAGAAAAATTAGGAGAACATTAGAGAGCATAGACATCACATTGAGAAGTATTCTCGAGGTAAAAAAAGAAAACTGGACTTGATGGAGGGAAATGCACTTCTTGAGAGAAGCAACTTGTTTGATTCTTCAGGTTGATAACAAGTGCAATTAGGGAAAAGCCACATTCAGAAAATACAGCATTCTCACATTACAAGTTGCATGCTATAAATTCATTTCAGCATCCATGAGACACCAGAATTTATTATTATTCCCAGTTTCATTTAATTTCCTTTAGCAGTAGTATATACATGTCTATACATGTACTTAGTATATTTTTAGTTTCATCTAGTTCCATTAGCGGTAACATATATATTAAATTTTATGAATCATAAAATAATATCATGTGCCAAACTACCGAACAGAGACAGACTATATCATTCTTAGTAAGATACCAGCCTTCACGATAATTTTTTTTAGAACTTGCCTCTTCGGGCAGACAACATGGAATTTCAACTTGCCCGAATACATTTCAACTTGCCCAAAAAATTAAAGATTCAATTTTTTTAAATTTAAGCTTTTAATCATGTTATATATATTAACAATTCATTCTTGAAATGACAAGAGAGAAAATACAGTGTCTAACTTGTAAAACGAATGTAAACATCCAGTCATCTGGCGTCGTAAATGTTTATTTGTTTATTTATTTCAACTTGCCTGATCGGGCAGACAGGTTATAATTTTAACTTGCCCGCCGACAATTTTACTTGTCCCGGGCTTCGGGCAAGTGGGTTATTTCGAAGACTGAGATACATACCATTGAGGTTGATTAAGCTACAGTAAACAAATGTCATTGACCTTATTGTTAAAGAATGGCAAGAGACAATTTCTCATTCAAATTTGTTAGTCTGCTGCCATTTTTTATGCTTGTATCTTTATTTTGGTACAAGTCTTACCGGTACTCTTCGGAGTAACACTAGTGTAGGTAGATATTTTTCTTTCATCATTTGTTCTTTGATTGTGTTAGAGACCAGACGTTTTAAAACAAGTAAGGAGAGCTAAGACAATGTCCTCCTATATTATTTTTCTTTATTCTTCATTATGGAAAATTCGTGTTTAATGGACATTCATTTAAAGAACTTTATCCAGGAAAGTTCAATTTATATTGTGCTGGTTTTGTGTGCCAGTTTTCTGGATTTTTCAGGTGCATCCTGTGAACAGTTACTTTCTTCATCTTTCCATAAATATGTTAAAAATTTTAAACATTTTGTCATGTTTACTTTAATATGGATTATCCTAATTTCTATATTTGATAATCCCACTTAAATCTATCACATAACCAATGTCCGCACAGCAGGAGTCTAAATAAAAAAATAAAAAATGCACAACCGGCTAATCAAGCGTATCCATCTTCCTTTTATGTCTGGTCGCTGAAACGGCAAGCAAAGCTTTTAATAATTTGCCTACCCACCCATCCCCTTCGTTTTTCATGGAAAATTTGGTGCTGCTTTCTATTTTGACTATTTCAGTTGCCTCCAATGCCAGAGACACGTTTTCGTCAGTGCTAACCAATCGCTGCAGAACTCGCATTAGCCTTGTGGGAAGGACCTTTCTTAACCAACTGGTGCTGGAATTGCTTAACGGGAAGTTCCTAACCTGATGGTATATTATGCGAAAACAATGTGTTCATGAATGTTGCGAAAATAAAAAATCGGTATTTGCAATAGACAAACAGTTGGTTTGCTTTAGATTGCATCTTGCTTCAGCCCAGGACACTGGAATTACTTAAGAGGAAGTTTCTAACCTGACGGTATATTATGTAGAACCAACAGGGATATTGGTGAAATTACACAATGGCATATGCAATTGACACAGTGTGTAATTAATTAGTATATTATGTATTAACCAACATGGATTGCGAAAATTAAAAAACGTATTTGCAAGCGAGTGGAATTTATTTCTTTGAACAACTTTGGAAGAGCTTCATGCAAGGAACATCCGTGGCAAGTTTCATCAACTTTGGCCCAGGGGTTTAAGAGGAGATGACGTTGAAATTAAAAGTTTACGGACGGACGACGGACGCCGGACAAATTGCGATCATAAAAGCTCACCTTGTCACTACGTGACAGGTGAGCTAAAAAGTGACTTAAGATCTTAAAGAAATTGTGACTTACTCAAATTTTGATTATTGATAATGCCGTTAACATGTGACTGTAACAAAGAATTTGCTTATAAGCAGGATTTAGACATATTTCAGAAATACATCTTACGGAACGTAAATGGATTTGCCCAGAAGACATGTGTAGTTATGAGACTGTGAGGAAAAGCAATTTAGTGAAACATCTCGAAAGATATCATAAGTTGCAACCTATGGATTCAAGAAAAAAGGCATTGGCTGCCAATCACACAGGTACTGCAGACATGAAGAAATATGAGCAGGAAATTAAAAATGTGAGCGAAAGTGAAAGTATTATGGATTTAATACAAGAAATCGATGAAATGGCAACTACTACTGACAACATTCTTCAAGATTTCGACGAACAACAAGGGCACTCAGATAAGATGTATGACCTATTTTATGAGTATGATTCGGACAGAACAAACAACCATGACGAAAACAGTGAAACAGATAGTTATATCACTATAAGCAATGCTGATGAAGATAATATTGAGGAAAAAGCTGTTAAAGTTTCAAGAGTAACAACAGAAACTGAGTTGTACATGGTATCAGCGTATGTAGCAACTACGTATAACAACAATGGAGAAAAATTTTTTCAAACAGTTCGAGCAGAACAAGACTACTTCAAACTGTATCTGTGTAAGTCTATGTTAACTTTGCCGCCGGAGTGTAGCGAATATACATTTAAAGAAGTCATTTAACGATTAATGTGTTTCTTTTCTAATGTGTTTGTATAACTGATTATAGATAATAATCTGTTAGTGACTGTCTTGTTATTGGTAACATACTATGGTTTATTATATCCATGCTTTTCGTGTTAAACTTTACCGCCAAAATCTGACATAAATCACGGGATAAACGGGATTCCTGCATATTAGTGCTCCAACTTATATTTTCTCGTTGCTCCTAAATTTAGATTTTCGTGATTTATATATACTCAACAAAGATGGTTTGCAACTTTCTCTATGTTTTGCATGGGAGGGAAATAAAAAAGACAAATGGTACAAAAACATGTTTTTTTACTAAATCCATAACAGAGACACAATGTTAACATAAAATTTTGTAGTAAGACAGATTTCTAATGTGTTTTTGACAACTTAGAATGTTCGTACGCCATCCGTGGAGTGACACTTCTCACTAATTTGGGAAAAAACTGCTGATTTGTGAAAAAATTACAGCCTATATCCAATCATTTACGTCATTCTTTTTCAATCATTATTGATAAAAGCTTCAATCTGCATAAAAGATATTATGCTGTGACAATAGTTCTTTCATATAAGGATGGTTTTGTATCACTTGTTAACTTTCGTTGTTTTGAACTGTTAAAAAATGCAAAAGTTGCAAAACTTTTTTTGTTGAGTTTAAATATATATAATATATATAGGCCTCTGCTATATAAGGATGAAAAACCCTGACATTGCCTTGTTTACATTGCCTCTTAATGGTTTACATGTATCTTAACTTTGTTTCTTTATTTCAGATGCACAACGTTTACCCCATTGAATTTTAACCTTTTTTTTTCATGCTGACATTTCAACAAATAATTGGGGTTGCATAAATCCAAACAAAAGCTTACACAAACTTTTATTAAATTTTAAGGTTTGTTTTGTTTTTTTTTAATTTTCTTTTACATGTTTGCACTTATTTGTAATGTTACTTTTATAACCATGATGTAACTGTAAACCATCTTCTGTTCATTTTAAAAAGATCTATATACTTGAATGTTGTCTGTCTAAGCCCTTAGCAACAGAACAATTCCAATGTGAAACTACTGAAAGTAATTGCTTGGTATCTTCACAGAACTGCAACTCGTGTAACTATCAATTCAGAAATTAGTGTCTGGAGAAATGGGCAGGAAACCATTACAGGTCGATTTGTATAAATTCCAGGTTTTCCCCGAGAAAGGAATAAGCATATTAATTGTTATGATGCACCACAATTTTTCAACAGACACCTGGCTGAATAAAACACAAAAGCTAAAACAAACAGAAAGATAAGACATAAAAGCATGCAGTTTTGGTCCGAATTTGATCAAATTAAAAGAATTCATAAAAAAAATTTAACAACTATTGTTCCATAATTGACAAGTTGTGTTTGGTTTGATAAGAAACAGGTTCTTTTCATGAACACAGTTCAGTGGAGAGGCCAGAAACGAATTACTGTAAGTTACAGGTAGCTGACTCATTATGTTACATTTTGACTGAAAACCGCTTATATTTTCAAAGTTTGCTTGGTGGAAGCAAATTATCACTGATAAAGTTTACAGTATATGAAAAAATTGAAATGTATAAGGATCATACTGTACTAATTCTTAATGATTAAGTACCCAAAGAAACCTTTTCTTCTAAAACTCAAATGAGAATCCAACAATTTATTTTCTTCGACCTGAAACACTTAGTTAAGTGTTTATAGTGCCTGTCTAAAGCTTTATTTGGAATGAGTTTCTGTTATCAACAATAACAATTTTAATCAATATCAACATACATTGTATGTAAAAAATATTAACAGAAAAAAAACACCAACAATCTTGTTGGTGAAGAAACAATACTGTGAGACAAACCATCAACCCAATTAAAATAAACTATGTGTACATACTAACTTAAACATTAACTCTATCACCAAAGTCTTAGGTAAAGAGATATAAGCAATTAAAATACCTAAAAAAAACAATAACTTCTAAAACATGTAGACCTTCATCAAGAAGCGAGTTTCATTGCATGTTCCAGATCGATGGCAGCAGTTGGTGACACCGCCTCCAGAGATCTCTGTGTTGTTATAATGTGATCATGATACAAGATCTGAGTCTCTGAGGGTTTTAATAAAACATATGGAAGATGAGAGTTGACACGCTGTAGGGCAGGGTAATACATACGGTATGACAGGTACGCCATCGACAGTCCTATAATACTGCCTACTGTGACATCTGAAACAAAACAAACAATGAAAGTTACACATCAAACAAAATATTTTTACACTTTCACTGTCTTAACTGGTATAAAGATACACTTGTATAGATCAGGGTTGTTCTATTTGCTGCTCAACAGAACTAAGAGACTAAGAATGACTGTCCGAATGACACTGAATGAATGAATTGCCCGTGTTAAACTGCTGGTACTTGTCCGAGACAGGTCATGCTAATTTCACTCCTGGTGCACAGGTAATTTGAATTGTGGTGCTCTGGTCTAAGATAGGTCAGGCTGATTGAGTAGTTTGCTTTCAACATAATAGAATTTTTTATGCCAAAATGCCAAATAAGAGAAATTTATCAACCCTCTCCATCCCCATTCCCCACCACCTTTAAAAAAAGAGCACACACAAAGGCAACATAAAACTGATTCCTACCCTGCCAATGATGGTGATAATCAGCTGTCCTTGACACTGCAATCATGGTTGCCCATAGCAACGGGAACACTACAATTAATACACGCCAGGCCTGTCCACGTCCTGCTGGGTTAAATATATGCAGTTTACCAGCCAGGTATAATGCTATAAAACCTAAACAGCCAAAGCATACTGAAACAAAAAGAAAGGACAAAAACTGTTGTGTCATTTGGATAAACAGTGAATGTATAATTAAAATTTTGTACAAAATTTGTAAGTTTGATCTACTGCAACAATCTTGTAATTGATTTTATACACAGTACTTCAAACCAGATCTATTTGTAACAGCATAAAAAATGTTTCTGTCTCACATTATAATACCGGTAACTGAAGTTATGGAGCTAGTACATTTCAAAGTCCACAATTAAAACCAAGGGTTATAGGCAGAGCTCCAGGTCAGCTAGGTATTTGCAGAAATACCTTCTGAGTTCTGGAAATATCCTATGAATTTTGTATGTGGAGGTACTGGTACCCTTTCATTTTCAAAAGAGGTGGTATAGTGCTCATTTCTTCTTTCCACATACTGAAGAAAAGTAACACTGTAGAAGATAATCAAGCTTTGGATTCTATAGAAACATGCATTTTCATGTTCTTTACCAATACCCTTTGCATAAAAATTTACCTGAAGCTCGGGTTATAAGTTTTAATGATGACCACATATGAAGGAGTTCAACAAACATAACTTTAGCTATCACTTGAGATGACTAATACCCCACAAACCCCACTTGGTCAGCAGAAACATGAAAACCCTGAAGAAATTATGTCAATGATGCCGATGACACCTTAAAAGTTTACAGTAAATATTTTCATTACTGTAGAAGTAGTTGTCAATTTTGACTGAGAAGCAAACAGTTAAGATCCAGATCTGACTGCAAATGGGATATAAGCCATATCAATGAAGTGAAGGGATTAATCCTTTAACCAATGTCAGACTTTACAGTGACTTATCATGTAATAGGCCAAGCAATTCCATTACTGTATAAATGGTTACATTTGCATGTGTGTTTGTGCATTATTGTCCAATTTAGGTACATGTTGATTTCCTTTTTATAAATAGATTAGAAATGATCCTAGCAGGCTGTTATTTTTATTTTTTTACCTTCTGTTATTTTAGCAATTAACTCCGTTACTGCCTTTTACACCAGCAGCTACATTTCTTGAAAAAAACCTGCAGCCTACAGGAATTTCAAATAAAAACCCTTTACCCCATGGTGTACGGCAGTCAAGCATAAGCTAACATTGAAAATCTACATCAGACAGCACATAATACTCTGTTCGCTTTTGATTCTTAGGTTATTTCTGACGTAGAGGGAAAGGTGTATACCCTGATTAAAAGACACATATGTGCCAACCGACCTGGATCTACACTGTTCCAACATGCTATTAAACCCAGAAATAACCTGATGAATTAAAAGGCGAACTGTTTAGATACTGATTAGACAGCATGGATGTGCCGGCTCATCTGGATCGAAACCCACGCAATAAAGGTGTGTCTATGGAGGAAAGGGTTAAACAGTATGCTTACAAGATGAATGTCCACTAGGAAAGCTCTTATATCCCTCTATAACATCTTTTACGGTGCCTGTACACTCCATAGACTCCTGTATTTTGCCATCAGGGAAACAGCGGGCAAGGAAATCGGGACGTGGTCTGAAACAGTAAACACATTGTGTTCAATTACAACACACACACACACCATGCTTGCAAGTAAAACATGTTTATTTTCATTGTGATACTTTTACAAAATTACAAGGGTTTTTGTAGAATTTGTGGAATTTCAATGTGATTAATTTTAAATATTATAGAATTAATTTCTGAAACAATATTATTTTCACAAAATATATAATGGAGACAATTTTCACAGTGCTTTGTAATATCTGATCCATTGAAATATGCATTATAGACCTGCCTCTTTAATTTGGGTCTGTCAACTGCAAGAAGGAGGAATTTTTGCTGCAAATTGGTGTGTAAATTCTGATTAAACAGCAAAGATGTTCATCATCATGTTCTAATGGCTCTACAATGGTCACGATGCATGTTTCTGCAGGAGTTACATCTGTTTTCAGCATGCTTTCAGCTATCATGCCTTCTGGGTTTCATACCACCCATACCACAAAACTTACTGCTAGTATATGACCTGTACTCACAACTTTTGTTAAAGGTAAATGACTTATGAAACAATTCTGTGTCAAACCGCTTGCTCCCTAGGGATCGAGCCAGCCACCAAGATACTTAATACTGATGTTGTCATTTTATTTAGCATATATTGGATATCAATGTACATGTTTTTAGAGTGACGTCACATTGCAGACAATTTGACATCAAGTTAGAGACTTCATTAAGAACATAAGATTTGTTAATATGAACATTCAAAGGTTAAGGAAACAAAGTTTAAATTATTTATGTAAATGTTATAAACAATCAAGGGTATGGAAGAAAAACTTTCTTAAGTCAGTTGGTAAAGATAAAAAATTGTGTCGTCCAGGCAGCACTGTTTCGGTGCTAAAACGGTTACTTGTCAGTGACAGATTGTTTAATCAATGTCATACTAATACTAGAGACGTAATGTGAAATCATTTATGAACATGGAGAACTAATTTCATGGATATTGTGGACAAATGGATCAACAACTTTAAAGCCACAACAAAATATGATTTTACATTAAATTGTAGGTAAACACATGTTTGAAGATGAAAACCACAAATTACAGAAACCACAAAAATGTGATTTAATGCCCATAAAAACTAAATGCATTCTCAGTATATAAACACCTCTCAATAACATAACCCAGAAAATGTATCAAAATAATAGGCTCTATTTTATAATATTTCCACATTAAAGGTGACATCTTTTCTGATATGTTTTGATGTAATTGGGTTATTTTTACTTAAGGGAAAACATAAAATACTGTCCCTTTCATGTAAATGGATGTCTTAACATTTTCCTTTGAGACTAGAATATGCAAGAAATGTTAATTACCTGCCCACTCCAAGCTTTAAACAATTAGTTATATCTCCTGCCAAAAAAACTGCAAGGAAAACACCTGAAAAAAGAAAGATATTAGTGTACATCTACTGAAATATCAACAGCTACCATAGTAATATAACTAACTTAAACTTGAGAATCAGATTTTAATTAAAATATCATAACTGTTTTCAATAGAAATATCGATTGAGAAAATAGTTAACTGTCTGAATCAGAACAATGCTTTTTCTTTTGCAATCCTTTATTTTACCACAGGTTTCTGCCTTGGAACAGTCAGTGAAAAAACAATTTGCTGTTTGGAATTAAAACCAGGTTCAAGGGTGCACCAACCTCACACTTGCACCATCAGGTTCTTATATGAACAAACAAGTACAAGAAGCTTATAGCATTTTCTTGTGTTAGTACACTGGTCGCTTTATAAATTATAATGGGTGTGTCCAACATCGCTACGCAAAACACTTTTCTCAATTTTTCAGTGCAAAATACATGTCCAGATTTACCCATGCAAATCGATAGTTGTGTTCATATTAAGATAGTCAAATTTAAATTGTTTCCTGAAAATACCAAGGTAATTTCTTTAGACAGCAGAGAAATTATTCAATTGTTAAATTAACAAGAGCCAGTCGGAAACGACTGCACGCTCGACTATTCGAAAAGTCAGAATTATTAAGCACATTGTAACTGGGCTTCATTTAAACTGGGGAGTGATTCAGGAGTTTATGACACCCCCAACAAACACACATGAACAAAAGTTTCTTAATCCATAAATCAATAAATAACACTTAATTTATTCTTGTAGATTTTTTTTAGGGTTTACACAACCCAGCCCATAAACCCCTGATCCCACACCCATCAACCCACTATCTTTGCCCACCTATAGTTGTGTGGTGTGGTGAAGTACAGTATGGTATGCTGGTTGCTGTTGTTGGTGGTGGTGTTGTTGTTGGTGGTGGTGGTGTTGTTGCTGTTGTTGGTGTTGTTGTTGGTGGTGGTGTTGTTGGTGTTGGCATTGTTGGTGTTGTTGGTGGTGGTGGTGGTAGTGTTGTTGCTGGTGGTGGTGGTGTTGGTTGTTATTGCTGTTGGTGGTTGTGTTGATGTTGTTGTTGGTGGTGGTGTTGATGTTGTTGGTGTTGTTGTTGGTGGTGGTGTTGGTGTTGCTGGTGGTGGTGGTGGTGTTGTCGGTGCTAGTGTTGGTGGTGCTGATGTTGTTGTTGGTGTTGTTGTTGGTGGTGGTGTTGTTGTTGGTAGTGGTGTTGTTGGTGGTTTGTTGGTGGTGGTGATGATGTTGTTGTTGTTGGTGGTGGTGGTGTTGTTGGTGGTGATGGTGTTGTTGTTGGTGGTGTTGTTGTTGATGGTGTTGTTGTTGGTGGTGTTGTTGTTGGTGGTGGTGGTGGTGTAGTTGTTTGTGTTGGTGTTGTTGTTGGTGGTGTTGTTGATGTTGGTGGTGGTGGTGTTGGTGTTGTTGGTGGTGGTGTTGTTGTTGTTGGAGGTGGTGTTGTTGTTGGTGGTGGTGTTGGTGGTGGTGATGGTGTTGTTGTTGTTAGTGGTGGTGTTGTTGTTGTTGTTGGTGGTGGTGGTGTTGTTGTTTGTGTTGTTGTTGGTGGTAGTATTGATATTGTTGTTGGTGTTGTTGTTGGTGGTGGTGTTGGTGTTGTTGTTGGTGGTGGTGTTGGTGTTGTTGTTAATGGTGGTGCTGAAGTTGTTGGTGGTGGTGGTGGTGTTGGTGTTGTTAATGGTGGTGGTGTTGTTGGTGGTGGTGGTGTTGTTGGTGGTGGTGATGGTGTTGTTGTTGGTGGTGGTGTTGTTGTTGTTAGTGGTGGTGGTGTTGTTGTTGGTGGTGGTGTTGTTGTTGGTGTTGTTGTTGGTGTTGTTGTTGTTGTTGTTGTTTGTGTTGGTTGTAGTTGTTGTTGTTGTTGGTGGTGGTATGTGGAGGTGGTGGTGGGTGGTGGGGGTACAGTACAGTGGTGTGGTGTGGTGTGGTGTGGTGTGGTGTGGTGTAGTGTAGTGTAGTGTAGTATAGTGTAGTATAGTCTATGCACCCACCCACACCACAATTACTCTACACTTTCAACCAAAGTATGTTAAGGACATCTGTTTTAAACCTTTTATATAGCTGTACATATGAAAAACACTAACATTGAAACTTTAACAATTATTTACAAGTCTTAATTCTAATTTCAAGTGAAAAGGGGCAAAAATCAAATATAAGAAAAGCAAGGATGAGTTATGGGCCTTTGAAAATAAACCCGATGTAAGATAAAATAAAGGTATACAAAGTTTTAAACCTTAATTTTTAAGTCTAAAAAGGGCAGTAATTTGAAAAAAATCAAAGAGTTATGGTTCTTGGCATACATAGTCAGGGTCATGATGGTGAATAAGTTTCAAAGCTATAGTACAAGAAGTATGAAAGTAACTAGCTTGCACGCAATCTTTAACCTGAAATTCTAAGTCAAAAAAGGGCCGTAATTTGATTAAAAATGAAAGAAAGAGTTATGGTTCTTGGCATACATAGTCAGGGTCATGGTTAACAAGTGTCTTAAGTCTCAAAGCTATAGTACAAGAAGTATGAAAGTAACTAGCTTGCACGCAAACTTTAACCTGAAATTCTAAGTTGAAAAAGGGCCATAATTTGATTAAAAATTAAAGAAAGAGTTATGGTTCTTGGCATACATAGTCAGGGTCATGATGGTAAACAAGTGTTGAAAGTTTCAAAGCTATAGTACAAGAAGTATGAAAGTAACTAGCTTGCACGCAAACTTTAACCTGAAATTCTAAGTCGAAAAAGGGCCATAATTTGAACAAAATGGAAGTTAGAGTTATGGTTCTTGGCATACAAACTTGAAATATGATGATGAACAAGTGTTGAAAGTTTCAAAGCTGTAGTATAAGTAGTATGGAAGTTATGGATTTGTACAGTAGCTTGCACGCAAACTTTAACCTGAAATTCTAAGTCGAAAAAGGGGCATAATTTGATAAAAATGAGAGTTAGAGTTATGGTTCTTGGCATACACACTTGGGATATGATGATGAACAAGTGTTGGAAGTTTCAAAGCTGTAGTATAAGTAGTATTGAAGTTATTAGTTTGTATAGTAGCTTGCACGCAAACTTTAACCTGAAATTCTAAGTCGAAAAAGGGCCATAATTTGAACAAAATGAAAGTCAGAGTTATGGTTCTTGGTATACACACTCGGGACATGATGATAAACAAGTGTGCCAAGTTTTAAAGCTGTAGTATAGGTAGTATTGAAGTTATTAGTTTGTATAGTAGCTTGCATGCAAACTTTAACCTGAAATTCTAAGTAGAAAAAGGTGGTGGTTCTTGGCATACACACTCGGGACATGATGACGAACAAGGGTGCCAAGTTTAAAAGCTGTAGCTATAGTAGTTTTTAAGATATAGGTAGGTTGCACGTAAACTTTAACCAAAGCGGGACGCCGACAGCGACGCCGACGCCCAAGTGAGTACAATAGCTCGACATATTCTTCGAATAGTCGAGCTAAAAATACGTTAGAACATTTATTTTTACAAAAAAGTCCCTCCTCCTTCCTTTAATGAATGCAACTATTTTCTTACATTTTTATCATAGATTTTTTTGTACTATCAGTGGCAGAGTCTCATTCCCGCAAAACAAAGTTAACGCTTGGTGACAGATTTTACCATCTTCATCTCACACTCATGCAAGATACTTATATACTTACCTAGAATAAACTGTACAGCATCCACTTTATCTTTATTAAACCTGTAAACAACTGCTGCTGTGAACATGGGTGTACAAAACACAGTAGTCTGAAAACCACAACAATCTATCATCAGTTACAGTCTCTACACTCAACAAAAATAATTAACAGTCACACAAAATCTGTTATACCTAATGCTATAGAAAAACAAAATTATAACCAAAGATTTTTTTTAATCCTTCTACTTCTGTCACTATTGCAACTGAAACTGCAATTTGAAAGATTCAAGATTTTATTCACATACTCATCACATGGACACAGGTATATACAGTGTTTTTTTTTCACTTTTGGGGGAAGGGGGTCGCAGCCCTTTGGAGGGGGAAAATTGCAATGCGAACAAAGGAAAGGGGAAATATTTGGAATATACTTTCAGCCTGTCAAACACAACAAAACAAAGGGTTCACTGATTTTTTAATCCAAAGAAAGTCAGTGGTCTGCAGCGAAATGTCTCTTTCTCCCTCTGCAATTTTATAAATTATTCTTGTCAATGTATTGTCTATCAGTGGGGTATCCATTAAACATATCCTGACTCAGTACAGACCTGCCAACTCTCCCGAATTTTGCAGGATTCTCCCGAATTTAACCTAGATTTCTGAACTCCCGCAAACACTATACAATCTCCCGAAAACTGGTTATGCAATTTTAGGTAACGGCCAAATTTCCATTTGTTTTCTTTGTTGTGTGTTGTATTTTCATTTAGGATTCTCCCCAGCGGGAGCGCTCACTCTGATCTCAAAACTGTACACCCACTACATGCTTTAATTATCCCATTATCTCATACCGAGGGGTCAGTGCAAAACTATTGTAACTACATTGAAATAAAGAAGGAGTTACAATAGTTTTGCACTGACCCCTCGATACTGTTTATTGAAAAACCAAGTTAACACGTGTCTCCTCTCAAAATTAGCCTGGGGCTACTTCCCCCATAAAGAAAGGCTGTTGTTAACACAAATTCTTGTCCAATTGACGAAAAAAGAGTGAGTGGGAGGAGTTGAAGACCGATTTTTGGCGCCTGATTATTTTACCGCATTTTGCATACATGTATTATTCTGGTTTTAAATGATAAATCACACTAATCCAACAAATAATCAAGGCTATAAATATTTATATTAATTGAAAATTTTGAATTTTCTGCTCGATTTTTTATTTCTTTAGTTGACAGATTGTTGTTGTTTTTGGCGTCGTCAAGGATTGTGATTAACTTTGGAAAATAACATTTATGAATTTAAAGATGGTTTCAAGGGTATAATACATTGAACAATGTAAAAATGTGTTGATCTGTTTATTTTGAGGTGTTTTTTAAGTTTTCAGTTTAGAATGAAACACTAGCTGGAAGAAAAATACAAAAGTCATAAGTTTTCGCGACCATGCTTTACAAGTTAAAGATGACTTCTAACTTAAAATTGTAATTTTTTATCCAGATTATAATTAGTTTTGAAACACATTTCTCCTGTCCAATCCCCAGCAACAGTTTGTGGAATAGATTTATTTCACTAAGTATTTTAGTCTCCAAACTGATGATAATGTTGCAGCATAATCATGATCCCCAGACCCCTTGCTTTACAAAAACATTTTAACTTTTACATCAAAAATTGGAAACAGATACTGTATATCTAAAATAATTAAGTGAATGAATATATAAAGGATGCATATTTATCTTAAATACAAATAAATTTAAGCTGTATTTATTGCATATGAACATTAATTTCTCATTCTAAATAATTCCAACACTACATAACTAAACTTGATATAATAGTTACAATAACTTGTTGGTTTTATGTCGCGAATCGCAAGTAGCGAAAAAATCTCCCTCATTGGTATTTGAAAAAGTTGGCAGGTCTGTCAGTATGGTCTGTAACAGACTTCAACAAAGGGGGAATTTTTATCTGACATGGGGGAAAAATCTATACTATTTTGAGGGGGGATGGGGCCCTATTTCTCCCAATATTTGGCATAAAAAAATCACTGTATATAATTAACCTTTTACTCTGTACATTCACCCTTATTGTGTGGGCAGTGTAGATTCAGATCAGCTGGTAAATCTGGGCCATCTGATCAGAATCTACAATGATGGTGACTGTTCACTTTAAGATTCATTAGGTTATTTCTGATCAATATGCAACCAGTGCACATCCAAATAAGGTCTGATGGCACAGATGTGTCAGCTGATCTTGATCTACAATGTTCACACATGCGTATAATTATAAGGTGTAAAAATTTAATACATAATTTTATAGCTGAGCCTTAATTTTGTTGAGTGTATTTCTCTAGCAGTTATGCTTTCAACTGTAGATTTTATACTTAGGGAATGCATAAATTAGTGAATATGCTGAAATATTGACCCTTCAAGTCACATGGACAAAAAGTATAGATCCAGATCAACAGCCAGATCCATACCATCTGATCAGGATCTATACTGTTCACTTAAAAGATTCATTTGGTTATTTCTGAACAAGAAGCAAACAGTGTATCTGATGGCACAATTGCGCCAGTGGATCTGATTGTTCACTGGCTGTCCATGTGATATAAGGTGTATCCATGGAGTAAAGGTTTAAATGAACACATGATCAGTGAGATCTGGATGTCTGATAGGTTCAATTGGGCTTACTTCTGATCATCAATTATGAAAATCAGCTGATTTTGAAACCCTAGGCTATATCCCAAATAAGGAGTTATGGACACAATGACTGTGAATTAATGGATCTGTAGTGTTGAAACTGCTATTCTTCCCTGTACAATGAAATTAAAATGGCATAAGATTAAGAAAGCCTTATCATCAAATTTATAGTTTTTTACCTACAGTTTGTGGGGAAACTATAAACAATAGTACTAGAGAACTTGATACAAATATTCCTTTACTTCTTATGAAATGGCTGATTACATCTGTCCGACCAGTGTAGATGTAGATCCAGATCTGAATCTACACTGTCGCTTTCAGATTCATTAGGTTATATCTGGCCAGGAAGCGAACAGTCTACAATGAGATCAAACTGTTTGGATGTATCCCATGGAATGAAGGTTAATCTACTAATTTTCTGGTACCTACCCATAAATAGCTGCTAGGATAATAGCTTTCTGCCCTGGGAAAACTATACAACCAAAATTCTTCTTTCTGTATTGTGCGCCTAAATCCTGGAGCTTTATCTGTGTAACTGTAAGAAATCATTCAAATAAAAAGATTCATGTCTTATTTTAACCAGAATGTTCCAATGGGAAACATATACAGTGAAATCTCTACAGCCTACAACACAAATTTGTCTATTGTATGGTGGTTGTTCTCTTGTAGACATTAATTATATATGCTAAATATATGATGTCATGGACTTGAAAGTAACAAGATGAAGTGCCTTCTAATCTGTACATGTCAGCAATGATAAAGGATTGTTGAAATGTGTATGCAAGTGAACGAAATTTACAATATTTACAAATGATAATGTGCAGTGTGATCAACAAACAGGATTGTTATATGATGTAACTTACAAGAAAAATGCTATTAGACATAATCTGACGAACACCTCAATCCTGAGGACATCTCTGGTCAAAGCTTTCATTCCCCGCTGTTATCTGTCCTTCTAGTTTGAAGCTATTATCTGAAATGTTTTTAAACAATTTTATATCAAGGCACAACAAACACAGCCCCATTATAAAAATAAAATAATACACATAGTTAAGCACATATGCACAAAGCACATTTATAAACCGCACCATAAAACATTAAACAATAAACAAGAAATAAACATAACATTATCAGTTAAATGTGTATAAAACCGTATCTCATTCATCAACATAATGATACAGATGATTATTAATTTACACTGGGGCATACGCCTTCAACAGGCTACTAGGTGACCACCCTATATTCTATAATGATCTTTAGATGGTTGGTTATGTACATTAATATGGTCCGTAAGGTTTTGATAGATATATAATTTATATTCCATATCTATCTATAGGTAAGGTACATAAAGCTTGGTCCGTTATGTCCACAAATAGGGTCTGCTCTGAACTTTTTGTCCCAGAATCTGCTTTTTTCAGCTAGTTTCATGGGTCAGATATTGTGCCCATTCCCAAAGCCAGATAGGGACCATTTTTCCCAATTTTTTAGAAAAGCATTCCGAATTGAAAAGAAAAAAATCCCATTTCAACAGAAATACTATTTGCCTATTTAATGGAAACAAACAAGAAACCATGTAATCAAGAGACCTATCAAATTTTGAAAATTGTTAAATGGTGAAAACTATACGATGGCCCCGTTGTAGAACAGGGCAAGAATCAGTGAGTTTTAATATAATTTCTATTAATAAAGAAGTAGCTAACCAGTATCGATGACATTTTCTCTATTTTTCAAAGTTTTTCATCCTGATGCAAAAAGTGACACTTTAGCTTTTTTCTGATGTAAACAGTCGGCAGATGGCGCTGCTTATGCAAATTTGGAAATTTTCTGAGTACTATGGTACACGTAAAGATGCAGTATTAGCAAGGACGACTAAACACTCCATGAATTTCTGTATGTAACAAGTGTAAAAACTGGTGAATACTGCATAAAAAAAATTCCCAATTTAGGTAGGGACCCTTTTTTGCCCCAAAAAATTGAAAAAGCTCTGTTATGGTCTGTAATTGTCAAGGTCGGTAATGTACCTAATTCGTTCCGTCACTGGGAAAAATATTTATGTAACAAGGCTTCTGAAAAATCCACGTCCGAACCAAGGATTGAAGCCGGAACCCCTTGCATGCCAGTCCAACGCTCTACGATGTCGCCATAAAAGCTAGCTCTATGACAAGATAGTACAAGTGCTGTACTTACTCAATCATAGCCGGCAGTGTTTAAAAAATTTCAAAATCCCAATAGGACATTGGTGCCAAAATGAACTATTCTCCGACTTCCGGTTCGCATAAACAGGGATTTTCGGTCCCCGCATTCAGCGCATTTCACTCTTTTTACCCCCAGTCCATTCCTCCCTTACGACATAATTTCTCGCGGGCGATATCCTACAAACAACGCCTCCCAACTGATTAATGATTTTCGAGTTGTAGACAGAAAAATTCTTTCATCGATTTATTAGAGCGGCTTGTGACATTTGAAGAATACGATGATTGTCTTTGTTGTAATACACAAGCATCCCATGCATTTCAAATGTGACGTAATAGTTCAAAACATTAATTGACAGCAGTGTTCATAGTGATAGTGAAGTGGATTATTTAGTTCATTAAACATGTATTAACTCTCGGATTTTTGGAAGGCAACTATTCTCTTTACGTAAATGCCGTATACGCCTTTCCAATAAATCGATGAATTTTTTGGTTACCTCCCCTGTCCAGTCACGTGACTGCTCTATGGGAAAAATGATAGCTCGCTGTATTAACGTAAAAGGAAATGTGTACCTACAACTTTCTTTTTTATCATAAAATTCTTTTTTGAAAAATATATTTTCTCGTTGAATTAGTAATGATACATCAGCATCATGATTATTATTTTATTTTTGATAATAATTTATAAAACAACAAAGTTTCTTAAAGTGTCAAGTCATTATTCCTCGCGTTAAACACCAAACCACTTTAACTAACAGCCAGTGTTCTCTCTACAGCTTAATTGAGTCTCGTTTCCGGATTAGTGTGTCTTATCAACAGTTATCAACTACTGACATCATGTTATGAATATGTCGGCAGTGATTGATTTTGAAGGCGGCATGCCATTAAAATGTCAAATTGTGGCGCTCAAGGTGTCACCTGTCAATTACTTAAAGGGGCAGATATCATTAACCAATAGCAATTGTGTAATTACTATTTGCTAGGCAGAGTTTCCCCCAGACCATTTTCGCTTGTCGCATGCGACAAGCAATAATTTCAAAACCCAATTTGCGACATACCATAATTTGTCCGCCATGCCTTATCTACCGCAGCGACTTGTGTACCTGTTGATTGCATTATCAGTATGAAAACTCTTCTTAATAAACAAGAGACAGCTGATCGCGCCGATAATTGACAGCGTCATCAGCTTTGCGAGTTAACCAATCAGTAACAAGAACTGATGGGTAACGCATGTCGGCTCCGCCCACATGTTGGCGACAGTTGATTATGACCGCATGTGATATAAATCGAAGCCGAATTACTATTCTTCGGCGTTGTCAGTAATCAGAACAAAACTTTATAAAAATGACTTACTTCTGCCATCTGACCATTTCGAGCAAAGAAGGAAGGAACTAAAGCATCCCCTTTTTGATAATATCCACGGAAAAGATAACTTTCTGACATCTTGATTATTCCGTAACATAGCCTCTAATGAATTTCAACGACAGCAACAAAGCCATTTTCATTTCGAGTAAATCGAAAACAAAATAACCTAGACGCTGGCATCGTTTTCAGAACATCGGCGGTTTGATCTTATAACATCCGCAGAACAAAAGAGAAACACTTGAAACACATTTTCAATCCAAAATACGCTGTAACATCCAGTTAACGTTCAATATTGTCATATGCCGCAGCGAAATTTTACACAAATGAAGTCATACAGTAGATCGACTTCAGAAGCCGTTTACGGTTATAATTTTTCTTTCTAGACATAGCGCAGTTAAAATGATCGATTTTATTACATGTTTTGCAAACGGGACAATGGTTCGATAATATTTTTGTTGGGCTTATGTATCAGAGAAAGCATGGCGCATCAAGTTTATGTAAATTATAGAAGTTTTTTTAATATAAAAAGCGCGAGTTATTATTCACGTTCCTATTGTTCTTTAATTGACAAGGCATGGCGCATCATTTCTTTTTCGCACGGGTAGGTATAATTAGTAAATTATACAAGTTTTAATTGCAATAAAAAAAGCGAAAGGTGATATACGCGGTCCATATGTACTATATTTGAGAAGAAACGGCGATTACGGAAAAAGAGCGCGGTTCATGCAAGTTTTGCCGATCTTGAAAAAAGGGAGGTAATAAAAAGTGCAACTGTGTAGTTTCCACCATCAAAAAATGTTTTATTGATAAAAAAATGCTTTTAGTTTTCCTGAAACATCTTTATATAATTACAAATAAGCACATTATATTGTAATTTCCATTTATTTTAGTTTTTGTGTTCATAAATATTTCTAATTGATATTAGATCTAATTACAAATGATCGGATCTGAGGAATTTCAGCCGTGGTAATATAATTAGGATTTGTGTTTCAATTTAAAAAAGTATAAGATTTTTTGGTGTAAGAATTTAATTTACGACTTTTGAATCTTTGTTATAAATCTTTAAACTTCAGCAGCCACAGAACAGTGTGGGTGAATACACATTTATTATTAACATGTATGTCATTTAAAAGGCTTTAAATGAATAAAGCCACTTAAGAATAAAAACAAAACTTTTTTTTTCATTTATTTATTTAAATGAGAAGCAAAAATGATATATACATAAGACTGAAAATGAAACACCGCGTTGCAGCGCGCGACAAAATGGATAAAATCAGTCTATGCTGCGACGACCCTTCCTGAAATCCTGGGGGAAACCCTGCTAGGTATCTACACCTCCCATATTATGAAGTATATCAGAGTCCTTTAATTACTGGATGCGTTAGCCAATGTATTTGATTTAGCAATTATATGAATTCTTAATCCACATTACAACTTGTTATAGAAACAAAAGCCGTCAATAAGAAACAAATCTTGGCAAAACATTTTATATATGTTTAATTAAGCGTTTGGGCTTTACGCCAAAATTACAAACTGTCAAACCTAAGTAATCTTAATTGGATATGCAACCATATTGTAATATAAATATTCCCATCTTTATCAGGGTTGCCAGCACCAAGGATGAAAAAAATTCCCTGACTTTCCACTGACCAAATCAGGGTTTTCACTGACCAATAATACCCAACGTAAACGGCCACTAACACCCCTTCTGCTGCCCAATCATAATAAAAATGTACCCATAAGTACATTATTATTATTTTAACAATATATTATTACATTATTTAACAATTAAAGCATCATTTATAAATCAAGTATAAAGTTCGATAGATTTATGTTTAGTGAAATATTAAAATATGTACTATTACAAGATTCAACCAATACTTCTAAGATAATTGGCAAATTTATGTATTCTTATTCTTCATACATGAACTATATAAACAACATAGTACTTGTATAAAGCAAGAGATTATCACAACTGAAGCTTAAGTATCCATTATTCACTAATGACTGGAATATAATCATCAAATGCAGAGTAAAAGAAAAATACATCATCTGTAAAATGGGCAAGCAAACATCATACCATTTTACGCAAGTAAAACAACCCCTCAGACAGAATGCCCATACATGTTTCCTTCATGTTGTAAAAAAAAATATACATAACTCAAATACAATGCTGTTTACACCATACAAGTGAAACGAAAACACACAATTTAGCCTGTGCTTGGATAAACTTTGAAAAAAATGCATGTAGGTTTTGAAGATCCCTGTTCCAATCCAATAAATATTAATAATTAATAGTCTGATCCAATTGAAGAATATGTCAACCACATATACAATGGGCCTAATGGAAAATAGGTCATTTGATGCAGAATGTATGCTTAAATTTTCAATTAACCTTGAGAAAATTTTTGAAGTTTTTGTCACAAGATTAAAAAAATCATGCACCTGTCATAAAAATGATGGACTGAGCCATATAAAAAATATGTCAGGCACATCTACACATGATACAAAGTACCTCACTTGTTTAAAGTTTCAAGTCAGTATCTTGAAAACTGTAGCAGTAGTTTGTGCCACAATATTTTTTTAAAATCCTGCTGTTATACAAAAACTAGGTTGCTGTGAACTGAATGTTGGAAAACAGATTTTGTACATGAAATGTTCACATTATGATAGTCACTTCTGCCAATTATTTTAAAATCCAACCATAGATGAAAATAAATGGGCAAAGACACAAACTATCATCAGTAAGGCCTGTATAGCAGAAATAACTAAGTTCAGAGTGTTGCTGTGAGCTGGAGCTTGGAGGGAAGAACATGGGTTTTGTGTGTAGCACCTTGTTATTATAATTTCTGGAGGCAAGGGTTGCAGAGCCTTTCAGTTTTCAGGCAATATTTTTTTAATATAAGAACTTTTATTATAATACATGTACATAATTATAAAAAAAGGTTCATAACAGAAAATTTGTAAATGCAATCTTTAATAAAATAGAACAATTTTTTCTTTCAAATTTATTTTTCCCTGACTTTTCAGGATTTTTATTTTTCACTGACCAAGTTTCAAAATTCCCTGACAATTCCCTGACCTTGAAAAAAATCAAATTTCCCTGACTTTTCCGCTGGCAACCCTGTTTATTGGAAGCCGGCATCTGAATCCTTGAATTTTATTCTACGAATGATACTTCTACAACAGACAATCAGGTTACAGATCCTTTTTATTTATAAGTATGAAGTGAATAGGACAAGTACTTTCAAAGTTGTAGGCAACATTAAGTTTCAGGTTAAAGTTGCATTTGAAAGGAGCATAACTCAAAAAAAATGAAACTGGAGTTATCATTCTTGTCGTCACAGATGGCATTGTTCATGCTGTTGATATATTCCAAGTATGAAGTGAATAGGACAAGTACTTTCAAAGTTATACAGGCTGGTAATTATGCTTGATCGAGCTTATAAGCTAGATCTGGCTTAGTAAGCCCGATCTAGCTTATACATTTTAATAGAAAATGACAAACCAAGGTACATATAATGTCAGTTCGGGCTGTTTACATCAACAGCGCAAGCTAAAAGAACTACATTGTGTACAGTTTTGCGGCCCCTTTCGGACCCAATTCACATTTTCCACTTTCATTTAACAGTTTAATGCGCAAATGAAGTTAAATATTATCCTTTTCATATATGTAGCGTATAGCAAGTTTTCACATCGGCAAGTATTTTCTCATTTTTGGTTATAATTCATCCGTTCTTTGTCTACGGCCGCCATTTTAATTGATGTGTTGTCTAAGATATTTCCTAATACAGTGTATAATGTTGTTGTCAGCATCACTTCTCTTAAAGCAGTCGTCAATAAAAGTATAGGTTGTGTGAAAAGTTTTTATATATAAATTATAGTGTTGAACACGACTATTGAATTGGACACTATAATTATATGCAAATAAAAATAAAATCAAAAACCGCTTTTGTTGTTTATTATAGTGTTATATAAAGATATCTCTATATATGTAACTATTAACGTGTGTAACAAGTTTCAAACTTACTTCTGAAATGATCATACACTTCTAAATATATACTTATAACCCTATATAGATGCTTCTGTTTCTACCAATGTATCCGTAATGTTCCAAACTGTTCAGCGTGAAATGGGCATTTGTGTAGTCAAGTATACGTAGTGGACTCTACAAAGAATATTTCTGAAAATGTCTAGTAAAGTAAGTAATTGCGTTATTAACTGTTTTATTCAACAGAGAGAAAGAGCGAGAGAAAATATTCATATACTTCTAATGAAGAAAAATTAAACCGACTTTGGTCATAAGTTTTAGACATAAACTAAATGTTATTTCAGTTGGAATCAAAGACAATATGCTGGAATTTTATAAAGAGGTCGTTCAAGCTTTAGAATAAGCATCAAATGGAGAAAATAGTAAAATTTCTTTACACTATTCTTGATGGTTTTCAGTCTTTTTAGTCTTGTTTCCGATCATTTCTTCGCATCTATGACGTAAGAATTAGATATTTTGCCAGTGTGGTGTTGTTTAGCGCGGCAAAGTTGTCCTTTGTAATTTTTACCTGGGTTTGGCTGTTATTCATCGTTATTATTGCCTCAATATAAACCTGGTCCTATTATATAAGATTTGCAAATATTCATATTTCATGTAAAACTTTTAATATTTTTTGTAAAAAGACTTGAATGTAATCATATTTTTCACAGATACTGACATTAAAAGCGATGACGATATGTAATAATCTTCATTGAAACATGGAAAAGTATGACTGCTATTTGTTATACATAAAACAACTTACTTTCATTTTGGAATTATATGGATGTCACAAAAGTTTCACTGTTCCCGGTGTCAACATCAGAATTTGCAAAATACCCTGCGAAATGTTAATATTATATCGGTAAAATTTACCGCCAAAAAATGACAATTGTAAGGAATTTAGGAAATCCTGGAAAGTTAACAAATGTTTACTTTAAAATAACCAGTGTTCAATGATGACAATTGAAGCAGCATAATCCAAAAATGATGTAAACTGTGTAAAACTAGAATGTTGTGTTCCGCGGAACACATGTGTCGCCTGCATGGAAATAGTTGAAACGTGGGCCTATGTTTAATCATATATAATTTAAAAAAATTATTTAAGTTGATTTCAATACTTCATCAGTGAACACATGTGTCATCTAAAATGCATTTAAAGGGGAATAACTGAAACCTGAGTTATCATATTCAAAAATTGGTTTGTAAATGCAGACTTTCTGCAATCACCGAACTGTGATTACGGATAAAGCTGTGTTGCACAAAAATAAGTAGTGCACGACTTTGGTCGTCACAGATAGCATTGTTCATGCTGATGATATATTCTAAGTATGAAGTGAATAGGACAAAGTTATAGGCAACATTAAGTTTCAGGTTAAAGTTGCTTTGGAAAGGGGCATAACTCAAAAACTATTGAAACTGGAGTTATCATTCTTGTTGTCATAGATGGCATTGTTCATGCTGATGATATATTCCAAGTATGAAGTGAATAGGACAAGTAGTGTTTGCCCGATTGTCGCCGACAATCGATAATCAGTTGGATAACTTCAATGTCGGCGACAATCGAGTCCAATTTTTCAGAATCGATGTCGCTAGGTTAGGCAGATGAATATTTTCTCTCTTTTCGGTAGTAGCTTGCCGGTAGTTTCTTTCCGATTATTTCTGAAGGGAGGTAATACATCAAGACAGTAATTGATGGCAACAATAACGAAGACCTTTTTCCTTACCCGGAGAGACAACTTCCCGGGTCTGGAAGTATTTTTACTTCCGAAAAATGAAAGATGGAGCTCCAGTTATAGAAAATTTAGACATGAGCAGAGTCATTTGCACGCTTTGCAGGAAATCCTACGCCAATAAATGTATGAAAATAATACCCCACCCACAATATCACGCTTGTTACTGTTATGATATTTTAAAGCCAATTTCAATTTGAGTTCTGATTTTTGATACTATTAAACTGAATAAGGAGTGTTCAGTAAGCTCTGAAATTGTATGGCTAGTTGTTTAAAATCTTAGGGCTAAGTTTTGTGACTGTCAAACAGTCTGACCTGAAATACTGTTAGAAAGTAGTTGTAGCATCTAACTTATACAAAAACAGATTAACCTGGCTCATATTTAAGACAGAATGATAATACAGGACAACAGAAATTATAACATTTTATTTTTTATTATTTCCATTTTAACGTATATTAAATCAGTATCTACTGATTTGTTTATAACAAAAACTAAAACAGCTAATGAAACAACATGTTCCGATTATCCGATTATCAATCGGTTGAGCCAAGCCGATTTTCTCCGATAATCGATTCTGAAAAATCCAGCCGATTCCTAACACTAAGGACAAGTACTTTCAAAGTTATAGGCAACATTAAGTTTCAGGTAAAAGTTGCATTGGAAAGGGGCATAACTAAAAAAATATTAAAACTGGAGTTATCATTCTTGTCATCACAGATGGCATTGTTCATGCTGATGATATATTCCAAGTATGAAGTGAATAGGACAAGTACTTTCAAAGTTATAGGCAACATTAAGTTTCAGGTTAAAGTTGCATTGGAAAGGGGCATAACTCAAAAAATATTGAAACTGGAGTTATCATTCTTGTCGTCACAGATGGTTAAAGTGAAAAGGATAGGTTCTTTCACAGTTATAGGCAACATTAAGTTTCATGTTAAAGTGGTACTTGAAAGGGGCATAACTCAAAACATATTAGAACTGGAGTTATCATTCTTGTTGGCACAGATAGGGTTGTTTATGCTGATGATATATTTTAAGTATGAAGTGAATAGGACAAGTTCTTTCAAAGTTATAGGCGACATTAAGTTTCATATTAAAATTACATTTGAAAGGGGCATAACTCATAAAATAGTGAGAGGAGTTATTGTTCTTGTTGTCACTGATTGTTTTGTTCATGCTGATGATATATTCCAAGTATGAAGTGAATAGGACAAGAACTTTCAAAGTTATAGGCAACATTAAGTTTCATGTTAAAGTTGCATTTGAAAGGGGCATAACTGATAAAACAGTGATAGAGGAACTATCGTTCTTGTTGTCATGAATCGCTGTGTTCATGCTGATGATATATTCAAAGTCTGAAGTGAATAGAACAAGTACTTTCAAAGTTATAAGTCACATTAAGTTTCATGTTTAAGTTTCATTTGAAAGGGGCATAACTCATAAAATAGTGAAAGAGGAGTTATTGTTCTTGTTGTCACGGATCCCTGTGTTCATTGTGATGATATATTCCAAGTATGAAGCGAATAGGACAAGTACTTTTAAAGTTATAGGCCACATTAAGTTTCATGTTAAAGTTGCATTTGAAAGGGGTATAACTCATAAAATAGTGACAGAGGAGTTATCGTTCTTGTTGTCACGGATCGATGTGTTCATGCTGATGATATATTCCAAGTATGAAGTGAATAGGACAAGTACTTTCAAAGTAATAGGTCACATTAAGTTTCATGTTAAAGTTGCATTTGAAAGGGGCATAACTCATAAAATAGTGAAAGAGGAGTTATCGTTCTTGTTGTCACGGATCGCTGTGTTCATGCTGATGATATATTCCAAGTATGAAGTGAATAGGACAAGTACTTTCAAAGTTATAGGCCACATTAAGTTTCATGTTAAAGCTTGGGGACTACCGGACGACGACGCCGCCGCCGACGACGACGACGGACAATAGGATCCCTATGTGTCTACCTGCTACCGCAGGCGACACAATAAAAGCAAGAATTAACGTTTAAAATAACTATTCCTGTCACGAGATTATTTAAGGAAACAAATATTGGTTTCCATTTCGTTTGCTCTGTGTATATGTATTCGAACGTATTTTATCATTCAACGATATTTTCAAACAACCTGTACCTAAAGTTGCTGCAACAAGAAGATGCTGACAATAAAGTGTTTTCGGCTACTCGTTATTGTTTTAGTCTATTGAATGTCCAAAATGGCGCCGACAGAGGAAGTTTAGAAGAAGTATCACCGAAAATGAGAAAATACTGGCCGATGTGAAAACCTGCTATACGCTACATATGTAAAAAGGGTAATATTTAACTTCCTTTGCGCATTAAACTGTTAAATGAAAGTAGAAAATGTGAATTGGGTCCGAAAGGGGCCGCAAAACTGTACACAATGTAGTTCTTTTAGCTTAAGCCGTTGACGTAAACAGCCCGAACTGACATTATATGTACCTTGGTTTGTCATTTTCTATTGAAATGTATAAGCTAGATCGGGCTTACGGGCTTACTAAGCCCGATCTAGCTTATTAGCTCGATCAAGCATAATTACCAGCCTGTTATAAGCAACATAAAGTTTAAGGTTACAGTTGCATTTTAAAGGGGCATTAACTCCAAAAAAAATGAAACTGGAGTTATCATTCTTGTCATCACAGATGGCATTGTTCGTGCTGATGATATATTCCAAGTATAAAGTGAATAGGATAAGTACTTTTAAAGTTATAGGCAACATTAAGTTTCAGGTTAAAGTTGCATTTGAAAGGGGCATAACTAAAAAAATATTGAAACTGGAGTTATCATTCTTCTCGTTACAGATAGCATTGTTCATGCTGATGATATATTCCAAGTGAATAGGGCAAGTACTTTCAAAGTTACAGGCAACATTAAGTTTCAGGTTAAAGTTGGGGGACTACCGGACGCCGCCGCCGCTGGACAATAGGATCCCTATGTGTCTACCTGCTATTGCAGGCAACACAAAAAGGAACTGCATGCAGTGCTCACACTGGCTGTTATAAAATAATAGCCACAAAATTTTTGAAAAATATATTAATAGCCAAAGTTTCACGCGTTGTTTCCACATGCATGGGAAATAGCATTATAATTATTTGTTGTTTTTTTTTTAATTCAGATGATTTAATCTAAGATAACATCTATGTTATGAAGATTAGCTATTTACTTTATTAATTTAACCTAGTCAATGAAAATAATTGGCTTTATGTAAAATTACCGATGATTTTTAATAATATGGCATTCTTCTCTTCACTATTGCAGACAAAATCAATTGGTTTCACTGCTATGTAAAATTGTTATGTCAAATAATATACAAATAATTTCTATACCAAAAAGGTCTTTATACTTCAAGGAAGTCTTAACTAAACCATGTAAAATATTGCATTAAAGTTTTGGGCCAAATAATTTAATTCACATAAATTTTCTGCTTAGAATGAGTTTATATGTTAATGGGTAGTTGCAAAGATGATTCGGGACTAGACTGATGGTATGTAAAAAAATAGATGTCGCGAAAATGGATGACAAATGTAATTACTAATAAACTAGTAGAAAACTGCAATGTGAAATAACATTTTCAAAGCAAAAAATAACCAAAGCAGCTGATTGAACACATTTTATGAGAAAATAGGAAGTATTTTCTCCGTTAACATGGTTGAAAAATAGGCAATTCATACCGCGAATTTTTGTCCTATTCAATTCATCACTTGAGGTAAAGTATCCGGCTAGGTTTTTGCTTTAAGAATGGATTTAGAATTCGGCCCGTATTTACTATAAGGTTAGAAAAAAAGAACACATCATTTATTCTTATTCTTAAAATATTTGTCTGCTTTGTTAAACATATGATAGGGGAATCCATAATAGCTATAAATAGCAACATTTACAACCTTGTCATGACGTATATGGTAATACCCAAAGTTTACCGATTACAAACATCAATCAGGTTGGGGAAAGGTATCAAAAGTAGCTATAATTGCTACTTTCGGCTATAATAGCTACAAGTAGCAATATCAGAATGAATGAAAAGTACAAACATGTGATATTTCTCGATTTTGGTTCGATACCGCAACCTATCCGAACTTGTGCAACTTGCTACGTACTAGTGCTTCACTTTGAAGACAATAACATTGACATGCAGTATTGAAAACAATGCGGTAATTATATAAAAAAACATGCATACATATAGTTTAACCAGTGATATGTAATATCTTTGCGAAAATTTTGGGTATTTTGGCAACAATTTCCTCTCCAGCCACTCACAGTTGTTTGTACCTTGACACCGGTTAACTTGATTGTTATAATAACTATTGTTTGTAAACGAAAATGTATTTTCTTTGTAATTAGGTCAATTAGTATATAGGGTGTGTAATAAAGATTTGTCATCTATATATTTATGCTCTGCGTGAAATCAAATGTAACTTTTAATAAATATAATATAAAATTTGTTTCTGATTTTGTTGAACTTGTTACGCAGGAAATAGCATGATAATCATTTGGTGTCACGTGTACACTATGAAACAGCTGTTCACATAATATAATACAAATACAAATACAATGCATTTATATAGCGCAAAAATAATAAATTTTCTATTGCGCTTTATTTTCTATTGCGCTTTAAATAGCAGAGCACTAGACTAGACTCTTTCTCCGTCGTTATCAGAAAAACGACTGTTGTAAAACAAAATCTAGAGGCCTCCGATTGGCTGCTGGATGACGTCACACTTGCTCTCTGTATCTATTTTAAAAATTCGCTCTCACGATCCTCATCAACTAGGCTTATTGGTCATCACAATAATTCTTAAACCTTGATATGGATATAGCATGCTCGAGTATATATGCACCCATTTGTGATAAAGATTAGAAGAAGTACAGCTAATACTTTATAAACCAGCAACTGGAAGGTGTAAACAGTGCACAGAACGATATGATATGGCAAACATTGTGCACGTTTTTGCAACTCGAAGGTTTAACATATTGAATTAATGTAGGTATTCCAAACATATGTATTGCAATATATCAGTGACCAGGTTAAGTGGCATCAAATTGCTATCAGCAACCTAGTTGGGATAATGTTAAACTTGCATCTGTAATATGACTCCAATTTTATTGTATTTTTAAACCTAACACTAGCTGGTGTTGTTATGTACTTGTAAACATGGGGAATACCGCCTAATTTAAACCTCAAGGAAAGATAACTGAAACTCGCTAAGGATTCTCTGGCGGTTATAGCCGACAGAAAAATTGGTGTACTACTGTCACTGTCTGCTGAAAGTACAGACATGCGCAGTGAAACAGTCAAGGCCCTAGACTACTTTCGGGGACAGGTACCCATAAGCGCAGAAAGGGGAATTTTGCGTCATTTTATGAAAAAAAAAAAAATAAAAATGAACAACATTCCGATAAAATTATTTTCTTCCATAATAATCAGGTTGTAGCCAGAAATTTGAGGGTTACATACGACAACAAAACAATGTGTAGTGTTATAACAACAACACTCAACCTTTCCCCAAATCCATAATATAAATTACAATTGAATAAAGACTTTAGTCCCCAAAACTAGCTTCACTCTTGACAACAAATGTGTCAACCAAATTATTAAAGATGTTCATCAACAGAATTCACTTATACAACAATAATTTTGAGGACACACTGTACCACAGTCTACATAATTAATGAAGAAACAATAAAATTTCGTTTAAAATGCTTTTTAATAGTGCGATCAAAGTCCGAGATCGTGCGATCCGATAAGTCAATGAATTTTACGAACGTTGTGGTCAGATTAAGGCATTTTTCATTACATATTACATGGTAAAAAGTGTTTTGGTGGTTTGTTTACAATTTCTCTATGTAATTACCGCATTGTTTTGAACATTTGATGTCAGTGTTGTTGTTAACAAAGTGAAGCACTAGTACGTAGCAAGTTGCACAAGTTCGGATAGGTTGCGGTTTCGAACCAAAATCGAGAAATATCACATGTTTGAACTTTTCATTCATTCTGATATTGCTACTTGTAGCTATTATAGCCGAAAGTAGCAATTATCCCGGCTTCTTCCTTTTTCGACGGTACAATCGGCAAATGAAATTATTAGAGGGAATTGTAAAATAAATAATACTATCAGTACACACCTTGTTACAACATCCATTTCTTGCTTTATTTTTCAATAAATCCAATAAAACTAATAAAGTTTACCTTTACATGTTCAACAAGATGGAGGCATCCATTTTTGTATTCCCACATAATGACGTCATTGTTTTCGACGGTCACATGATATCTACAGGTTGTGTTAGAAAATCATAACCAGTAACATTTAACAACTGTGAAACTGTCAAAATACACTGTAACTATGTGTTTGCAACTAGTTATTTTGTTTTGTTTTTTAGTTTTATTATAACAACAACTATTTATGTCACTGTACAGTCACTTACTCCTCACTCTCTGTGCATTTGGGGCACAGGAAGGAGTCTCCTCTTCTCAAAACTGCAACTGGGGAGCAGAAGCGGAGATGTACCCATTGATCACACCTGTCACAACATGCCCACTTTACAATCGTAAGGTTGATGCAGTATTTAAGTTCAGCTGGGCTGAATCGGCCACACACACAACATTTAGCATCGTGTTCATTATCAGAATCATCCGTGTCAGATAATGCTGAGACCGCTGGGAAAGTTACACTAACTCCAGATGTGCTAGGCTGTGGCTGGGATGCAAGTGTGGGTCTAGTTTGGGTTTTGCGTTTTGTTTTACCCTTTAGTGATTTCCCGATGATAGGGGCTTTAGATTTAGGCTTAGTCGTACGGCTTTCATGCTCCTTGATTTTGTCAAAGATGACATCTTCAGTTACAGCACGACCTCCCACTACCTTACTCAAGGTTTTTCTTACCTTCGCTGTACCAACATTCTGAAGCACACTACTGCCTCGTTTCTCTAAAAATGACCTAGCAGAAAGAGTAGTATCTGCAGCCTCGACTGTGCTCGTCTGTACTTGAGCTTGTTTTGGAAATGCCAAGGATGGAGCTATTGAACTTTCCGAGATGACATCTGGATTGAACGGGTGAATACCACAACGTCTGAAGGCGGATTGGATGTTTGAGGGAGTAAGAGTAGCCATATAAACCCGGCATGCAATTTTGCAAACGTCGTAACGGGTTACAACATTACCACCTGACTCTCTTAGATGCATGTGGCAAGCAGCATTCCAGGCGTTTTCAAAAGGGCCATAGCAGGTCACGTCCAGGGGCTGCAGAAGGTGGCTGCAGTGCGGGGGCAGGACGAACAGTATAATATTGTTTTCCCGTGCCCACTGAATGAGTGCCAGGGAAACATGGCTTTTGTGTCCATCATACAATACAAGCACATGGTTACCTGAGTCACGTGATGGAAGTAATGGTGCCAAGTGATCTTTCATGTAAGTGGAAAAGATATCGGTATTCGACCAGCCTGACTCGGAGATGGTTCCTGATGTACCAGGTGTGGCGCCATCTAACAATGCTGGTTGCATCCTGATGCCAGGGAATATAAAAAATGGAGGAACCTGGTGACCAACAGCATTCCCACCTCCAATAACCGTCACTGTCTTTGATCTTCCAGCTGTGACAGCCTGGGCCTTATAGTGAGCACCAGCTATGATTTTCGGAGGCTTGTGCTCCAGATTAAGTCCCTTTTCATCAACATTATAAATGTGCCCTGGTTTGTCCTTATGACTGTACTTGTTTAGAATTGAATTCAATTCGTCAAAGTACCTGTCAATGGTTGGTCGAGTGGCTGACTTGGCACGGGCTATTTCCAGGCTCCTGGGCTTTTTCACTTTCAGCTCTGGCCATCTTTCCAAAAAACTGTAAAGCCATGTCAGACTGAAAGGTTTACCCTTTTCCCTCAAACCGAGATGAACAGCATAATCACTAGCAAGATTAATTGTCTCCTGTCTCGAATAGCCAAATCCCATCTCAGCCATTGTTAGAAGGTGCTGACTGAGGAAGGCTTCCTGTTCTTGGGTGAATGACGTCTGAGGACCCGATCTGACAGTGTCAACACTGATTCTTCCCCTCACTCTATCCTTCAGTGTTGTAATGGGAATGCCAAACTTCTTGGCCACCCTCTCCACGGGCAGCTTCTGGTCTATAACCATGCTGTACGCATCTGCCATATCATCAGGTGAATACAACCTGTAACTTCCACGAATAGCGGAATGGACCTGAAAGGTTAAAGTAATAATTTTAATAATAGTGTTGAACACTGTGTGAGAGTCTATTGTTGAATTAGACTAAGACACAGCTGTAGGCACAAATACTTTTGGCGACACCCTGTACATAAATTTTGACATATGACGTCATCACACAATGTTTTGAATGTTGTTGCAGAAGGAGACATAGTATTTTGGGGATATTGTGAACAAGATAAGATTTAATTGGATTTTGAAATGAGATGATTTTTGGGAGTAGTGAACTACAATGAAAATAGTAAGTTTGATTATTAAAATATTATAATTACCTTTCTTATTTCCATTTTGAGTTGACGAACGCAAAATGTGCGTCTCCGCCTTTTTGTTTACATCCGTGAACCAAAACAAACGGGAAATCTCGCGAGATTGCTTGATTTGCATAATAAACAAACAAGCGTCGAAATTATAAGAACGTCGAAATTGTAAGGCGCCGCGATATAGCTACTTTTGATACCTTTCCTCAACCTGTCAATCATTGACCCGTAGGCAAGGTGATTATCTTTAGTGACACTTTGTTAGTTCAGTTAGGGGATTAACGAACTACAATTATCAGAAATGTGGCGACCGCTCAGGGCAAAGTGAATGCAAATTAGCTAACAATATTTTGCTTTTTTTGACAATTATTTAATCGCCAAATTTTACCGCCAATATTTCTTTGAAATAATTGACAAAAACATAAAATTATCGCAAATGGCGACAATGTCGACTGACAGCGTGAGCAATGTGCATGACATTTTTTTTTATTTTTCTGTCTGAAATAATTTTTACCAGGCCAAGTGAAGTTCAAGTGGTGGGTGGGGTGCCAAGGTATGAACCTTCCGTGCACACTACAGCTCTTCGTGGAATCAAAACTTAACGAACCGTCGCTGGACTCGTAAAAATTAGAGTTAGATTGATGCCACAATGTATTGGGGTCTTTTTCGGACTGGTTCGGCAATGCTTTCTTGCTTGCTCTTCTGGCTGCTCTTTTTCAAAATTTTCCACGAATCTATGAGCGGTGCGCGTGCAACGTGTCTTACCGTGAAAATCTCCTGGTTTTGTCTAAAAGTCGACCAACGAGTATTACAGTCAAAACGGCCTCACGTAAAAACGGCCTCAAGTTAAAACGGCTCATTTTGGTTAAAACGGCCTCCCTTTCAAAAAAAATATTGACCGAATAGTGAGGCCGTTTTTTTACCAAAATGAAGCCGTTTTAACTTGAGGTCGTTTTTACGTGAAGCCGTTTAACCAGCACACGATCAGTCAAAACGACCTCCCTTTCAAAAAATTTTGACCAAATAGTGAGGCCGTTTTTACCAAAATGAGGCCGTTTTAACTTGAGGCCGTTTTAACCAGCACCCGATCAGTAAAAACGGCCTCACGTAAAAACGGCCTCAAGTTAAAACGGCCTCATTATGGTTAAAACGGCCTCACTTTCTCTCGGTTATTTGTAAAAACCATCTGTAAATTTAAAAAGAAAGGTTACCAACAGGATATTTAACAGCGCTCTGCAGGCCTGGTGATTAACCCATCTACAGTTGATCATTATGCTTACCTCTTTGGTTGCACGACGGTGGCAGGGGTTTAAATTTAGAGTTTATGAAGGTTTATGGGGAAATCTTTTTCTTTTTTAAAGAAGTGTTCTTGCTGATTTTACTCCAGGAGCTCTGGTCTCGGTAAGAGACCTACCCTTTGGCTTTGCAATGCTATTAGCTTCTTATGTTTTATATGTTTGTGTGCTTTTGCATGCAACATTGTTGAGCCGCTGGGTGGGTTGGAGTTATTTCATCAAGACAACTTGTACTTGTTTTGTGATACGAGAACCTGTTGGGGCAAGTTCGAGGTTGGTGCACCCTAGATCCTGGTTTAAACCCCCAGTGGCAAATTATTTTGCCACTGACCGTTCCAAGGTGGTAACCCCTAGGGTTCTCACTTTCGTTAATTGTTTGTGGCGTCCATTTTGAAACTGATTATTGTAAAACCATGCTCTGTTTTCCTCTCTACCTTATGGCTGTGTGGGGAGGCTGTGTCTGCTGGATGCGGCCATTCCTGATATGCATATTTCACATTTTTAAACTTACAAATGTTTATGCCGTTTACATGTTGATTTTAATGTGATAACCAATGAAAGCGTCCCTTTTATAAATCAATAATCTACAGTCAGGTAGACTTTAAGTGGTGTAACATAAAACCTGTTGACATGTGTGGAGGTTTATAAGTTGTTTTTTTTTTTATAATGAACGAACAAGTTTCTTAAAAATATCACATATATTGATTCAAATTGGAATAAGCTTTTTTCAGGTATGTAATTTTTTAAAGATATATAAGATTTAAAAAACTATTTGAAGCCGTCAAAAGTTGCGACGAGATTCTTTGTCGCTGGCATATAGACAAAGAAGGAAAATTTTCCGCATTGATTTGAATAGTAAGTGGGCTTTGCGCGAAGGGCGACCATCGTATATTTATAGAAAAACCCTTGCTGCGCACTAATAGTTGGGCTAAGATCGTTGTAAATCATTTTTACATATTCGAACATCAGGTTGTTGTTTACTTATACATAAGAAGTAGAGCGTCCGCAAAAATAATTTCTTAGAACCCAAAATATTAACGTGACTTAATTACATAAAACACACTTTTTTTTCAAATCGAAAACATTTTATTTTAAATGAGAACTTCACATTACATCTCATTATCAAATTCTCTTTTCATCTATTTCAAATTAATTTAAAATTTATTAATTTTTACGAATTTGCGTACAATTATAAATACCTCATAGCATTTAATTTCTAAGGTAAACAATTATAAAAGAAAAAAAAGAGAGAAAAAACACTTAAAAATTAAACAATCATACCCATTATACAAATCATCAAAAACAGAGAATAATACTTAAGCAAAGTAAGTTAGCAAAATAAACAGAAATATACAAATCTGGAAGCGAAAGTGTTGATTTGTTGACAAAAAGTGAGCATCACCAACATTTTTTTCTCTTTCTCTAGTTGGAGATTTCACCAAGACAACTTGTACTTGTTTAATGATGTGAGAACCTGTTGGAGCAAGTGTGAGGTTGGTGCACCCTTGAACCTGCTTTGGGGAGTACTTCGTTGAAGTTGAAAGAGTTGCCAATTGATATTTGAAAAGCTGATGTCATCCTGAGTATAAATAAGTTTATTTAGACTCGTGTTTAAAGAATTTCTTCTATACGAGGGGTGTTCAAAAAGTTCGTAGAATTTGTGTATATCTCCCGTGTCTTTCATTGTTTTTCTTTACAATTTTGCACATGCATTTGTCAATAATAGGAGAACAAGTTATAATTATGTTTGGACATATTGGTAACCTTAGCTGTCAGGAATGATTTTTATTCTCTGTTTAATTATATACACATACATAAATATATATGAAAATATCATAGATTCATGTATAATAATTGTAATGATTAGATTAAAATTGTTTTCTTCACACAGACTGATGCACTGACAATTATGCTTGACATACATAATGTTTTGTAAAAGTTTTAACCTTTAGTGAATTTTGTGATTTGAAGACATTTTGGTCTTAAGAAAAATTATGCGAACTTTTATGGTAGCTTGTAACCATGGTATTGTCAAATATAATGTAAATATAAAGGGGTAGGTTTCAACTTTTAGAACAAGAAGTTGTGTAATACAACACTGGGTGGCTTAAGATAGTTAGCGAGGCCAACTGGCTGGCTTAAAGTAGTTAGCGAGGCCAATTTTGTGCTACCGGAAGGTTTCCGCGTTTTCTCCATGAGCTTGCTGCTCAGAGAAGTTACTTAGTACGCAAAATCTCCTTCGCAGAGTTGTCGTTCCTTACACTTACTTTACATCTCCTTCGCAGAGTTGTCGTTCCTTACACTCACTTTACATCTCTGCAAAAGGCTCAATGTCAAGATTTTTTTACCAAACTCGACAGCCTTATTTTATACAGACATAATTATGAATTTAAAAGCTTGAGATAAAACAAATGATAGAAATTTTCACTATCTTTCATTAAAACCAAAGAAACCCAAACTATTGTAAATGTAATTGGTGAACTATTTCTTTAGGTTAAAGTAAAGTAGTTGAAAGTAGTCCCAGAGTAACAGAGGTGAATGTAATGAGCCGATAGTGTAAGAGAGTGCTTAGTACGCAGTACAATTATAGTGTTGTAACACAAAGGCTGAATCAGATTTACAGTGTACGGTTCCTTCGACTGCTGCCGTAGTCTCTTACGAAGCTCAGCTTCTCTGAGAAAGCAGCATAGATCGAACAATGTTTTCAAGATTCAGAGAGTCTATAGGAGTTGGGAACTCCATATGGTTAGGACTTCATAGACCCAACAAAATAGTGGTGGCTGACGTCCACAGAGTTGAAGCTGCTCGATAGATAGTCCATAGATAGAAAGTCGTGGTTTAGAAAGAAACCATCTAGGTGTTAAGGCCAAAACGTCTTTGATCAACACTAATTAGTTTCCAATATAAATCATTGTAAATCACATAGCTCAACATTTCATTTAATCATATAAGCAAAGTAGCTTGAGAAAAATTACTATATAGTTGGTCTATTAGCCACAGTTCAAGACATTGTCACCTTGTTAACAAACCCTTTTATATTGTTCAAGGCTAAAAGATTGAACAGTCTTTGATAAAGACATAGGTTCTCTCGGTAGCTCTTGACATTAGCAACCTAGTTAAGTGTCATAGCGCAGTCCACAATATGATATAAATTAAAATGATTACAAGAAATGTAAACTTCATAAACATCACATATAACCTAACGCAAGAACGGCGCGAAAACGCCAGGTGATAACATGACTTCATAATGAGAGTTGATGAAAAATTCAAAACATTGACGCCGTCGTTACGCAAACCATAGCAGTTTCTTTACAGTCTGTGACATTCCATGCTGAAAAGTTATGACGTCGACAGGTGACGTTGAATTATGGAGTGTTGTGAAATTCTGGGTTGCTTTAAATAAATCACCGACGGATACGTTGAAAATAATTAAATAAACAGGAAAGTTTAAAAATCTTGTGTCTACACGTGGCACTCACTTTTTAAAAGATGAAGAGAGTCTATTCAAAACGATCTTAGGAGCGGCCGTCCGTCCGTCCGTCGCAGTTTGTTCCATTTAAGACCGTGTAACAGTACTTACAAAACAGTCTCAGATGACTGTATCATCATTGAACGAAGACTGGTAACATTTAGAAACATTAAGCAAATGGATAGACAGGCATAAGAAGTGTGCGGAAATTGCTGGTGACTATAGATGTGGAAAAGGTGCGTCGTTTACTTGACTTAAATTATGCCTGAGATCTAAACGACGTCATATTGACGTTGACGTGTCCCGGGTATGTGATACACACAAATTTGTAATTTGCATAGTGTAAGTGTCCCTGTGTTAATTTTGCTGAATCAGCCAGAGATTAAAGAAACTATATTTAAATGTATGTATGTACTTTTTTAGTTTGCTAACATAAATATCTTTTGTTTCTACGTACTTCCCGAACAGCCCTCGTAAAGGTTAATTTAGTGTGCTTTTCCAGACCCCTCTCTGCCAGTTAAGTTGTTGTAAAAATAGAACTGATGAGTTTCAATCTGGTTTTAGACAGAGCTATTCTACGGACTCATGCCTCATACATCTTACAGATCATATTAGGTCGCAGACATCCAAAGGTTTCTATACAGGGATGGTACTTTTAGATCTTCAAAAGGCATTTGATACTATAGACCATAAGATTCTCTGTAGTAAACTAAAAGCAATGGGGGTTGAGTCCGTAGAGTGGTTTGAATCATATCTGTCTCACAGAAAACAAACAGTACATGTAAATGATACATTTTCTAGTCAAGAAAGTATTAATTGTGGTGTTCCCCAAGGCAGTATTCTTGGACCCCTGATGTTTTTATGTTATGTTAATGATATGCCTATTAGTATAAGCAAGAAATGTAAACTTTTATTGTATGCTGATGACAGTGCCATTATTTACTCACATAAAAATTTGTCAGTCATAAAAAGTACATTGGGTCAAGAATTGGAATCTTGTAGCAAGTGGCTAGTAGATAACAAATTGTCTTTACACTTAGGGAAAACAGAATGTATTTTGTTCAGTAGCAAAAGGAAAATTAAAAAATCAGAGGATTTTAGTATACATTGCCATGATTAAATTATCAAGTCACAAAAATCTGTAAAATATTTGGGACATGTTTTGGATAGTGATCTTTCTGGTGAAACTTGTATAAATGACATCATAAAGAAGGTAAATAATAGACTGAAATTTTTGTACAGATAGAGTAAAGTGTTAAATCAAAGTATGAGGAAAACATTATGTAACTCCTTAATTCAATGTCAGTTTGATTATGCTTGTTCAGCATGGTACAATGGTATTAATAAGAAACTTAGACATAGGCTCCAAATCACACAGAACAAAGTGGTTAGATTTATTCTTAACTATTCACCAAGAACATCTCTTTTATACTCAGATTTTAAAACTTTAGGTATTCTCAGAATAGAAGATAGAGTAAAGCAACTGAGTCTAAACCATGTTCACAAGATTGTACATGGAAAATGTCCATCTTATATGTATGAGAATTTTAACAAGGCCACTGATCTGCATTCATATAAGACCAGAAAATGTGCAAGGTTATCGGTATCACAAATTAAGGAAAACCTTTTGCAAGTTTTATCGCCGATACCCAGATTTAATTCATAAATACAGATGCAGTTTGAAATCACTTTTGCAACAAGGTATTTCACAGCCAGTTTTTATGGAGATTTAATTTAAAAACTTAAAAAGATAAAAGGCAGTGTTAATTTCTCCCGGTTATTCGTAAAAACCATCTGTAAATTTAAAAAGAAAGGTTACCAACATGATATTTTACAGCGCTCTGCAGGCCTGGTGATTAACACTTCTACAGTTGATCATTATGCTTACCTCTTTGGTTGCACGACGGTGGTAGGGGTTTAAGAGTTGATGAAGGTTAATGGTGAAATCTTTTCTTAAAAGAACCTAGAAGCTCAATTTGTTTCTTTTATCCCTGTCATCGTGTTCTTGCTGATTTTACTCCAGGAGGTCTGGTCTCGGTAAGATCCTTCGGCTTTGCAATGCTCTTAGCTTCTTATGTTTTATATGTTTGTGTGCTTTTGCATGCAACATTGTTGAGCCGATAAATGGGTTGGTGTTTCTTGACAACTTGTACTTGTTTTGTGATATGAGAAACTGTTGGGGCAAGTGTGAGGTTGGTGCACCCTAGAACCTGGTTTAAACCCCCAGTGGCAATTTGATTTGCCACTGACCGTTCCAAGGCGGTAACCCCTCGGGTTCTCATTTTTGTTTATTGTTAGTGGTGTCTTTTTTGAAACTGATCATTTTATTAACCATGCTCTCTCCCCCTCTCTTCTTCTTGACTGTGTGGGGAGGCTGTTTTTTTCTGAATGTGGCGATTCCTGATGTGCATATTTCACCTTTTTTCAACTATCTTTGTACCTTTGGTAAACTCTGCTTCAGCAGCAACTTTTTACTTTAATAGTATTAAGGCTTGGAATAATCTTCCGGAAGTTATAAAATCCCCAAAAAGGTATCAAAAATTTAAAATGGAGGTTAAAAGATATTTCCTGAGCTTGTTTAATACAGATCAGTAACAGGTATTTTTAAGACGTAAGAGTTCTTTTAGAGCAAGGATGTTATATAGTATTTTCAGTGCAGTCCTACCTTTAATGCTTCCTTTAGTTATTTTATTTGTATGTTCCGCCATTCTCGACCTTGTCCCTTGTCCAAGTTTTTTTTGTAATTTTGTAAAAGGACCCCATTGGAAATAAGTCTAACGACTTTATGGGCCGTCCTTTGCATAACAATTCATACAAATTTCATTACCATGAGAAGCTAAATGATAGGACTGGAATGATAATTAGGAACTGTCTGTGATGGCTTAAATGTGTTTGTTTTTATAAGTGTGCTTAAACAGTGCAATATTTGACTCTTAACAAAATTGATATGTGATTTTATATGTAAATATGATATTGTTGTGCAAGAATAAATCTATTTATCTATCTTCACGACAGACATGTGATTGGAACTACTTTAAAATAAATAAGACAATTCCCAGCTTATAAATTATACAACTATTATAAATATAATAAATTTCCTGCTTACATCTTTAATTGCAAGAACTTGTCGGTTAAGATGCGGAGCAATCTATCATAGCACGGATTCAAAGTTAGACTCTTTCTCCGTCGTTATCAGAAAATAAAGTACAGACATACGCAGTGAAACAGTCAAATTCAAAGTCAGTTGAAGTCTTACACCTGCATACCGGAATCCGGTCCAGTCGCGTGCGCACGCGCATTGTTTATTTCTCGTGTGGTAGCCATCATTACAAAAATGTCGAACCAGGTACTGATTTTGTCAATAAGTCCGTGATTTATTCGTATGACATTCCTCAAACTTACGATTTTTCTTTCTTTTTCAGTACGGCGAAAGTGAAGCTTCTCCCAGAACACTGTAAGTACACAAAATTCTTTCTGCAAAGTTTGTATTCGGCTTTTTGAAATAAAGGAAACGTGTTGTTATCCTATGACTAGTTCGAAATTTCGTATTTTCGGTTTAACATTATGAGTGTTATAAGTGTTTGTTTTATATTTACTATAGTTATGTGGGTAATTTGGACCCTTCAGTGACAGAGGGCCTGATTATGACATTGTTTGGCCAGATAGGACCCTGTAAAAGCTGTAAAATCATACTTGAGGTGAGATTTTGATTTTTTGTAGAAGAGTTATCTCCCTTTAGGTATGAAACACATGGACAAAGAACTCCTCTGTGGAAACTGCTGACATTGAACTTATAGTTATGATGAAATATATGCTGTTGTCTCGTAAATTCGGCCCTCTTGTACACTTACTTCTGCGCATGCGCGCACATAGCATACATATCCTGAAATGTTTTTTAGCAGATATACTAAGGAAACTTTCAAAACTAAGCACAACAAAACAAAATTGTAAATAAAAAACTAAATTATTAAAATTACGCTACCTTTTGCCATCGACCTTGACCAAGAATATCTACCGGAAACTGTCTCATAAATTCGGCCCATCTGATTGGTTAGTAATTTTTAGCACTGTCTGGTTTTTCCTGTGTTTTCTAAATATATTTATTCAAGGCTAATGCACTACTCTACAGTTCGTATGATTTATTCCGCGTATTGTTAATGAATAATGGCACAATTAATATAACTAGTTATGCAGATTTGAAGTCTAACTGTCTTCATTTCAAACAGTCAACAGTAAGTAGTGGAGGGAGAATATGTGCAATAAACATATTTATACTTCATTTCTTCTCTAATACTACTAAGAGATAGAGAAAGAGAGAGGGAGAGAGATAGAGAAAGAGAAACAGAGAGTGAGAGAGAAAGAGAGAGAAATTGTGCAATGAAAAGATTTGGGCTTCTTTTACTCTCTATGGATAATTGGATTTTAATTGGTTACGTTATCGATTGCACATGGGGAACAGCTAATTTGAATTGGCCGGTACTTGTCTTAAAATTATGAATCGAGTAGACCGGAAACGGTCTGAAATAACCTTGACATCAGCTGTAGCGTTCTGCTCAACAAAATACTTCAATAATTTGGGATAAATTGCTTAAAAATGGCAGAATTTGATTAAAATTTGCGGAATAACAAGAGGTACTATTGGATTTTAATTTATTTACCTGTTTTTTGCGCATGACTTCTGTGTTGTACGATAATAAATCGACCGGGTCAAAACTTGCGTAGTAGTCGGACGTTATCGAGATATGCACGAGCGTAGATTCGGGCAGTTTCATTACGTCATAATGAAAGTCCGAATGTATGAGAAGGGCCGAATATACGAGACACAGGCATATATGTCATTCTGTTAAGGGATCATAGAATCCCAGCTGACAGTCGTCATAAAGTTTTTCTTAGTGTTAGGAGCAATGTTATTACATGAAGTATTTGTATACCAAAAAATAAGGGTGGTTATTGCAGTTATACACTAGAACATGCAATATATACTTTACTACCAAATTTATGTTAAATAGTTGTTTGTTCATTACATTTTAAAAATAATCATTTATTTGCTCATGACTTTCATTTTATTTACTTCCTGGTGGTGGTTATGGTTTGCATCATTAAAAAAGACTGGTCATCTTAGGAGTGGCTTTGACAAGTGTTCTACAGTGCTGAAATAAGTGGTATACCAGGGGCCAGAGAGGACCCCTGAACTACTCGACAAGGCTTTGTTCAGGACTGACCTCGGACTTAGCTGTATGTTCTATGTAAGAATGTTTTTATATGAATGCTGTTGAGAAAAGTTTAAGATGGTGGTAATAAATAAGTCAGACCAATATATTCCACAAATATTTCATTTAAATTTTGAACATTATTTATTCATTTCAAGACTTCAAGAGTTTCAGTAGAACATAACTTCTGTTTTGACATTAAAATATACCTAGGTTATCCATCTCTGCCTGGGCTGATAAGCCAGACCTTAACGAGGTTGCACTAAGATGCCTTTTAAATGCAGTTAATTCAGTAATTGATAGGTAACAATTTATCAACTATACACATTTTCAGTAAAATTGTTTTCTCTTTATAAATAATCAGTATCACAGTTAATACTTTTGTTGTTGTGACTTAGTTATTATAATTTAAAAGATTTTTTCTGAGTTACATGTATGTTCAGGGTTTTTCTTAGGAATTTGGGATGTGGCCCAAGCCTGTCAAGAGAGGAAATGTTTTTCAAGGGAAAATTATTAATCACTTTTATCCTCATAATTTTCAAAAATGGCATTTCCATAAGGTTACTGTTCAAAAACACATCTAATTGCTGAACAACTGTTTGTAGACTTGTGCTATCTAAGCTAATTGAATAAAAGTTTTTAAAATATGTCTGTATTTGCTGACTTTTTGTGTTATTACTGTTTTCATTCCATTCAGTTCATCTCCTTTTGAGTAATTTCCCTTATTACAAAAATTTAAATTGGTAAAATTGATTAGATTTTTTTTAGAATGCTGACCAATAAAATCTGCGGTAACATTTAAACCAGTTAAATGTTAAAAATTTACCTGACAATTTTTACAGCTGTAAACAAAAAATGTGAATGACACAATTTAAACAGTGGAAATTTTTATCATGGAAAGGGGGGAAAAGTTGTATATTTTGCCTGGGGATGACACTGTATATATCAGCATCTGTTATATTGAGGACAAAACCCCTGATGTTACACCACCAGAAATAAATGTATGGATCCTCTTTGTCGATGTCAGTTCATAATTGAAACATCTGCATCATCTGAAACTTATCAAAGAAACAATTAAGTTTCCTAAAGAAATTTCTGATTATACTTGGTATCTGTTTGTTATTACTGGTTCTAGAACACAGTTCATTGTGACTTATCATTTCCAATGTCATTTTATCTCATCCTTCTGCTATTGTGCTTGCAAGGAAAAAAATGTAATCCATAAGCTAATCTAATGATGCTGACTGAAATGTTCTGATGTCACAGTGTGAATTTTATTTTGATATAATGTAAAATTTTGTAATGATCAACAAGCTGTCAAGCTACTTCCTAGCAAAGCCTCCAAGTGTGTATGTACCAGTCCTGTAGAAGTGCTTAGATTTTGGTAATATGCTTTAAAAAAGTTTAATCTTTTGGCTTCTTTCAAATGAAGTTTTAACATCCGCCCTAAATTTAAACAAGTGTGCCAAAGTGCTGCAAAATACGCCCATTGAAGAATTTGCCAATTTTACTACCAATAAAGGGTCATAATTCTGAATTGAAGTGATTTGGCTGGTTATCGAACATGGTCGAGATTAGTGTTGGGATATCGGTTGCAAATCACAATCTATCATCAGTTGGAATCGGTTGCCACTTCCGATGTGATTTCACCGATTATTAATCGGTTTATAAATCATATCTGTGTTACATTAACAAATGGTTTCTAGTAAGTAGCTTATATAATATCCCTTATTATTGTGTGTTTGCTGCTACCTTCTACATAAAGGTTGGTGTTCCAATTACAAAAATTAAACTTTTTAAGGTGTTTTTATTAAATATGCACTGATTAGAATGAATGACTAGTACAAATATTGACAAAGATATGTTTAATTGTGCAGTAGTTTACAGCCGGGGTATACATCAGTTTAAATCGATTATGGGATAATGACATCGATTATCGGCATCGGGAGGTTCTCACTGATTATTAATCGATGTCTTTCGATCATCGGCACATCACTAGTCGAGATATTATGCCTATAAACATTCTCCCCTAGTTTCATGAATATTGGTCAACAACGGTTTTATTTATTGAGCAGACATCACTGTGGACCTCGTCCGCCCGGATACCATGGGTGTTCCAATAATACGACCCATCTTCAACGGGCACATAATTAGATCCAATTTTATAGGAGATGTCAATTGCAGCTGAACTGGGTAAAAGCTGTATGATTATGTTTGCTAAGATGGTTGAATCTGTAAAAGGTTTCAGCTGTGACCAGGAGTGTCATAACATATGTCACAAGTCGAAAAGGAATATTAATGTGGACAGTATTTCTGATTGGGAGGAAGAACAAGGATACATTTGGCTTCGGATATTATGTACAGTTCTAGTTTGCCATTACACCTGTTGTATAAGTGGTTCCCAGCCAGGATCAGCTAGTTCAGTGTATTTGTAATTCGGTAATATGGTTTGTAAATTAAAATGTTCAAGCCTTGGTGAATGCATCCATCATAATGCTGTACTGTTTGAGGACATACTTAAGAGGCTTCTGAGCTTTTATGTTAAGCTTGTCACACAAGAGATAATTTCATTATAATATGAAGATTGACTTGTCTTTGAATCTGGATGTCTGTAAGAGTTCATAGAATGTGTTTTGAAGAATTTGCTGATAGAAAGACAATGTTGCCAATGAATTCTAGACCAGTCTGGGTTAGATGATCATGAGTAACATGTTTAATAACCTTAAATTTGATTCTAAAAGTTAAAAGTTGGTTGTAATAATTAAATCTTTCTGGAAAGATTGCATATTACTTGTTTGGTATGACCTTGTAGTAGATTCTGGGTATAACACAGAATGTCAGATAGCTCTCTCTCTGGTTGATGAGGATACATGGGTTTCATTCCTTGATAGTGCGTCTGTAGAAGATTCGTGCCATATAAACATTTATCAAACATCAGCGGAATGTTTCTTCTGTGTGACCTAATTCTCACAGCTTGTCCAGCACATTAAACTGGGTGGTACTTTATGTAAGTTGGTCATCTTCTTTTTACTAAATGTTTTGTTTATTTTTGTCAACTTTTTGTTTTGGTTTCCAAATAAATATTCCTACAAAACCTTTGCAGAAATGTTTGCTTTGTAACTTGTGGGTGATATTTTCTCACATTTACAGTGATTGGGAAAATATGGTAGCAGTACTGGAATTCTACTATACAGCTACTTGATGGATGTTTTTTTGCACCTATTGCTGATAAAATTAGAAATTTGTTAAATGTTGTCAATTGGCTGCCAAATATGGGGCTCATGTCTACATTTGACAAATGTTGAGAACTTGTTGACATTCATCGTAGGTACATGTTTTACTTACCTTCAGAGTGAAAGTAGTTCCACATGTGAAATAATCTGCAGTAAAGACATGAACGATACTTGGGTGACATCTGGCAGTTACCCTTTCCTCCGTATATACACATTTTTATGCTGGTGTGACCAGTGCAGATCCAGATCAGCTGGCACATCCGCGCTGTCTGATCAGGATCTGCACTGTTCTCTTTTTGGTCAGCAATAAATGGTAACTAAAATTCTAAAAGCAAACATGCAGATCATGATTAGACGGCATGAACGTTTTCCCATGTCTTGAAGGATCAAAAGAGATCAGAATGAACATAATCTTAGTATAAGCATATAATCAAACTGCAATAAGAACATTGAACTTTTTTCATTTTGTTCCCAGTTACATTTAATGGTGGTAGCTTCAAATTTTATTTGCCTATAGTTCTCAGCCAAGTGCCACTTTGATTATGCCAAATATGGCAGTTTTTCTGATACAACGTAAATTCTCTTTCATTCACTGCATTTACCTTAATTGGATAAATTCTTTAACATTGGTTTGAGGTTTTATCTTTATAAAGGGGAATAACTGTGAATTTGGAATAAAGAAAGTGCCAGCTGATCTGGATCTACGCTGGTCACACATGCATAAAAACACATATATGGAGAAGGGTAAAATCTCCAGATGCTTCAAAAGAGGAATTTGTTATTGATCTACACACAAACTTGTTAAAGCTTTTTTACAATAATTACTGATGAATATTTAGTAGATAAGCATGTGTTGCTAATTGAGAATGATAAAGACTATTGTTGTTATTAATTTAAATGTTGTCCTATCCTTTTTGCAAATTGAGCTAGCCGATGATGAAAAAAATTGGAATTTTGATTTTATTTTTAAGAATTTTTTTTTAATAGTCCCCAGGCGTCAGATAAGTTGTTTTTCCAGTAAAATTACAGATGTTTGAAATCAATAAACGCCATGCACTAAAGTCTTATTTTACTGAATTTATAAACTGGGTAGCAAACATTGACTGTGTGGATGTACAATAAGCATTATACTGGTTCTCTCCCTTGACCTGTTATTGAAGTTTGCTCCCTTAACACTTTGTTAACAACTGTTTGTACTCGTTCTCTTTTCTTGGAAAGAAAAAAAACTTCTTATGATCACAATTTACTTGTTTTCAAATAAAAATGTCTTAAACTTATTTCATGATTGTAAGAGTTTGATTGCCAACAGTAGAAACTAGAGATTTAAATAAAATATGTTTGTAATTTGGGAAGAAAGTTTCTGTCCACCTTATTAAGTAGATGGAGCCAAATGTACATCTTGATTTTGGAATCAAGCACAGTGTGATCTGTTGTCTGGCCACTCTGTTGTGAGTTGTAAGACTATCACTGCCAGGCTTAGGATATTTCAGGTAACTTGGTTATGGTGAATGAGTTCTGTCACATGCTTGAGAACCAGTCAGACAAACTAATTAATTGTCAGACCAAAATATATTTCTGACCAAAATATTCTATTAGATTATAAACCCTTTAGTCCATGAAATATCGCTGTTATCCCATGATGAACAGTGTAGATCCAGATCAGCTTGCACATGCCTACTATCTGATCAGGATCAGCACTGTTCACTTTTTGATTTATTAGATTTTTTTCTGACCAAGATGCAAACAGTGCAGCTGCACATGGATTAAAACACAAATATATAGAGTAAATGGTTATTGTCGTGCAGACATCAAAATTAATGCAAATTATCGTTCTCTGTCTGAAATCAAGACGAGTAATCATCTTCATCATTTTTCCCATCAGAGAAATTAATTTTAATTTACTTTCATCCACAGGTTTTATTGAATGCATTGATTGACAAATAAAACCATAACTCGCTGGTAGTGTGGCTACCTTACTAAAACAAAGTGAAAATTATAAATTTTTCTTAAAATTTAAGAGAAACATCCACTTGCCAGTTGGCCACCATTGGTACTGAGTGACTTGCCTAGTCTGAATCAACTGGCCATTAGCACTGAACAAATGCTTATTCTTAATTTTTGAGTCCAACACCCTTTTTACATAGCAAACATAATAGTCGCACGACAGACAAGTAGGTTTAAATATGCAGAATATTTACAAATTTGGTATCGCCATGTTTTCTGACATTGGTCACTGGAAAAATATTTCATTTGCCCATTTCTGCCACGGTTTTCATCACATGACTGTCTACTTATCCGTATTCAGTAATACAGACAAATCCAATTAATAGTCTGTTTATATTAGTGAATGATTGTCTCCCTTTGTGGCATCTATCCATGCATCATTTCTTTTCATATAGCCCGAATAGGACTTAAAATAATTGTGTAAAGGAGAGAAGTCAGATAATCAAGCAGATGAAAGAGAAATCCTAATTATTGACCATTAAGGCTCACTGTGATATCAATTGGAAAGAAAACATGTTTTTATCAAGATAATCGCGTTATAATGTGCGTAATAATGGCCTGTATTAGCGTTCCTTTATTGGTGTGTGTTTGTTTTGAAGTTTTAAATATTGTACTTTCTTTGATGACATAGGCTAATCCTCTGCATAGTCCAAATTTACATAGAAGATATAAGCTTTAGATCTTGTTGAATATTTGATTGGTTAAATCCTCTTCAAACAGCTATTATTGCTAAACTAATTTGCAAACAGAGTTGAAACACATCTAAATCTAGAAACAAAGCCTGAATGAATACTGGAGTGTTCTGATAGGTGCATGCCTTAATAAAAACAAAAAAAAAATCCCTGTAAAATGGATTATTTGCAATTATTTCCTGTTTTCAATATACACATAATATTGACGTGTTCACATTTATATGGATTCCAAACTTTAATATTCTCTTTTAACTTCTGTCTTCCAATCAAAAAGCAACATGTCAGCTGACATTGTCTGAAACTTCCATGTTCTCTGTACAAAAGTGAGTGCCACAATTGAGCTTCAGTTGGTAAGCTGATGAGCATGCTTATGATACATTACTTTCACTTTATATTATGTAGCAGCACAGTCCCATTTGTGACAGTCCCATCTAATAACTGATAGCAGGTGGTCTCTTCTCCATTAGAGGACCAATCAGGTTTTTAAATAAGTGATTTTCAGTATTTCAGTGATGTGCCCAAAGAAGTTAATTTATAAAATTCTGAAACTGCCTTGCCCATTTGAAATTCTGAATAAGGATAACAATTCAATTTTTTTTATATTATTTTAATGGCCCTACTGTTACTTTATTTTAGGTAATAATTTTTAAAAATACACTTTATTTTGAAATGGGACTGTAGTACTAATAATGCAGGTTTATGAAAAAAGGTTTTAAGGTTATGTTTGAAATAAACAAATTTAGAAGAGTCAAGTTGAAAAAAGACTGTACACATTTTCTTTAAAAAATAGCAAAGCAATTATCTAGTGATATATATGGAAAAGATTTAGGGAAAGGAATCTTAATGGAAAAAAAGTGGTATGGTTGCACCCTTGGGAACTATCTACTTCTGATTCTTTAACCCATTCCTCGATAGACACACCTTTATAGCATTGGCCAACAGTGTAGATCCAGATCAGCTGGCACATCTGTGTTGTCTGATCAGGATCTGCACTGTGCGCTGATACCTTAGGATGTGCTGGCTGATCTGGATCTACACTGGTCACATATGCGTATAAATGCGTATATATGGAGGAAAGGGTTAAGAAATGTGTGCTCACTGGGAGGCCAGGAAGCATGAAAGCTGGCATAGCTGATCAAAACAAAATCTTTTTTAAAAAGTGACATCTACATCATGGGCTGGTGCTGAAAGTGACTGGGCAAACATGCTTCTATGTTCTATGAGACATTTGATCATACACTCAGAAAATCAACTGGATATAATAGTTACTTCCTTTGACGAAGAATGAAAAATTGATAATCCATTTAGTGAGGAAATTGAAAATATAATTCATAATTGTCTGTAGGCATGGGATCCAGAAAAGCATATAGATTAAAAATATTTTGTTCAGTGGGTGGTTGGATTGAAAATCAATTCTGATATGCAGACATCAAATTTTCACTTTCATTTTGCAATACCTTTCGGTCCTTGATAATTCAATTTGTTATAATTGGTAGTTTAAGTGCCCTGTACTGTTCAGCTTATTGTTTGTTGTGCAAATTTCCCAAACACTAAAATATTATCTCAGATGGTTTTTATTTAAATGTTCATTTTACAGTCAAGTGCTTTTTCATATCAATAGAAAACACAGCTTAATGGTATTATTTAGGTAATCTAAGCAAGAAAAGTATTTTTATTTTATATTGAGAAGTGATGTTTGTATTACAGTTTAAATTAGTTTAATGGCCCTACCTTCCACACGAAAGAACTTTACCATTTTCGAAAAAGTGACACTTAAGTCAACTTTCTTGTGCAATTTAAATGTTGAGTATTGAGAAATTAACATATGCATTTATAATGATACGTAGCTGGATATTCATATTGTGAAAACTGTTCAGTGTAAAATTGGAACATATTTAATTTTAAGAATAATACACTTTTTATTGCAGGATTTTTATTTGGTTGAATTTATACTGAGAATTATTTATACTAAGCAATAAAAGTAAACTATTTTCCTTATAAATCTTCATCTTCAATCCCAAAACATATTTGGAAAAAATATTATAATATTTTTAAAGAATAAATTTTTAACAGTTAAAATGAATAATGCCACATCAGTATAGAAGAAACTCATTTCCTAGGAACAACATGTGCTTTATTAATAATTATTTCTTGCATGATTAAATTACATTAAAACGAAGAAATCTGCAAATTGATTTCGAATTCTCATAATGAATTTGTCTCCTATAAGAAGAATGAATTATACCACATGTAAGAACCTATCAATTGATAAAAATGACAGTGTAATCTAGTGCAGACCATTTGTCAGAGATGAGCTGTTTTATCTGAATATATTGTTTGACAGGGCACTCTTTTTAAACTTAGTAAAATAAATAAGATGTTCGAAAATGGCTTAGAAACTGACAGTCGCTTAGCTGGGTTGAAGTATAATTGTTATTTAAAATGTTTGCATATTTTTGTTAAGGGATTTTTCGTCCTTTTAATGATACACAAGATGTTTCTAGAAAGTGAATTTGCTCGGGTCATCAATGACTGGATTAAATCTCGTTTGGCTATCTCGTTCGGCTATCATATAACTGTTCATATGTGGTATATTTTTTCTGCTGTTTAACTTCAGAATTTTTGGATATTATTGCAGTTGGAGATATAATTTAACATTTTTTTAAAATTAACCCTTTACTCCATAGATAAACCTTTTATTGCTTGGGCAACAGTGTAGATCCAGATCAACCAGCAATCTGATCAGAATCTACACTGTTTGAATTGAGATTCATTAGGTTATTTTGAAGTGTAGATCCAGATAAGACGGTACGGATGTGGTGCCAGCTGATCTGGATCTACACTGGTCACTTGTGAGTTTAAATGTGTATTAATGAAGTGAAGGATCAAAACAAAAGAAAAGCAAAAGAGCTTCAGTTTGCTGATCCAGAAAGTTTGAAACCTGACTAAGATGTGATTCTTCTGCAATTTCCCCAATAAGCAGATAGTTGTCAGTAATGTTTTGCTGTAAATTTATGGGGCTGTAAATTTTGCTATTTTTGGCAATTTTGTTGAAAGAAATAAATTATTAAAACAGCAAAATGCTAAATGATCCAGTTCAGTTTGGTGTTTTGGCATTTCTGTCAGTTAACCAGTGTTGACAGACATATTTCAATGTTTAAACTAGTGCAACATATTGTATACATGTCACATTGTCATGCAGATATTAATATAGAGTTTTCAAACATATTTTCTGTTTTAATATGTGATGATAAACATTTAAGTAGCATACAGTTAGAAAGAGATATTTATCATTTAAGTATTTTACATGGAAAATAGAGTTCTATTCACTTCTGTGGTTTTATACAGTTTGTCCTTCGGAAGTCTGTAAAAATTTATATCAAATGGATAGAAAGATGTCTTAAATTGGATTAAGTGTGATTTGCATTACAAAACCTGTTGCAGATCGGAAGAAAATATCTGTTAAGTTTACATAATTTAGTTTAATTTCATTGCGAATCTGCCAAACGCTTTTTTTTCAATTTTTAGAGGGAGACTTTAAAACTTATCTGCATGGAAATTTGAAATCTCTCGAGAGTTGTTATACATTGATTGTGACTGATCAAAGAAGTGTGCTGTGATTCTCATAGGGAACTTGTGACAGAAATTATAACGGATTTGTGGAGTTTTGGGAACCAGGGACTAGGCACATTATTGGAGATATAACTGTTTCATGCTTTGTTACTAGATATAGGCAGTGGTAAAAAAAAACAGGTCTTGTAACAATAATTCAGCATTTGGATATTGTTATACTTGTTAGTAATTGGCCTTCCAATTTTCACTGACTAAGATAAAAAGTTGGTAACTAATGTTCTAAAATTGAATCGGACTTGCTGTTAAAGTGTTAAGTATTGGAATTTGTGAATAACAAAACAATCCAAACAAGGGATATTTTGACATTGTGTTGAACATTTCTGACATACTTTGTAACTTGAAATAATGGAAGGGATTTTAACAGTTCCACATTTTCAAAAGGAGATTTTAACCGTACCAACAGTACCAACCATTACAGCAATGCCACCTGTTGTACCAGCAGTACATCCTGCGGCACTATCTAGTGGTTTAAGCTGGGTGTATTGTGATCTTGTGGTAAGTATGTGTTGTACCAACATCAATTCCTATGGCAGTAGATAATGATCTCAGCAGAGTTTATGAACTTGTAGTAGGTATCTGTTGTACCAACAGTACGTCCTGTGGCAGTAGCTGATGACCTCACCAGAGTTTGTGATCTTGTGGTAGGTATATGTTGTACCAACAGCACGTCCTGTGACAGAAGCATCAGAGTTTGTGATCTTGTGGTAGGTATTTATTGTACCAAAAGCACGTCCTGTGGCAGTAGCTGAAGACCTCAGCAGGGTTTGTGATCTTGTGGTAGGTATATGTTGTACCAACAGCACGTCCTGTGACAGTAGCTGATGACCTCACCAGAGTTTGTGATGTGGTAGGTATCTGTTGTACCAACAGCACGTCCTGTGGCAGTAGCTGATGACCTCAGCAGGGTTTGTGATCTTGTGGTAGGTATATGTTGTACCAACAGCACGTCCTGTGGCAGTAGCTGATGACCTCACCAGAGTTTGTGTTTTGTTAGGTATCTGTTGTACCAACAGCACGTCCTGTGGCAGTAGCTGATGACCTCACCAGAGTTTGTGATGTGGTAGGTATCTGTTGTACCAACAGCACGTCCTGTGACAGAAGCATCAGAGTTTGTGATCTTGTGGTAGGTATATGTTGTACCAAAAGCACGTCCTGTGACAGTAGCATCAGAGTTTGTGATCTTGTGGTAGGTATATGTTGTACCAAAAGCACGTCCTGTGACAGTAGCATCAGAGTTTGTGATCTTGTGGTAGGTATATGTTGTACCAAAAGCACGTCCTGTGACACTAGCAGCAGAGTTTATGATCTTGTGGTAGGTATATATTGTACCAAAAGCACGTCCTGTGACACTAGCAGCAGAGTTTATGATCTTGTGGTAGGTATATGTTGTACCAAAAGCACGTCCTGTGACAGTAGCATCAGAGTTTGTGATCTTGTGGTAGGTATATGTTGTACCAAAAGCACGTCCTGTGACAGTTGCATCAGAGTTTATGATCTTGTGGTAGGTATATATTGTACCAAAGGCACGTCCTGTGACACTAGCAGCAGAGTTTGTGATTGTGAACAGTAGAAATACCCACCTGTTGTACCAGCAGTACATCTTCTGGAACTACCTAATGTTCTCATCCAGGTGTATTGTGATCTTATGATATTTACACAGATGTACCAGCAGGACACCCTGCTGCAGTATCAAATGGTCTCAGTCAGGTGTATCTGTTGTACATGAGGTACTCTGGTCTGGGCAGTTTTTGGTGAACTTGGGGTGCATTACCCCACTTTTTGTTAAGCAGTACTTCCTACTTTCCGCTTCAGTATTTAATCATCTCTGAGAGTTTATTTAGATCAGATGATTCACCTGTTGTACCAGAAGTACATTGAGCTGCAATACCTTATTGTCACCAACTGGGTGCATACTGGTCCTTTCTTAGGTATACTAGCTACATTATGCAAGTTGTACATACTTTAAACAGAATGTTGAGTTTATTCCAAATCCTATGTCAGATGACAGACATGAGAAAGGGAATAATAGAGTTCTAGTTTGGGGGTAGCTGACATAATCCTCCCCAGGACTAAACACAAGTTTTGTAAGTAATGAAAAGATTGACAAGTGCTAGAAAATGAACCCTTCTTGACATGAAGTGGAAAAAGAGTGAAAAACTGTTCCACTACAAAAGATAATACAATGCTAGCTGATGTATAGGCAATGTTTCCAGCAGCTGTGTTGAACCTTGTTGGCAACATGTATATTGTGATCTTATGAAAGACAATATAAAGTTTCTTAAACACATCCAGGTAAAATGCTCACATCTCTGAATTAAAATTAAGGTTGTAGAATTTTTGGCTAGAGTGAGAGATTTTTCTTGATCCAAGCTTTCACTGACTGACTGGCTTCTATGTTTTGGTGAATACCGTTAACTTATAGTTCCCATATCTTTATGCTCCTTTAATGTTCCATCTTATTATCAATCCAGGAAAATTATGCTCTGAAATTGTTGCACACTCTTGGTTGTTTGTTGCGCACTCTTGGTTGCACTCTAGGTAGTTGTTTTTACGTGGAGTTAATGGGGTTAATGAGTGAATTTGGCAAGACCAGGAATCTGGGATGTTGGACAGTTTTGATGCAAGATGTTTTGATAAAGATTATCTGCCACCTCTGTTTTATATCTGCAAATTGTCTGTTGGTGTTCGGTGGAATTGCCTGATTTTTTAATTTTGTTTAAACTGAACATTTTTTGCAATTTAAAATATCTATTCTAAATTTCATGGTCATAAAGAAGTGGAAAATTGAAGGAAATTTTGCATAACAAAATGGTCATTTTTTTTAACTATGTGTAACAGGTTATTACTTCAGAGCATTAAAAGGGCTAGACTAAGTCCTCTTCAGCTATTTATATCAAAATGCCCTATAGAGAACACAAATTAAAAGGTCAGTCTATAAAAATGGTATTTGTGTTACTGATTTAATAAATGTCACAACTTTTGAAATGGCTGCTCTGATTAAAGTAAAGGGCAAGAACAACATAATATTCTTTTGTTTAAACAAACACCATTTTCATGATTTTAACAGAAAACTGTTGTTCAAATCATGATCTAGATTGTGCTTGCTATGTTTAGGACTTAATTCCCATGGTACAAAAATATTAAATTATGTATCTAAACTCTCATTAGGCATGGTATAAATTAGTGCCATTTATGTCATTAGAGAGGCACCATTCTCTTGTTGCCTGGTATTAATTGGTCTGGGGAGTTGTTGATAGAACTACTTCTGAAATGTCACTGTACTGGTGTTGGTATCTAAATGTCAAATTATGTGGGAATGGTGAAACTGCAAGGAAAAAATTGACATCATATTGGCTGCTCAGGGTCAGTGAGTCAGGCGTATTGGTTTGGAAGACTGCCTTTTGTCTGAACTCTTTATTCCTTATATGAGTTTAATCGCATGTGCGACCATTGTAGATCCAGATTCTTGGGACAGTTTGTACAGGATCTAAGGACTTCCAACAGATTAAGCCTGTCCAGCAGACACAATTTAAGACATCCTTGTTTTATAGAAACACAGTTTTTCCTTGTTTTATGAACAGATTATGTCAGTCTTTAGGAGATTGTGAAGAGACACCATATACATGTACAGTATTAGTTTAGGCATTTAGAATTGATGACATGACATACACACTTATTTGGCAACATCAGAAAGAACCAAGGCCTTCTGAGTCATCGTTATTTGTATCTGTTTAAAAGACTATGTACAAACTATTAATGTAATTTTTGCCTTTCACCTAAATTATGGTAATTTCTAGCCTATGCATTTCATATATTTAAAACCAGTAAAAAGACATAACATGAATAAAATATATTTCATTGAAAGCATTGCTACTCAGAAACAGTTATTATCATTATTATACTGTTGATCCAGTGCATTATTTAGAAGTATGATGTTAAACTTCAGCTAGAAATCTAAAACATTTTTAAGTTCAAATCATGACTCAAACCACAGTTTTGAACAGTGTACAGTACACGCAGCGCGGATTCAACAGATTCCGCGCTACCACCGCGGACGGTATTTCGTTTGGGGGGAAAATCACCGCGGCCAAGCTCTTGGAGGTCATCGCGATTCCACCAAGATTATCATTTTGTCCGCGTATCAGCGCGGACACAGCTTTGCAGGGGGTAATAAAAATTATGAGCGCGACATCGTGGGGGATTCCTGGTGACATTCCGCGAACCAACGCTGACGCACATTCATGCACCGATTTATTTAAATTTCTTATTTACATGAAATTACATGTGTACGCGGGAATGACTTCTGACCAAAATGTGCGAGTTTTTGAGTCGACCGTGTCATCTCAATATCTTGTCAAACATTCCATAAGAATCTCAAACATGGCATCATGCTTTCAGTTTTCACACCTTAGTCAAGTGACATACCCTCTTTGGCAGGTGAGACCAAGCTGCCAATTAAGGGTGACACTGATTTTACCAAGGGAATCTTAAACATGTCATCTGGCTTTCAGAGTTTTTCACACATTACGGTCGCTGAGATTTTACCGATACACGTTTTTCTTGAAGTACTCAATCTGATATAACGTGTAATTAAATAAAACGCAATCGACTTGTGGACCCCACTTTTTCCATTAAACATAAAACACTGGTAAAAGCCTGTTTGCATGATTAAATAAGTTAAAATAATTACCTTGATGGTTGTGTCGGTTGTTACGAAATTAGCATTTTATTCCATTTATCTTTAATTATTACATATATAAACCGCATAATTTGAAAAACAGCCGTTAACTTATAAAAACCGCATGTATCCCTTACAAAAAACATGACCATGCTGTGTATTTGGTATGGAGGCAAAAAAATCGATACCGCCGAACATCAAACGCGACTTCAAAAGACGTCGTCGGCTCGAAACATCCATCCGTGTTTATTTCGGCTTTGCTATAAAAACGTTTGATCTAAAACGTTTGACTTCAAAAGACGACGTCGGCTCGAAACAACCATCCGTGTTTATTTCGGCTTTAATATAAAAATGTTTGATCTACCTGGTAGTGTGAGCATGTCATTTTTATCTTGTGTGATGCAATAATTACTGAAATCTGATAAAAGCGATAAATTAAAGATTAGGATATATTTTAAATGATGGAATATGTTAGCGTTCGGTAAATAATAATAGTTTTAATTTGTCGTTCGTAAAAATGCAACCACGTTCGCGCGATTTACCTCGGCAGATCCTCCGCGACATCGCGGTGGTAAATGATTGCCTAGAGGCATCCGCTTATCACCGTGATGAATTTACACGATCACGGTGACGAGTGGAAGTCCGCGTTTTGCGGGGGACGAAAATTACTCAGTCCGCGATGAAAAAAATCGCAGGGATGAGCGGAAAAAAATAAATCCGCGCTGCGTGTACTGTAGGTACTTTTGATCTACACAGTCTGATCAGAGCCTACACATTCTTTGCTCATAAACAATTACAGCAACATGCACCTTTGAACAACAAAAGCACTGGCTTGTTTGAAAGTAAGGTGTCTCAATTTTTATTACATTGGCTATTGTATTCCACAGTAAAGAGTTCTTTGTCCATGCTGCCTATTGAGATATAATCAAGTTGAAATAATAAAATCCAGAACCATTAAAAACATGCTTATATGCACTTTGTGTTTTATCTTCCTCTTTATAATTGTCATGAATTTCAGCTTGAATCTTCTGTGCTTGTGTTACATTTTGTCAAAATGTTAGTTTGTATCTGGCTGGAATGGTTGTTTTTTATTTTGTATTTTTTTTTACATTTACATTACTGAGAACTTGTAAAATTGTTCGTGGGTGATAGCTTTTGTTAAGTTCACAAAATTCAAATGTGCACAAAGTTTTAATATTTTGGAGCATTTAACTATAATTATTTGTCTTCAAAAGTCATTATCATTCTTTTTGAGAAAACCATGAAATTCGCTGTCCACGAAAATTTATGATTTCTACAGTACAAGTTTGGGGGCTGCTGTTCTGTGTCAGATTTATCACGTCATCATTTTATTATTCTATCACCCTGTCAAGGTCCATTTTGTAAGTGGTGTCATAAAATCTTGATGATACCAAATGCTTTTAGTCCAAATTCCACATCAGAATAATTATGGTCACTGAATTTTGGCCATTATATTTCTGGTAATGGTAAGCACTGATAAATTGTATGATAGTTATGTATCCTATTTCTTTCAGAGCACAACCCCTTTAAGAGGCGATCATTCAGAAGTAGGTTGCTTTTACATTGTTCATTTTCCTTATACTGAGGACTTTTTGGCCTGAGCATCACAAAAACATTCTATTCTGTATTTCATGGCTCCTTTGCTTTAACTACATCAAAACAAACAGTATTTGCCATTTATACAACAGAATACAAAAATGCTGTTAAGGTATTTTAAGATTTCAGAAATGACGATTACTTGAATTTATATTTTAAAATATTCTTTAAAAGGTAACTTCCAAAATTGACAACTTTATTATCAATGTTTTCATGTTAACAAAATATTATTATTGTATGTTTTAAAGGTAAGTTGATATTTCATATTAAAACCCCCAAAATATTAACAGGGATTGTGCCAAAACACTCCTCAAAGAGAACAGCAGACTTGGTTTGATTTTAATTTTATACCAGATTTTCAGCTATTTGAAATAATGTTATAATGGTTATAATTACTGGAATGAATCCTGGCTAGGAAAGGAAAGTATGTTTGTTTTATTGGTGGCACAAGCGGACAATCCTGAGAACTGATGGCATAATGGATACTGGGTTATTTTTATCTTGTATTAATTAGATTTTATACCGTATATTAGGTTTTGTCCTTTGTATTAAATTTTCTGTAATTTGCCAGCAATAAAAATAGCAAAAATAGATTATGGAAATATGGACAAATGATCTAGATAGTCTGTTATTTTCTTCTTTGAAGTTTTATTTTGACTATAGGTGTTTTACATAAATGTTCTATGCATAAAAGTTCATATCAATAAACTTACTGTGACAAAGGCAAATTACAGATGGGTCTTTTAGTCTTATCTTTGAAATGTTCATTAACGATGAGCTGTTTCGAAATTAGCCTTACACAGAAAAAGCCTGATATACGGTAATTATATGTTAGTTTAGGTTTTTACCACAATGGAGGACCTTAAGAGTACTTGCGAAATGTAGAGAAGAGAAATGGTTACATTTTTCCTCATTACTTGTAATATCTCAATGAATTTCTAATTACTATGAACTAAAGTTAGCAAAGAAAGTATTTTATCCCTATAAATTGCTGTTCGCTGGTAATTAGTCGTGGAAGAAGGGTTTGGATCACTGACGAGTCGGGAGAGCTTAATCTGGAAGCTTCACAGAAGAAGAAAATATATTGTGTATACCCCTTTCATCATTCTTTCTTATTTATCCTTCCATCTTAAATTAAAACAGAATTGCATTAGCCGAATTATCTAGGCAACCTTCAGATGTACCTCGCAGTCTGGAAACAAAGAGAAAGAATGCTACAACTTAATTTAGGTTTAAATATATACCATGCTCTGACATTGGTTAAGCTAATAGTAAACAAACACAATTATTTACTGCTTTTATTTGGTTTGTTTAGCTCTTTGACTGACAGCTTATTTCAGACAAAACAAAGTTAACAAAACCATAATAAAATATTGAGGTATCAAAATGTTGAGTTGTACAGTAATATGTTATTATCATTATGTTTACATCCATGTATATTTTTCAGCCTAATCAAGATCCATACTGTTTTGTTGAATTCTACGACCATGAATCGGCAGCAGCAGCATTAGCGGCTATGAATAAAAGGATGTGTTTAGGCAGGGTAAGTTGTCACAAGCGGGGGAAACTATTTTGGTTGCTTTTTACCTTTCTAAAAGACTTGATACAGAGATTGTAATGGGTTCTCGAGTATGTTTTGCTTCACAGTTTTTTATGTCCTATGAATCACATACCATTATTTTTATATTGAAATTTTTGTTCTGAATTTTGTACAATACTAGCATGATTTAAAAACTGTGCATGGGGAACATACATGATAAATATTGACAAGATAACATGATTCACATTTTATTTGCATTAAATGAACAAAATATTTTTCTTACATGTTGACATCTAACACAAGCAAGGATGTATACTATGCACAGTTTTAAAATCACATCATTTACTATGTAAATATGAGACGGTTAAAACTTGTAGATAAGTGATGTTTGCAAGCCTCATGGTACTACGACATGTTCTCCTTAAGACAGTGTTTCTTTTACATATTATTTAGTTAATTTAGGAGGATTTCAGGTAAGTGTTTAGGTTTGGATGACAGAGACCCCAGATTTCAGAGCCATAACACAACAGATGCACAAGGGAAAGAATAAGTGATTGGAAGAGTGCAATTGTCAGGTAAGAGTGTGTGAACTTGTTGTGGTTTAACCCTTTCCTCCATAGATACACCTTTATTCCACGGGACGACACAGATATGCCGGCTGATCTGGATCTAAACTGTTCGCTCTTTGATTCATTAGATTATTTCTGACCAAAAAGCGATCAGTGCAGATCCTGATCAGACGGCACATATGTGCAGGCTGATCTGGATCTACACTGGTCGCACATGCGTAAAAATACGTATTTATGGAGGAAAGGGTAAATAATTTTGATCTTGCTAGCAATGATAATTGATATTGCTAGCAACAATAGTATACAGAATGTAAATATCATGTCTTACTAATACATGTCATTATAATGCTACAGTAACAATGTGTACAGCTGCTGACAAAGCAACATATGTTATGTAGATATAAAATTATAATGGAAATTGTTCTTATAATTAGTTTAATTATATGACCTTTTTGTAAGATGAATTATGTGTTTGATGTGAAAAATGTAATATCAGTTTCCACTTAATGAAAATAGGAAATAGGAATGCATTTGTGGAAATGATCCAGTACAATAAATTCCACAGAAATGATGCAACAAGCATTTATTGAAACAATGTGTCACAATAATTCACTCATTTGTAACAGCATGCTATAAATTATGAACTGGGACTGAAGTAAAAAATCAATGTAAAGGACACCGATCCTCTTCAATCTTGCACTTTAAATGAAAAATAAAAACATTCATTTTACTAGTTTGTCTAAAATTGTTTTGAACTGTTAAAGTTGTTAGATTAAAAAGAACAATATTTCAATGGTTTTTCTAGTATACAGTTACTTGTTTGTGCTTGAATAGAATGAAGTGTGTGTCTTTAGTCTGATCCTTCCACATATACTCCTTATTGTGATACACAACATACCATGATTAAAAATTCATCATTACATATATGATCTGTTTACTTCATGGGATACTGTGTAAATCTCATGTGTGACAAGTGCCCGCACATCCATGCAGATTGATCAGGGTCTACACTAGCTATGTGAACAGTGTAGATCCTGATCTACAGGCTGTGCAGACAGAACTGGATCTTCACTGGTCATATGTGCCATATCCCATGGAGTAAAGTTCCAAAGCAAGAAGTTCTCCAGCAATTAAAAAATGTTCTGTCAGCTGTTGACTTAAGATTGTCTGTGTTGTCTTAGGGTGTCTGTGTTGTCTTAGAGTGCCTGTGTTGTCTTAGAGTGCCTGTGTTGTCTTAGAGTGCCTGTGTTGTCTTAGAGTGTCTGTGTTGTCTTAGAGTGCCTGTGATGTCTTAGAGTGCCTGTGTTGTCTTAGAGTGTCTGTGTTGTCTTAAGAGTGCCTGTGTTGTCTTAGAGTGTCTGTAACCTGAAGAATGAAGCTGCTTAAGAGAGATCGACGCTAATCATTTCAATCAGAAAACAATATCGGTTTTATTATGGTTATAAACAGTGATAGCTTATCCTCATTGTTTTCATTTGATGTCGCCAATATTGGTTTGAATTGATTGATAGGGAACTTTAGCATGGAAGATCTGTTAACTTGAGTATATTGATCTTGACGACAATTATATAACCATGAAATTGTAGAAATCAGATATAGGGTTTCCCATATAATGTGATATCGTCTCTAACAAGTGATGCAGTCATCAATGCTGTATAGCCTTGCACTTGATTTTATATAGCTCACAAGTTAAATAGACATGACCAATGCTAAATTGGGTTCCTTTAATTTTTAACCAGGTTTTCTTTAGCTTTCGTGAGGGGAAACCTCATTCCCAGTAAGTATTATTTATTCTGGCAGATGGAGCTCGAATTGGTGGTTTCTGGGCGATTACTATAACTGCAGTTGACCTGTTGTCAGCAGACCTTTAGTTAACGTATCTTTGGATTGTATCAAGGTTTATAAAGTACAAAGTTACTTATACTTAAGTTGTTAACATCTGGTAGGGGAAAGACATATTTTGATGTTAATTTAACACAAGCTCATCTGAAGGCGCAGTATTTGTCTCCCTTTGCTAAAAAGTGTTCATTACTTCCATTGAGTTTACTTAAAGACTGTTTTAATCTACAGATAAAGGGGTGTTTCGGATCGAGTTACAGTGAAGGTGCTGATCAGATGGCTGGTTACACATAACAGACTAAATGTAATTGTTTTTATGCCTCACAAAGTGGGAGGCATATGGAGTTGCACTCGTTCATACGGCTGTCTGTACAAATGTCCTCCAAATCTTGTGGTATCAACTCCCCATTAACTATTTGGCGGAATTCTTTCAAACTTGCAGAGATGATGAGACATGTGTGGATGGTTGTAAAGGAATTTTTCTTGCAACCTTTTTTAGCAGACTTATGGCCCTTTGTTATGCCCCCACAAAGTGGGAGGCATATAGAGTTGCACTCGGCCGTCCGTACGTCCATACGTATGTCCCCAAATCTTGTGGCATTAACTCCTCCTAAACTATAAGGCAGATTTCTTTCAAACTTGACAGATGATCAAGCAAGATGTGTAGATGATCGTAAAGAAAGGATTTTTATTGTGACCATTTTTACCAGAGTTATGGCCCTTTGTTAAAGTATAAATTTTGTTGCAGCAGTGGGGGCATCAGTGCCCGAAGACACATTCTAGTTTATTTTAGTGATAAAAGTTTGAGGCACTTGAATCTGAGACAGTGTCATTATTAAAAACTCTGCAAGTATTTATCAATCTATCTGTTATGACATATTATCAGTGATGTATCACCTAGGTGAAGTTATTATCCAACAAATCCCCTTTCAAGTCCTTTTATGTATTTAAAATGATATATCAATTTTCCTTTGTTCTTTGATGCCTTGCAGCAGAGTAGCAACATTTTTGTAACAGATTTTTCAGTAGACAGGAGAGAAATTATTTATTTGTTGTGATTCAATATGATTGTTTAAGGCTGAACTTGATCGTATACTGTGACCACACTTTGGTACATAGCTATAAATTGATAACACATCCATTAACCCTTTGTTCGTTTATATGGGTTTTATTGCATGTGCCATCAGTGAAGATCCAGATCAGCCTGGACATGTGCGGTCTGATCTGGTTTTACACTAAGCACATCTTTGTCGGACATAACCTAATGAATCTAAAAGCAAATCATGTAGATACGCAGATGTGCCAGCTCATCTCAATCGTCACTGTTCACCCACAGATAACAGCCATATCCCATCAAGTAAAGGCTTCAGTCATTGACATATATTGTTGAACATGTAATAATTCTAACCTTTTGAATATAACTTCAGAATTTCAGATTTAGGTCATAGTTTACTTTGTCTGATACTACATGGTGCTCAAACTGAAACATTGCATTTTGCAGCTAGTATAGACCCTAGTCAACCTCCAAATCCATGCCATTTGAATCGGGTTTATACAAACAATTTTGCAAAAACGCAGAGGAAGTGTAAATAATCTGTCCCATAATTGCAGGCTAGACAGCTATGTAATTGAGTGGATTAAGGGGTAAAATACAGTGCGCCTTCACACCATGATCATTCCAGCAAATTATCAGATTTTTCTAGTGGTACTACTTTTGGATATAAGAGTAATGTCCCTTTGTCCAGCTTGAGGATTATAATGTTTCAAGCATCATTGAGTAATGCATTTTTATTTTATAGTCGTTGTTACTGCTGAAAATTACATTTAATAACAAGAAAGGTGTTTTTTGCACAGCTTTAGGATGATTAGACATGTAAAGATTTTGAGCATGGGAAATTCTTCAAGTTGAATAAATTATAACGGAAGCCGTCTATTCACTTTGTAATGGCAGCCCGTGTAAAATGATTGTATGCATCGCTAGGTCTTTTATGCCTGCTATCTGAAATAAAAGCTATAACAAGCATTCAGAGGATGTATTAGAATTGAAAGCTTAGCTTTGACTTATGTTCAGGGGTAAATACGTGCATATTATGTACAAGAAGCTTGGTATAATATCTGTAATATTAATTACGACTTACAGCTAAATAGACAGGGGTATGGTTCAGTTCATGTGTTTTTTTATTGAATAAAATATTATCTAGTGCAAGAAGTGCAAACATAAAAAATATTATTACTTTCCTACCTAACATTAAAAGTAACTGTACCTTCTATGATTTTTCAGATTTGTAGAAATCTCTTTTCGTGAATTACATAACTTTTAATATAATAAGTGGCAGGATTTTATATTAGTCTCTAACATGATTGCAGGGTTGATTATAACTAAAATGCCACTGCTTGGCCATATGATATATCTGTTATTAAATGAAGTTTAAGAATGGGACAGTAACACTATGTTTTTAATGAAGCTGTTTATTTCTTTTTAAATAAATTGCAATCAAGTGTCTATTTTAGATTGGTCATTAATCTGCCTGATGATACCATAATGCAAATATTGTTAAATGTCAAATGTAGACTTTAGTTGTGATACATAAATCTAGACTCCTTTTGTCACATATTCAAACTTGTATTGCATTGTCCATTATGCGCCAGTCACTTCGATACAAGGGACACCCTGCTTAATTGCATATTGATTCATTTCGACATTAGATTACGGCTTTATTTTCTCTATTTTGTCCAATAAAATTCCATCATTGAATGCTATAGATCCGGAACTTGGCGAAAATCTAATTATTTGACGGGTTTTAAATTCACTGCCGGTGCATGGTAGGATTATTGGATCTTAGCGTGTAAATTGATGTCCCATGCCGCATTAAAACATTTTCACAATTACTGAAACTGACCTTCCCTTTCCTATGGAACACTATAAAATAATCTCATAACTGAGGAAATATTACACCAAACATGAAATTGATTCATAACAGGCTGTAAATCAGCTGAAAAATACAATTATTGTCAGTAATTCATTAGTTTGGAAAAGTTCTTACATGAAATGAGTAATTATTTTTATTCTGATTTATGTGTTTTTTGTAAAAAAAAAATGTCCAGCAGATTAGATAAGTGCTAGTTATTCAGAAACTAGCTAATGTGAGATGGACTTATGTCTTTAATTTAGATTTATAGTATTTTGTAACTGAATTTTGAATTAAGTTGAGAGATGTTCTTTAGACAGGAAATGTACTTCGATTTTTTTCTGATTTATATGTTTTGTAGCTTTAAAGTACACACATATTTGGTTTAGCATAGAACTGAAATTTATTTCGAATACATTTAATAGAAAAACAGTAAATTGCAGGCTGTATGATTGATATATAATGTGGAAACACATTTATGACAACATAGGCTGTGTAACCCTTTACTCCATATATAGGCATTTTACCTTATTTGAGACCAGTGTAGATCCAGATCAGCCGCCACATTTGTGCCATCTATAAGTATCTGCACTATTTGCATTTTGGTCAGACTTAATTAATCAAAAAGTGAAAAGTGCAAATCCTGATTAGGTGGCATGGATGTGATTAGGGTTAATTAGATGAAAGAATACTAGCATATTGTGTGAACTGACTGTCCCAACACAAAGTGACAGTCTTGCTTAATGATGTTTCTGCGTTATTTTGCTGTAAACCCCTGTTAATTTTGACCACTCTAGATGTGTTGTTTGCTTTTACAGGCAACTTATAACAGAGAACTATAATTCTGCAGGCAATTCTGAGAACATTAGGATGTTTTAAGACAATGAAATATTTATCAGACAGAGTGGTTACTTGATAAATAAATAAAAATAAGTGCACTGAGTGTTCTTATCATGGTTGATCTCTACAAAATAGAGATCATTAAAATCATTGCAATAACTAATTTCCTTTGAAGTCCAGAGCCCAGCTTCAGAAACCTGCAAATGGAGACCAGTCTTGAGATAATGAGTGTTACAACTTGAGACCAGGGCCTAAGATCATAAAACTGAGATTGGAGACCAGTCTCAAATCTCAAGTATCTGATAGGCTGAAATGGAGACTGATGCTTGAGATTTGAGACTGGTCTCCAGATTTAGTTTTATGATCTTGGGCACAGTTTTAGAACTCGCCAATCAAAAGCTTGAGTTTTAAGTCTGGTTTTAGACTCGTTTGTGATGAAACAATTCTACACAAACCTAATTAATATTTCATAAATTTTCATGGCAGTGAAATGCTTGCTAAATTCCAGAGTAAAATAATGACAGTTATTTTTCTTGATTAGCAATAAGGTAGGAAATGTGTCAGTTTTATGTGGGATTTAGTTGTCCACCGAGTCCCCTTTCCTTTAAGATTTGTTTCTACTGTTTACAGAGAACACACCTCCCAGGGGACAAATAAAAGCATATGAAAATAGAAGAATTGTAATATCTGAGGCTGCGGGTATATTGATTTTACATTTGTTTGACGTTTTATGGAACTTTTCTGCTTTTCAGACTAAAGAATTAGGTAGATACTGTTGTTTATGAATTGTCCTGTGAAACAAGTAGATTAAAAATGATGAGGCGGATAAATAATTGATGATCTGTCACTAAACATGTCTTATTAAAAGTGTTGGAAAGTGAAATTTGGTCTTTGTAATTATTTCTAAGTGATAGAAATTATATCAAGAGATGTTATCGTCAATTTGGTTCGAAATATTTAAAGTATGAGTTAATTTTTTTGGCACTACATTGATGCTTTATAGAATGTGACTGTAAATTAGGCATTTCTTGAAAACTAAGTTAACTAAATAGAATCTTTAGAATGAGCTGGGCAGTCTAATTTAGAACAAGACATTTTGGGACTTTTGAGATTGGTAAAGAATCTAGGAAGTTTCAACCCTGAATGTTTGCTGAAGGTCCGTAGTACCATCTAGTGGTTTTACAGTCATCAGGGGTTACATTTGACCTGAGAGATGACCTTTGACTCCTTAAAATTTCCAAAAAGCCTCATTTTGGACCTGATGATTTTAAATAAACGGTAATTTTTCCTTGAATTACAGATATTTTGGCTTTTAATTGGTAGAGTGCCCTAAAAAAAGGTACCAAATGAAGATTGAAGAGAAACATTGAACCAGTCTTGCTGTTTGTTTCATATGATGTTATCAGTTGCTGTAGAACTGGTTTATACTGATTACAAACCCATAGCAAACAATATAACAGTTAATGAGTAAAAGTAACCCCACAAAATCATTATAATATAAATGAATGAGAATCAGTTAAAAAACAATGTTTAAGACACAGAAGGAGAAGTGGGTGTACATGGTGAAAATTGATTACAGCGGATCCATTATATCTCTGAAATAGGGTATGAATATTTCAGTTTTATGACGAAATTTTCTACTTTAACTGTAAGGAGTTTCAGACTATTGACCTTTGTGAATCTTAAAATATTTTAGTAATGAATATAAAATCTGTTTATGGTTCTCTGCCGTGTGATTATGATTCTCTGCCGTGTTTCTTAGTTGCATGCTTGCTTTTTTGTTTTGTTAATGATTTTGAATAAAAAATAAAGATTTTTTACTAGGAATGACACAAATTCGACTGTGTCTGCTTTTCCGGGAGCTTTGTTTATGTTCTATTTTAGCTTGCATAGTCACTATTTGATTCTTTGATTCCTTGAAAATCAGGGCATTTGGGTAGCTTGGAAATTATTTGTTGTTCTTCAGAAATTTATAAAGCTAAGTGCTTTGTCAAGCAGATGAGCAGTGAAGTCATCAAGTTGGTACACATGCTAGAACATGCTACTTTGCTTTAATAATTCATGGAATAATTTGTCACAGGTAGCTTCTCAACCGGAGGTTTGACGCCTAGCTGTGTCGTAAAACAAAAAAATGCTTGCCACACGGGAACCAGATACGCTTGCTCCATGTCGGAATTAATTGGCTCAGTGATGTACTGACTGCTGAACACCTCGTTAATATTTGATGAAGCTGGCGTTTTCCATAAAAGCATTTCACAGAAACTGGATTCTATAATGAGGAATTGAAATTAATTCTACATGGACACACATAACAGTATTGAAGAGTGTAGAAGTTGTTATTTTCACAAAACAGAATCGTTTTTAATTTGAAATATCTGTAAATCAAAAAGGTTAATGTCCTATATTTAGGTTAACTAGGAGAGAAAATTGAAATTAGTTTGGGAAACACTTGTCACCAGTATCATTAGATTTGTTTTTTACTCATTGATTGGTTGTGAAATTGCATGATTGTTCTTTTTTCAATAAAAGGGAACCAGAATTTTCCAGTTCTGAGTCACTAGTCTTTACTGAAACTCAGCTTGGAACCAGCAGTAGAGTTTGTCACAAGTTGATTGTGTCTCATGTTTTTGGACACCTAGTCTGCCTCCCAATCTTGTTTAATGAGAAGATTGCATGTTTGGGATCGCAGTCCATTTCTGAGTTTTCATTTCGTTACGGATGACAACAGGCTTAGAGAGATTCAACAAAGCAAGCCGTATTATTTCTAAGATTTCCTGCTGGCGGAAAAATGGAGTTGAGCACCAGTATAATGAATGAAGGAGCATTGTAGCTTTCTATATCTTAATTGATTATCCAGTAAAGGAAAATAAACTACTGATCAAAATTACATTGTGATGTATGAAAATATAACAATTAAGCCTCTTTGATTTCAGAACGGGGTCACTTTATAGATTGGTTTTTTTTTGTTATATCAGTAAGAATATATATGCATGAATTATAGTCTTGAAGATGTCATATTAAGAAAAGACATATTTTATGTTAGTTTTTGTATACCATGTTGTCTAGTTGACAGTGAAATCTTGCTGGAGCCATCAGGGAATGAAAACAAACAATACTTTTTTCAGAGGTTGTTCATCTTTAGAAAATCTTGGACAGCGCAGTATTTTGAGATTTTTGACTACACCCATAAGTGTTTAAACACTGTAAAATGTTATTGAAGTGAGAAATAATAGTTTATGCAAAGCTGAACTGGAATAAACCTTAAAATACTTGTCTTAAATAAATAGCATTTCATTTGAATAATCCTTAGCTTGGTATTTGAAAATTTAAACAAAATTTAATGCTCTGAAAATTAACTTTATTTATTTAATGTTTGGTGTGCACTTCATGTGGCTGCTTACTGCATCATTCTCTGATGTGCTGGCTGATCTGGATCTACAGTGAAACCTGCCTTAGCAGCCTCCTCAGAATTGCTGTCTTAATCAGCCAGTTTAAATAAACCTAAACTTACATTTTGTTCTAATTTTTTAATTGTCTTCAACAGCAACCTGTCTTCAGCAGCCACTTTTTGTCACTCCCTTGGGTGGCTGCTAAAGATAGGTTTGACTGTACACTGGTCGCACATGCGTAAAAATGTGTATATATGGAGGAAAGGGTTAAATACACTTATTATCACCAACACTATTGAGTAAAAAATTTCCATAAATATCTTGGTGAACATTCAGTGAATTCAGATATGTGCCATCTAATCATTCTGCACTTTTGCTATTCATAAAATAAATCTGATTGAAACCGTAAGGGGTATTTTAATTTTTGTGTCGCCCTTTCAAAGAAATGGCGATACATAGGGATCGCTTTGTCCGTCTGTCTGTCCGTTCGTCGGTCCGTCCGTCTGTCCGTCCGTCACGAAAACTTAATGTTGGCTATAACTTTGACAATTCTTAATATTCCTTCATGAAACTTGCAAATTATATTGCTTATGACAACACGCTCGAGATGATGCCAAATTCTCAAGGTCAAGGTCACATTTGATGTAGTTATGCCCCTTTTTGTACTTGGATTTTTACACGAAAACTTATCGTTGGCTATAACTTTGTCATTTCTTAATATTTTTACATCAAACTTTCAAATTATATTGCTTATGACAACACGCTCATGATGATGCCAAATTCTTTGATGGAGCTATGCCCCTTTTTGTACTTGCATTTTTATTCCGACATAGCACCAGAGGGCGACACAAGTGTTCAACTGAACACCCATCTAGTATTTAAAAAAAGATGGTCCATTACACAAATTAATGATTAGAGTTAAGGATTATTTTCAAAAAAAACCCTGTTGTGTTTCTATAAATCTAAGTCATTTTTAAAACTGGTGTGAAGATAATTGTTTCAAGGAAATACCTTGGTTTTCCTAGGGCAAGAAGTTTATTGTCAAAAGAATATTGGAGGACTATAAACTGTTAAATGATATTGTTTTGGAGGAAACTTGTGCTCAAAGTGACATTTTCTTTAAGGAAACTTGCAGAGAAATGACATTTTCTGTTCAGTATTTTGTAAAGTTAATTGAAAATGATAGACTTGAGGTATGAAGTTTAAATTGAAACAGGGTTCAGAATCATTAACCTGTCAGTCAAAATGACATATTTCAATCATTGAACTTTAAATTGACCTTTTTACCCCTGAGGCTGCTCAATAATATTTCTACATCAAGTACTTCATCATTTCCTAGAATGTAAATATTTTCTTGATGTTATTGCTGTAACTATTTATGATACTTAAAAGTCTATAAACTTTAGTGGGAAACATTAATCTGGCCAGCCAAGGACAAATTTAAGAGCAAAGTTGTTGTCAATGAAAACAAATGATCCAAAGCTTCTCCTTGGACTTGGTTGAAGGTGTTGATGCTACTCTTTCCTTGTATAAACATACAAAGTCAAACCTTTACTCTCATTTTGCCGTTTATTGCATGGGTGAACAGTGTAGATCCATGCCATCTGATCAGGATCTGCACTGTTCACTTTTAGAGTCATTAGATTATTTCTTACCAGAAGCAAAATAGAGTTATGCCTCTTTTTGTACTTGGATTTTGTCACAAAAACTTAACATTTAGGCTATAACTTTGCCATTTCTTTCTTTAGCTCCCAAAGTGTGCTTGTAAAATAATCAAGACCACAGCTGAGTATAAAATACATGATAAGTGTTCATTTGTATAACAAAATGAATGTTGTGTTTATTCTGTGAAAGGTATTCTATGGAAGATACTCCAAAAAGTTCCATATCTAATTCAAAAAGTACAGGTGTTCATGGTTCCAAAGGGCTTGCTCATAAATAACATCAAAATATCACATTCATACATCATATATGTATTTTAACCTGTATCAATTATAGACTTTTGCCTTTCTTTAATTAAACGGATGAGTTGAAATAATTTTCAAGATTGTCATGTCATTTTTTGTTGTATACTATACCCACAATTTTATCATTGAATAATGATAATTAAGGTTCTAACATGTTTTATCCTACTTGTAATGTTATCTTTAATTTAAAATTAATTTTAAAGAATATTCAAGTCAATTTTTCAATTACATATTATTATGTTTACAATTTTCAATGACACATGGCCATAACATTGAAAAGATATTTTATTGCTTACAATCGTATAAAAGTCTATAATGCCATGACCTGTGTCAGAATGGTTTGCACATGAAAATTTTTTAAAGGAAAGAATAGCAGTGTAAAAGAATCGCCTGCCATTGGCACAGAGATTTCACTCCCTTATCTTCATCCCCAATCTTACATTAATGAGAAATTCTCAGAATGTAGCAAAAACAAACAAAAAACAAAATACTAACCCTTTTAAAGCCTTTTTTAATTACATGAAAAGGTCTTGGACAATTTATTTTTATCAGGAGATTACTTAGTAGATGTTGGTGTAGCAAACCCAAAACTCCTTGATTCATAGATATGATTTTTATCACAGGAGCAATCCAGGTCATCTGACACGTGCTTTGTTTGTATTTAGTATTTGGAATATGACAAAGAAGCAAAAAGTGTAGATCCTGGTAGGAGGCACCGATGAGCAGGCAGATCAGGATCTACAGTGTTCATAAATTCAATAAAAGGCATATCCACTGAGTAAAGGACCAACCTTCCATCTCTGATGTATGCTGGCAAGCTAGCTTTGTGCACCACTCCTGCATCCCTAGTTATAGTGAGGGTCTGGTCTCTTGGACTGTGAGTCTGTGTCCAATCCTGAGATGGCATTAAGTGCTTGCTTTTACATTAGTGGAAAGAAGTTGAAAAGTGGTTGCGAAAACAAAAAAAACAAACTTACATTAATAATTAAAAATAAATAAATTGGCTTAATTGTGGACTGGACTAAACTTTCTTTGAAATTAGGTAAAACCATTCATATTTCCAATCACCTTTCTGTTTGAAAGTCTTGCTGCTAATTGGTAGTGAAGGTTTAATCCATCTAAACTGAAAGCATTTAAGCTTAAAAGCTTTGTTTAGTGGTGTGATCAACGGGTCCAATTTGTAATTCATATTTTAGTGGGGCATTTGCATAAATGGAAAATGGCGATAGCAAGCCCTGGAAAAATTGTGACATTTCACGCTTGAGGTAGGCTCTGCATTAAATCAGTAATAGATACATCTGATACGGAATTTGTTGTTTGATTTCCATATCCACGTGGAAGGTTCTAGGATCATCTGACTGCAATAACAAAAGATTTCTCATTTCCTGTATTGTTAAGCAAACAATTACGCTCTAAAATATTCATATTGCAAAACATGTATAGTATAAATTACAATGAAGACTATTTGTATTTAGTAATTATTTTTGAACTGGATGATTTTCATAAGTTGTTAATTAAATTAGGTTGTTGAAAACAATAATGGTTTAATGTGATGATGTGATCATTTTGGTTTTTTATGAACAAAATAGTAATTCCACATTCAGAGAAAAACAGACTGGAAGCAGAGACATGCTGAATAGCTTAGCCTAATAATTTATTCAGATGCACAGATACAGTTTCCTTTGTGTTCGCTATTGTCCATCATAGCTCTGGTTGTTTGTAATATACCATTTTTTGTTAGTAGCCATTTTTAGTTAAAGCTTTGAAATTTCACATGGTTGTCTGACAGTTTTGACTGCATTTTGTCAAAGTTTTGCATGCCTCTTGAATATTTTTCAGTTTTGATTTTTGGACAGGAAAGGATTGGAATGGGTGTATTGATGGGGGATGTTAAAATTAGTTGTGTTTCTTCAGACTTAAATCATATTTCTTATTACAACACAGTCATGATGAAATCCAAATTTTAAGGTCAAGGTCACATTTTACAAGAGTTATGCCCCTTTTATTCTTGGATTTTTTTTTTTAATGAAAACTTAACTTTGACTATAAATTTGCCTTTTTTTAATTCTTCGTCAGACTATCACTTTTACTTCATGCCAAAGTACCCATCGGCCCCACAAGTGTTCAACAGAACACCCATCTAGTTTTAATTAACCAGTGTTGTCATGGGTAAGTGCCTGTAAATGCCAAGACAGGCTCTCAGCCTACCTGCTCCCCACTCTCCCTCCCCTCCCCATGTATTGTTTTTGAAACATATTGACATATGAGGAATACAGTTGTTCAAATATTGTCTTGTCCCTACAATTTGTCTGGAGAAAATTTGTCTTTTTTATGTCTTCCACATTTCCTTTACCCTAGAGGAAAAGTATGAGAGCTTCTGCTTTGTTGTAAAGAACACCAAATGTGGAGTGTCAAAGAATTCAAGACAGACATTTCTGTGCGTAACGGACGTTCTTATCCTGAGGGAGTTGAAAAGGAACCGCAAATTCTCATAGCATTATTATTGACCAGTGTCTAGTCTTGACTTAAAGAAAAATTGTCATCTTTTCTTCTTCACAATTGAATTTTGCGGTCACAGAATGGTCCTTAAATTGTGTTTCCAACTGTAAATGTTTGGAAAGGTCAGGCACTTATTTGGGGAAAAAAAGTACATACAATGTCATAGACCTGGGTACTAATTGGCAATGGTGTCATCGTTGAAAGATATTGTACGGAAATCACCACCAAGTCTGCATACACACACACACACACACACGTATTGCCGTCTTTAGTTGGTTTGTCAATTTATTTGTTTGTACCTGGCTCTTGGTTGTAATAGAGTAGGAAATTAAATTAATTTATTTTGTTTACTCAATCAGTAATTATGATCCTTGTTATTAAAATTTTTTTTTTTGGTAATATAACTAGTGAGCTCAAAAGCTTCGATATAAACCATCTCCAAAACAAGAATTTCTCATTTACAGTGTATGTCAAGTTTTGTCCTGTCAGTGTTTGAACATATTCCCTCTGTTGTCATAAATGTTTCTTGTGGTTTACCCAGGGGATTAAAGTCATTTTAACAGTTTTAATCCAAAGAGAAATATGTCTAAAACTTCTCATCTATAGAAATGTTGTCATTGGTGCAATAGAAATTATGTTATCGAGGATGTTTGATCTGTTAGGCAAAGAAATCCTTGTTGCTAATTTGCATTTGAAAGGAATTGTGGGTAATCGTTAGTTTGATCGGATGCAAATGATCATTATATTTGGATAGATTTGCATGATTGAGCCTTCAATTGGCAAACATTTTCGTCCATGCTGATTTGACATTGCAAGGGTCTTAGTAGGCCTATATTTGATTGATCTTACAAGGAAATTGTATTACATATAGTGTAATAGGTACCCCCGAGGCTGATTGTCATGTTACTAATTTAACTAATTCAGCTTGTACACTTGAGGGGTTAACTTAATTACGGATGCCTCTTTACCTTATGGTCATCGATTGGATATGTGATGGGTTTTTATTGTCTTTAATTTATGACTTGTACTAAATACAGCTGTACTGGATATTAGAATCTAATTTGCTGGTAGTCATCGTTGAAATATTTCTTGAATAATTTATAAAGACTTGAAGTTGGAGCACTTTGAAAGCATATCAAAGGACGGTTTTACATTTAAAATCAGTATTGCGTGTGTAATTGGTAATTTACTTTTTCCATTGTTGACTTTGACCATGAATAAAATATAATTGGTGCCATTTGGTTGACAGAGAAATCAACAGTTTGTCTCTATACAAGTTTCGCGAGATAATTAGGCGTATGATTGTCCCGTTACAACATTTACTGTTAACTCGCTTATTTTAAAGTTGTTAGGCATATATATATTTACTTGCAAAGGTCAGAACAGAAGACAAGCTCTTTAAGAGTATTATCTCTACACGTTTCTAACTTAATTGGATGAGAATCCGTCACCACATTTCTTTCTTCTGTTGATGAATTGTGAGATATTCTCTAAAAACATTCTGTCAGTGAAAATAAAAGGACACAATACCAAATGAATGAATGAGAGGACTTTACGCAGACTAATACTAGAAGTGATTTAGATAAAGTTGATTTATAGAGTGATTACACGTGCAATATTCGTATCGGATATGCTACTGTTACATCTATGACAAGTGTTAGAAACTTGATGGAGCATGACACACTGCGAAGAATAGAAAGTTATTGAACAACAGGTCCCAAAGGTGATTTCTGCTACCATATCATATATCTTTCGTATCCGAGTCATTTTACACAGCTCTGCGACAAACTCTGTAAAAAATTCATAGCTCGTTTCCAGGCTGCTTTACACGGCAGAGACATTAATTCACCACTTGCTGTTTTAAGCTACTGGTAAATGGAATATAAGTTTCACTGAAAACATTCTTTTGAAGTGACATATGCGTATGAGATTCTAATTTGATTTCTGTATGATTTACAATTCTCTCGTGTTTTGAAAGTTACTGAAAAGGAACTAGATTTTCTTCCATATTTCAATGTATATGGCAGAGTGTTTTCCGCTGCATTATTATCGATGATTGACTCACAGAGTTTGGATTTGCTGGCTGAGCCGTTGATATTCCAATCACCTGCTGTTCAGTCAGTGAAGTTCGCGACAGCACCTTCCTCAGCACTAACGATAAACACTGGACTTTCTGCTTACGGAGCCTCACCGGCTATAGCAGCACCGGCACCAACTCTTAAAGCCATCTCCGCCCTTTCAGCACCGACCCGTAGGTTCCTTGGACCAGGATTAACCAGAATGCATCCATACTACTATGTTCAGTATGTCCCTCTGGACTTGAAGTCAAATCTGGTAAGAATTTTATTGTTCAGTTTTCACAACCATCCTTGTAACATGTATGTATTGACATACCGACTGTTGATAATATCATAGTAACAGATGTAAAATAAATGAATTTCACTGATGTTAAAATTGATAAGACAACATATGTATATATTTTACATGAAGACTATAAGTACAGCTTCGTAAGAAAAATAAGTACAAAATTTGTCACTTGATATATTTAATTTATTGTAATTTAATTGTTTTAATGTGAATGTCATCTTGACGTGTATGTATGTTCTCAATAAAAAAAATCAGTTTAAAATATGGGTTTAGTATGTAGTAATATAAATGAAAGGGTTGATTTTAAGACTCTACAAAAATCTTGACAAATTATTTTATACGTCAGTGTCATTGAACCTCAAATAAAGCCATACCCATTATTTGAACAACATAATTTTACCACCTCTTCCTTTAACATTGAAGGAACCTCAAGCATTCAGCTTTACCCAAAGGCTATAATTACTGAACAATTTAGATATTGAAACTCAATTTCTAGTTTAATAATACCCATTCTCATTTTTATACAAATTTTGCTGCTGATATTAATTAAAAGCTTTTGACTTATACAGCATAATGTTTAAAAGTTAAGGAATTATTATAACCATTATACTATTTTTAATTTTTTAATTGCTATTTTATGATAAAGAATATACTGTCAGTGATTTTGTTTCAAGATAAGATGAACAAGAACAGTAAAACTGTCGATCAGGTGCTGCATCATGCAGAGGATTGGTCAGTTTGTAGTTATTCCAAGTCTTTCCTGTATCCTACATAGGTAGGAGCCTCCAAACAAGAAAGATTTGCATACACTTGTGGTCTTCTCCCCCATTTTATGACTGAAGTCCTTCTTCGTTTCAAATGACAGAAGTTATATCATTTAAAAAATTGTCCCCAATTTCCATCAAAATTACTTTACATGTTCATGTTTGATTGGCAGACCAGTACTGTGGTTGTTGGAAATAGCAGAATTTGGTCATGTGCAATAGTTTGTGAGGGTTTAGGGTAGCAGGAGAGTAAGGGCTGCAATGTGTCTTTGAAGGGTTTCATTTGCTTTTCAAAGTAGTAGAAATACTTGTCCAGAAGATATTTAAATCAAATTTCCAATCTAAAAATGACTAAGAAACTTTTTTCTGGATTTTAGGCAGACATAGTTCTTGGTTTACCACCAAAACTGGTTCAGAATTTGCCAGCAGTATGTTTCATTGCTGGAAAAAATGAACATCCGACTACATCCTTACAGACCCTGTCATTAAGACTGGTAATCAGTCTTATCTGCTGGTAACCAGTCTTCAACCTCAAGCTGCTGATTGGTTGGTTAAAATGGAATCCAGTGAGCAAACGGACCAATGACAGACTAAATTTTTGGGTTTGGTCTCCAATCTAAATTACTCTAGGTCTCAGAAAGATCTGGCAGTGAAAAAGTAACCCTTCATATATACTCGATTTTTATTTGTATGTGACCAGTGTAGATCCTGATCAGACAGCATGGATAGCCAGCACATCCATGCTGTCTGGTCAGGGTCTGCACTGTACACTTTTTGGTCAGAAATAAGCTAATAAATCAAAAAGCGAACACTGTAGACCCTGATCAGACAGCATGGGGCTGATCTGGATTGTTTACACTGTTCACCCACACCATAATGGCATATATATATAGAGGAAAGGTAAAGCAGAAAAGAACACATAGCAGAGAAATGAGAAAATTATATTAGAACTCCAGATCTAGATCTGCAATTAAAATTCTTTGACCAGTGAGTTGTATCAAGAATACTTGAATACCATTGTGTTAGTCCTCTGGAAGCAACAAGATCACATTTTTTCATTTCCCTGGGGTCCCTTAAACCAAGGCAGCATTCATCATTTTATCATGACTTTTGCTACAGATATTCTCTCTATGACAACTTGGTTATTAAAATGACATATATGAATTATTAATTGGTGGATTAAGTGATACTCACCTTGGATGAGGAAGCATGAAGTGCATTCTAAATTTGGTCAATAACTAGGAACTCCCCAGATGATCAGGTCCAATGAATATAAAACTGGTTTTTGCTCCATCCAATTATCTGCTCATGAAGATTTCAAAAGGTACTAATTCACTAAATAATATCATATTTTGAGTATAAAATTTGGGCATGAAAACAAGCTGCAAAATTTAAACTAAAAATGTGTTGAGAATGAAAAAGATTTATAATTGTGAATCCTGGGGATTTTATAGCGTCAAAACCTGACTTGAGTCCTTACGCTATAGAGAATATTCCAAAAATTTGAGAGGTTCTTAACTCTTAAATTAAAAACATTTATTTATTTAGCTAAAACATGTTTGATCATACACCTTAATGTTCAAAATTTTAACAAGTCCAAAATTCTTAGGGTAAAGGGGTCAATAAAGTGTGTAGCTGAAACATACTTTTTGGGTATTTGGCTGTAAAAGGGAGGTAAGGGGAAGCTTATTGGACATTTTATACAGTAAACCCTTTTCTCCATATATATGCATTTTAATGTGTGTGACCAGTGTAGATCCAGTGTAGCTGGCACATACCTGCCATTTGATCTGGATCTGGACTGGTCGCGTATTGGTAATAAATAAACTAATTTAAAGATAACAGTGTAGATTCTGATTAGAAGGCACTGATGTCTTAGCTGATCTGAATTTACACTGTTTGCTCACGCAATAAAGGCTTATCTATAGAGAAATGGGTAAAGCAGTTAGGCATACACAATAAATTTGAGCCTTGCCATGAGAAAAAATGTCCAAAAAACTGATGTGATTTCTAGATGTAATGTCATTAATTCCTGGCTTCTTTTAGTAGCAGAACAAAATAGTGGTGTTGGTTCATTAACCATTTCCTCCATAAATACGTGTTTTTTTACGCATATGCCACCAGTGTAGATCCAGATCAGCTGGCACATCCCTGCTATCTGATCAGGATCTGCACTGTTCGCTTTTTTATTTGTTAGGTTATTTCTGACCAAAATGCGACCAGTGCAGATCCTGATCAGCCGGCACGAATGTGCTGACTGATCTGGATCTACACTGGTAGCACATGCGTAAAAAAGGCTTATATATGGAGGAAAGGGTTAAATACCACTCAAGCTGATTTATATACAGATGTTCAGACCTAATTGCTTGGGCTTCTTGGTCACATACCACTAGTGCTACTGAAGCACAGTACTTGGCAAGTTTTTATGGCAGACACAAAACACTGTGTTAGTGCTAGAAATACATACAATTTATTCAGAATTTGTATCATCATCAACAGGCAATTGATAAAGAATTAACCCTTTACTCCATATATACACCTTCATCATGTTGGCGAACAATGTAGGTTGAGATCAACTGGCACATTTGTGCCAGCTGATCAGGATCAACATTGTTTGCTTTTTTATTCATTAGGTTATTTATGACCAAGGGGCAACAAGTGCTGATCCATATCATATGGCACAGGTGCCAGCTGATCTGGATCTACATTTGTCAAACGTGAAAAAAGCGTATTTATGGAGTAATGAGGAATACTCACAAAAAGAAGCATGAACAGAAATGTCACAGATGTCATAGGAGATATATTTTCTCTAGAGGTGGTGAATTCACAGGAACTCTGTCTTGTATTTTGAACCAACAGCTGATACAAGCAAAAATGAATCACCATTTTGGCTGTAAATGGTAGAAAAATATATGATGAGCTTTAATTAACAGACCACCTTTCAACCATGTATCATGTTTCTCTAAAGATTTTCTGTGATTTGCTTGATCTTTCACATTAGTTATATTGTTCAAGAAATTAAGTTTGGGTGTCTTTTAAAAGATAAGATTCAAGCAGCCTTCTTCAAATATTTGCAGATTACTGGTTGTTGATTGTTTTTTCATGAGAAACTTGGAAACATCGCGCGTAAGACAGAAATCTGACTGTGGACGCTCCACGCAAAGTTTGTACACTGTCAGAAACAAGTGTATTGTAAATAATCTGTGTGCATTTTTGGACCGAAACAAATAATGGCACAAGTTTGATATAACATAAACTGGGGCTGTACAATATTTGTAATGAGATCTGAACAAATATTAGCTAATAATGGGGGTCTTATAATCACTGTCACATTAACAAGTTTGTTCTTGAGGAATAGAGAAATAACATTGTCCTTCTCAGGTTTTCTATATTTGTAGTATTTGCATTGAATTAAAGTGCATAATTATCCAAATTATGATTATTATCCAGCAAATTTGGGGGTCTGGCATTTTATAATGATGGCACATAATTTCAGTTTTGTCCCAATTTCGTGTAAGTTAGTCTGACTCATTAACTCCTTTACCTATTATACGTGAATTTACATGTTAGAAACACGTCAGGTTTTTTTCTTTACATGATTTGTAAAGGGACATTATTATTATGTTTAATTGCAGTGACGATAGCTGAATTTTACCTTGGTTGTTTGAATTTTATACCTGGTACTTGAGAACTTTTACAATAACTTCAATACTTTCAGAACTTTCAATACTTGTCGTCACCAAAAGCCTAATTGCTACAATTTTCCATAATAATTGAGCTTTGCAATTCCAATTTAATTTTACTGATTTGTTTTCCAATTGAAACTAAACAAAGAATCCAGTAATATTTATAAAAAGCATTGTGTTGTTTAAACAAAAGCAAATTGCTAGGAGAACTGGTACAATGGATCGCAGATTTTCTATTTTATTTACATTCCTGCTGACATCTCGGGGCAATGCAAACGATTGTAAAGACCCACTCAGAACAGATGAATTTTTTTGTCGTACAGTTGTCATAGCGTGTAAATAAATGTTTAAAATGATTGTCCTCAATAATGGGCAAATGGTTGTTTCGTTATATCCAATTATCGGTATTTCACTTTTTATGTATTTGCACAAATTTATCTGGTCTGAAATTACAAAAAATTGGTTGGAATGCTTTTGTACATATTCATTTAAACTGTCAATGTTCTAGTCATTAGCATTAACTCACATTTTGTTGTGTTAGGGAATAGGCAGGTCACACTTTTATTGGATTATGCCTACTTTAAAGAAAGAAAGTGAAAAGCAGACCAAATTAAAGGCAATCATTTTTCAGTACAAAAAAAAACAATGTATATCATAAAGACCATAGCAGGAGATATATTAACTTTGCAGTACCAAAAACTTTGCATACCATCGATAATGCTGCAGAGATTCCTTCCTGTGCAATTTAGGGACAACTTGAGTCATCCTCTGCGAGAAAGAGCTTGAAAGCTGCCATAGGAAGTTAGTATTCAGTGTGATGTTGAATCCCTGAAACAAGCTACCACAATTCTATCACAAACACACCTTTTGTAGGACATCCAGGGCAGAAAATACTTTTGTTTTACTGTTAATCGGTATTTTTAGTTCTTTTATATTCCATAATGTTTCACATAATTTGGGTTTTCTAATTTTGGTTCAAATTATTTGAATTCAAAACGGCTGCTGATTTGCATACATGGGTGAAAGTTTTCAGATGTATGCCTGAAATTCAGGTTTCTGTTTGTCAAAAAATGATTGATTTTCTTTATTTTCCTTATACAAATTGACAAGATTTCCAGGATTGCAGGTTTTTCAGAATTCCTAACTTTCACCCTTGTGCATATGACTTGTATCATTTATTTATTCTCCAGTAGTTGTGAACAAAATTTGTGCGTCTACTTGTTGGCAAATTTCAAAAGTTATTTTAAGAAATCAAAGAGGAGTTTTAAGGCTCTATTAGGACATTAGGACTTAAATGATGGATGCATTTTTACAGCACTAACATGCAATCAGTTGATTCTTAGAAAAGGAAATGAACAAATAGAAAGCGAGAAATTCTGGTTGCCCAAAGCATTTTTTGTACCTCTATCTAACAGCTCAGAGACAATGATGTATTGTTTAATGGTGAAATTTCATCAGATCCATTTGTTAGTGATGCCTCACTGTTGAAATTCCATTAAATATTAACAACATTACAGGCTGTTCAATATCAGCAGATATGTTTGTAAACAGTTTATTACCCCACCAGGTCTCCTTCAGAGGCTTGAAATATGGGACAGGGGAGAAATTTCCCTGGCAGTTTTTATGTTGTTTTCCGATGTAATGTATGACATGTCCATAGAGCTGATCATTATTTGCCAGATAAAATATTACCTCTCAACCACTTAGCTGATGTACATTTTTTCTGTCCATTTTGATACTTGGTTTAATGCCATACTTCTCTGTGAAAAGGAAATTTCCTACATTGTATGAAACTAAACGTATCAACTTGCATCTAATGCTAACACCCGACCCATACCCCCACTAGGTACACTCTACATAGTTTGCTGCTCTGCAGTCAGTCCATTCCTGACTCATTGAAACCCATAGAAAAATGGTTACCAACTTGCCATGAGACACTGACATTCTGGCAGACTTGCTTCAGTTCTGGGCTAGTTCTGAACCATTTGCTTACTGGGTACACTCCTGTTAATCATATACATATTAAGTCTTAAATCAGAAAGTCAACTTAAGGCTAGTTAGTGTGTCTATGGAGTAAGGGGTTAAAACGATTTTCAAAATCAAATTACTCATCCGTTCATTATTGTACCTTTTTGGGACAGGAATTGTGCACAGGGCTTCATACAGCGTTTGGGTCAGGAGTTGTGTTTCTTTTGCCATGCACCTGTTGCATCTGGAGTTGTGTCCGGTCTTGCAAGTTGTGTTTGTTGTCCCTTGCAGCTATTTTGTCAGGAAATGCGCAGCGTGCCCCAATGCAGCTATTGGCCCAGGTATTGTGTTTAGTGCCACATGCAGCTAATGGTCCACTAAATGTGTGCTCCATTGCTCCATATAGAAAATGTGTACCATCCCCCATGCAGCTATTGTGATAGAAAATGTGCACTTTGCACTATGCTATATTTAAAATTACCAGAAAATGTGCACTTTGCACTATGCTATATTTAAAATTACCAGTTAACAGAAGAAAAAGTAAGACATATTTACCACCACCTGTTGTTCTGTATTGCAAATTATGAAATACTTGTAATATTTTTACACGTGCATATTGCCGCAGCTTTTAATTCTAATCGAAACTAATAATTTTGTATTGTGTTGTTTTAATCAATATTATCTAGCGAAACAATAGCAAAACCATTTCTTCATCATCAGTAATATTGGCAACCATGTAATCTGGGTTTTCTCAAGTTTGATCAGGCTTTAGAATTGTCATTGGGACATGTTGTTACATCAAACATTACTGTAATCCACGAAATATTCACCAACCAATTAATTTCCATTATATTCGCAGATGACATTGAAACGTGAAAAATTAATTTTGCGAATAAGCCTGCAAGATTTTGTGAATTAATTAGAAAACAATTTTCAATTCACTGTTAGAAGAGAGATACTTGACAGAATATTTGTATTTTATTGGTGCATTTGTAAATTTATCAACATTTATGGATATTAGTACTTTTCAAATTAATTTGCAAATATGACGGGCCTTGTCTTCATGTGAAAACTTAGCACAAATATTTATTGGGTTACAGTAATTGCCTTCATCGTCTCTAATCTTGGCAGTTTTTGCTGTGCTTGGAAGACTGCAGTTGATTGGTAAGTCTACTGGTAGAGTTTGTTTTCTAGAGATGTCGGCTGCTTGACTGCAATAAGTCATCCAAGGGGGATCTAACCAGTGCCTGATTCCATCCTTGGCATAGTTCATCAGTTTCATGTAGTGATTTAACCCTTTCCTCCATAGATACACCTTAATTGCGTGGGCAAACAGTTTAGATCCAGATCAGCCACCACGCTGATCAGGATCTAAACTGTTGGCTTTTTGATTCATTAGGTTATTTCTGACCAAAATGTGACCAGTGCAGATCCTGATCAGACGGCACGGATGTGCCAGCTGATTTGGATCTACACTGGTCGCACATGCGTAATAATGCGCATATATGGAGGGAAGTAACCGAATGATGCATAACAAGAGATGATGCTCAATCATTTGTTGTTTCTTCTGATCCAAGTGTTTCACCACAGGTTTCAGTTCACTGAAAGGAGACTTTGTCAGGGCTATTGAAAGATGGTGCAACATGTGCCATTGCATCCCCTTTTCCCCAAATATTCACCCGAAAAGCCATAACATTTTTCTGGGCGAGATTTTGGATCCTGTTTACAGTAAGTAGCTTTAAGGTACTTTGCAATAAGGTCAGAACAGATGGCTTTAGGAGCAGGATCTGTTTTGTCCATGAACCAGCAGTCACTGACTAATGAGTACAAAATGAATCACTGAAAGGTCTGTTTAGTATATTTTGCAGTGATGGCCATAAGTTCACTGTTTGCAGGTTGGCACAGTCTAATACAGCTTCACCATTGTTTCAATATCCCCTTTCGATTTGCTTTCCTTATAAGACAAAACGGACATTGAATGTTGGAGAAAAACTATGGCTGTATAACACGGCAACTTGATTGTAGATATATTCTAGGAGAACATCTGCATTACATTGCAACACAAGCAAAGCGGGGCTCCGGGGAATATGCGTCAATGAGGAGAATAGGATCATTAGTTATTCCTGACCATCAATACTGTGACCAGTCTTGCTGTAATTCAATAAGCAAATCCATTGAGTGTCCACTGCCTGTGTGGTTTATAGATACTTGATGAAACATTGTCACTTGAAAACTTTAGATCAGATGACCCACTCAGTGTAACAAATTAGATTGGAAAGATGAGTATTCAACTTAACTCCCTTTGAATTTCTGGTGTTTTTTGTAATTGGATATAAGATGAAGTGTACCACACATGATAATGGTTGTTTGTTGTCACCATAGGTTTAACTATTCAGATATTTACTCCTAGAAATAAATCCTAACAATGTAAGTTAGGTTTCAACCGCTGCTACATTAAAGTCTCTTTGGGATAAACACAGCTTAAGTCAGATTTGCAACCAGTGTAGACTCAGATCTGATATTAACCTGCACATCTTTTCATTTTGATTAGGGTCTACATTATTTCCTTTTTAGTCAGTATTTCTCAAACCACTTTTATAACAGTGACTGCACGGAATGGCTTAGAGGGAGACTTTAGAATAAGTCTACCAAATTTCCAAATGTTTTCCCTCTTCTCAGCCAAAGGAGATGTTTTTCCCTATATATATTCATATATAAACTTCATACCAAAAGCCAAAATCCTATTTGACTTATCCCTAAAGTTTGTAAGAATTTGCACTTTTAAGAAAGGTAACATGAAATGTACTTTGAAAATATTAGCAAAGTTATTTCTTCCCATTTTAAAGTGTGACTGAGTTTTGGAAGGGCAATTTACCAAATAAACAACTGTCATTACTTTCAAAGAAATGTCTAGGACTGCATCCTGGTGTGGAAACCAAATGAAGTATCGGTTGTTTCATAGAAACTGCTGATTTGAAAGGCCAGTTTATGTGTAATTGCCTCTTGTGTTTGCCATTCTGCTGTTGATTTTGACCTTTTCATGGTTAGACAGGAAAATTATATAGTTGCAATTGAAAGGCCAATATGGGTAATTTTCACTGGTAAGCACCATGTAAGGCTGTAAATGACTCACTTAATGTACAAAATTGTCTATGTAAATGAGCTTGTCTCAAATAGTGGATCAGCTCTTATTGTACCATACATTTTTAATCCGCACCTGGTCCCAAGATTATAAAACTGAGAATGGAAACCAGTCTCAAATCTCAAGCATCTGATTGGCTGAAATGGCGACTGGTCGCCATTTCAGCCAATCAGATGCTTGAGATTTGAGACTGGTTTCCAAGCTCAGGTTTATAACCTTGAGGCCAGTTGTTATCATATTTAACTCCATTGATGTTGCTGGTATCACAAGTGCAGCCAGTATAGATCCAGAGCAGCCGGCGCATCTTGGTAAAAAATATTCTAATCTTGAAATAAACAGTGTAGATCTAGATTGGACTGCACAGATGTGAAAGCTGATCTGGATCTATGTAGCTTGGACATGGGATCTAATCTATATACATGGAGTAAATTGTAATGGTTCATTACGATTCAGTACCACTTTTTTCAATCAAGATAATGAACAATAATTGATATTTGGCATTAAATTTCCTCACACAATCATGTTGTATCTATTTCTGATATGTTTATGGTTTGGTAAACATGTAACATAAGTCTGTTTTGCCTGGAAGGATATGCTTGGGACAGAGAATTGTCAATGACACACGTCTGACAATTTATTTATTTTATTTCATTGGCTAAATTGCTTTTTAGATTGCAAAGGAAATTGTCTCTTGGCCTTATCGTTGTGCTTCTGAGACATTGACAGTTCTTTTCATCATAAACAAGAAACTGTTCGGAAAAAGTCTTTAATTTATACTATTATCAACCCCAACATGTATACAAAACTGCATAATATTATGTCTTTCTTTTTACTTCACCAAATAAACTGACAAACATTTTTATGTTTTTATTTTATTTTTTTTTTTATTTTCTGGTTGTGCTAGCACTGAGTTGAGAAGTCGATCAAAAAGATTCAATTTGATGAAAATAATATAAAATTAATAAATGGTGGTTCTCATCTGTTTAGTAACCTAATGGGTTGGACTTCATATGGGTGGAGTATTACATTACAATTCCACCAATAATAAGTCAAGGGCTGACAGTAAACAAAGATTTTCCGGGCAGTGTCCTAGAACAGTTTGGAACCAGCTAAATGAAATGATTACAGACTCAGAGCTGTTGTTTGTATCGCAATAATCATTTAAATTATGATGATAAATGATGGAACCTACTTATACTTGAATTTGTAGCAAATCTGCACTTAAGTAACAGAATAGAACATAAAAAATGTATGTTACAATTTCATAAAATGGCCAAGGTTATTGGTACTGTATTTTCCATTTTTGGATACATCTAATTAAGTGTTTCTTTCTTCAGGTATTGATAGCAACATCTTTGCGGAAACCATCTGTCAAAAATAAGGGTACATTTTTCTAACCTTTTTTCTCTCTTTTTATTGATTTTTTTCTTCTTAATAGTCTTGCATTTATGTATTTACAGTTGACTTAGAAAACAAGTTAATATCTGTATGGTAGAATCAGTGAAGATTTTTAATAATTTCAAATTATATGCTGTTTTTCCTCTTTGCATCTAATATTTGTGTTCTTTGTTTAAAACATGCTTTTTTTCCATCTTACCAGAGATGTAGATGCGCTTGAATATTTTTTGGCGTACATCTTTAACTCAAACAAGTTGCTCTTCTAAATTATTATTTCGGCATGGGATACTGATACTGGAACTCATTCATTTAAGGAATGATTCTTATTTTGGTGCGGTTCATGCAGATTGGACGTGCACGCGAGAGCTGGCAAATCCATAAAGCGCGCTAGCGCTTTATGGTAAATTTGCCAGCTCTCGCGTGAACGTCCAATCTGCATGAACCGCACCAAAATAAGAATCATTACTTATATTTACATTTTATTCATTTTTTTCTTTAAATAAACTTAAGTCGAACGCTTTCAAAACTTAGTATTAATTGAAAAGGGGGAGTAAAACATGGGAGTTTTCAATAGTAACAGCCATGACGTTACTGACGTCATTATGGGTCATGCAGTTCATGCAAAATGAACCGAATTTTTTTAAACGAAGAAATCAATAGGAATGTAAATATTTTGATTTAATAATAATGGTTTCCTGGTTAAATACCAAAAATAAAATTCTGTAATTGTTACCTTTGGTAAAATTTGAAAGATTGGCTGAAGAACAATTCCTATAACTGGGTTTTTATTTTAGACAAATTTGCATTGGTCTTTCCTTGTTTTTGTCTACTGTTTACATATTATCATGGAAGAATGTTTTGTTGTATTGTTTCTTGAAACTACTGTGGATGATTTTGTTCATTGTACCTATAATGTCATGTTATATCTTTAAAGTATGTTACCATTTTGTGAATTAAAGTTAATTTTTAGTTTTTATTTTGAAATATGGATGGTTTTTCTGGAATTATTTAGTGGTACATTTTGTCAGAATCCCTTTGATTTATTTTGTAAGATTTACTTGGAATATTTGAGATATTTCATATTTTATTTGCTTTGTGCTTTACTTTTACTTGAAATTTTGTTACTTCTTATTTTTGTTTTTCATTCCAATATTTTTCATTATTTTGAAAATGAAGATTTTACCAAGATGTAATTTTTCACCTTTAAAATATAAATACAATACTCTGCACATACTAACATTTTGAGCAAAACATTTACTGCATACTTTTCTTTATTTTTATATCAGTTTTTAACTGTAGATTCAAGTCTTCGAAATTATCATTTCCCTGACTTCAGTTGACCCCAAATTTCACAATTACAATGCTTGGCATCCATTCAGGGAATGGTTTACAATGACACTGGACTAGATGAAAAGCAAGCTTTAAACAAAGTCAAAAATGATAAATATGACTGTCTACCACTCTCTCATTTATTCCAAGTGAGAGGTTTTTTCCCACCCATGTTTTTAAAGAATGCTTAAAACTTGAGAAACTCAGTCCTTGAAATTGCAAAAACTCCTTCCCGTTATAAAACCTTAACAATCTAACCCAATCCTTACAATGTCCAGTGATTGTTTAAAATTGTGTGCAAATATGAGTCACAATTGTGCACAGGTTTCATAGCCAAGGTTAAAATAAATTCGTACAAGTTGATAAATGCAGTCTCCAAAAGAATTCTGATTCATGTGTGAAAAGTGATTAAAATATATTGAGTTTATAAGAAAATGACATGATGTCTGAAGTTCTAGAATGTATATAACAGTTTCGAAGACTTAGACTGAGAAAAATGTAAACAAATATTTATGCTGAGTAGTTATTGTGTAATAAATACTTTTGCTTAGATGTGAAGATAGTTATTTAGATTGCATGTAAGTTTGTATTGATAAAGCCACTTTTTGAACATCTTAACCGGTAATGATTTGCAAGTTGATCCGGATAAGCCTACAGATCTTGTTATTTGGATCAGATCAGGTTATACCACAGTGGGACTGTTGTTGATAGCCAAGTTTTGACATTCTAGTTAGCCAAAACGTGGTATACGATAGCGGCCAAGTTTCAACAACTCTGGTTAGTCAAATCGGTGTGTATCAAGTAGTGCCAAGTTTATACACATTTTACAAGCATGTTTTATACTTGATAGCATTATGTTTTGAAGGTTTTATTTTACAGATAACTATACATAATAATTCCCCTAATTGTCAATATGTTTCTGGTGGGTAGCTGATTTCGATCATTGAACACTATGGAAACATCATGGTATTTTAATAAGGGAGGTAAAAGAAAATGGCATGACATCAGCAGTGTTTATAATGACCTCTTTTGAATATCTTGGTAATAGAATGAAATTCTTCCTACATGATTTTTGTAACTAGGATACGTGCAAACTTTTATTACTGGCAGTTTTGAATAGTTGGATCATGAAACACTCTAAATTCAAGCCAGCTCGTATTTATATGATTTAAACTGAGTGGGCTGAAATAATTTGTGTGTAAACAGAGCATGTATGTTTTTGTCTGGTTGGTTTATGCAAACTGATGAAATGTTTTCAACTCAGATAAGTTGTAATCCTTGTAAAAATGAAATCTTGTTTTCTTATTTTTCATAATAAGTTCAAATAGTTGTCTCTTTGAGACATTTTCCTGGAAAGGACATACAGCTAAAACACCATAAATGTTAGTGTTATATTGTGTACTGATCATCAGATGTTATCAAATCTACCATGGAAAAGCTTCTATATTGCCAAAAAATGTTTATGTAGTCCAACTGTAGTTGTGTCCTTTGCTAAATAATTTGTACTGGATAATACTGTTGGGTATTGAGAAACACCATTACTTTCAATGATATATAATGAATGTCATCATCATTGGCTGTTCAGAATGTTTCTCCTTTTCAACCTACTGGAGTTTTCTCCCTTAGCACAATAGCTGTCAAAATGGTAAGCAGCTGATTACATTGACTTTCTCTCTTCAGTAGACTAACATTTTTTTCTATGAAGCTTTGCCCAACATCATTCAACTAAAACTGAAGACCAGTCTCAAATCTCAAACATCTGATTAGCTGAAATGGCAACTGGTCACATTTCAGCAAATCAGATGCATGAGATTGGAAACTGGTCTTCTCTCATTCCACACCATGCATAGCATTAACTCTTTCCTCCATATATGCCCGCATAAGCCAACAGTGTAGATCTAGATCAGCCGGCACATTTGTGCTGATTGGTCAGAATTTGCACTGTTAGCTTTCTGATTTACTAGGTTACTTCTGACCAGAAAGCGCACATTGCAGATCCTGATCAGATGGCACGAATCTGCCGTTTTATCCAAATCTACTCTGTTTGCACAAGTGATAAAATGCTTATAATGGAGTGAAGGGTTACACTGACACTGAATCCTCCGAATGTAACATAAATTCTTTCAATCCTCGTGATATTTCATAATGTGAAAAATAAGTGGATTTCTGGGAAGCTTAAACTAATTGTCACAGAGAAATGGAAAATGAACTATTCAGGTTTCATTATTATGCCCCCCTTCGAAGAAGCGGGGGTATATTGCTTTGCACATGTCGGTCGGTCGGTCGGTCGGTATGTCGGTCGGTATGTCGGTCCGTAGACCACATCTTGTCCGATCAATAACTAGACAACGCTTTGTGATACAGTCCTTATATTTGGTGTGGAGGTTGGTCATGACCAGTAGAAGACCCCTATTGATTTTGGGGTCAGTAGGTCAAAGGTCAAGGTCACAGTGGCCTTGACCACAAAAACCTTGTCCGATCAATAACTAGACAACGCTTTGTGATACAGTCCTCATATTTGGTGTGGAGGTTGGTCATGACCAGTAGAAGACCCCTATTGATTTTGGGGTCAGTAGGTCAAAGGTCAAGGTCACAGTGGCCTTGACCACAAAAACCTTGTCCGATCAATAACTAGACAACGCTTTGTGATACAGTCCTCATATTTGGTGTGGAGGTTGGTCATGACCAGTAGAAGACCCCTATTGATTTTGGGGTCAGTAGGTCAAAGGTCAAGGTCACAGTGGCCTTGACCACAAAAACCTTGTCCGATCAATAACTAGACAACGCTTTGTGATACAGTCCTCATATTTGGTGTGGAGGTTGGTCATGACCAGTAGAAGACCCCTATTGATTTTGGGGTCAGTAGGTCAAAGGTCAAGGTCACAGTGGCCTTGACCACAAAAACCTTGTCCAATCAATAACTAGACAACGCTTTGTGGTACAGTCCTCATATTTGGTGTGGAGGTTGGTCATGACCAGTAGAAGACCCCTATTGATTTTGGGGTCAGTAGGTCAAAGGTCAAGGTCACAGTGGCCTTGACCACAAAAACCTTGTCCAATCAATAACTAGACAACGCTTTGTGATACAGTCCTCATATTTGGTGTGGAGGTTGGTCATGACCAGTAGAAGACCCCTATTGATTTTGGGGTCAGTAGGTCAAAGGTCAAGGTCACAGTGGCCTTGACCACAAAAACCTTGTCCGATCAATAACTAGACAACGCTTTGTGATACAGTCCTCATATTTGGTTTGGAGGTTGGTCATGACCAGTAGAAGAACCCTATTGATTTTAGGATCAGTAGGTCAAAGGTCAAGGTCACAGTGGCCTTTGCATACAAAAACGTTGTCCGATCAATAACTAGACAACGCTTTGTGATACAGTCCTCATATTTGGTGTGGAGGTTGGTCATGACCAGTAGAAGAACCCTATTGATTTTAGGATCAGTAGGTCAAAGGTCAAGGTCACAGTGGCCTTTGCATACAAAAACGTTGTCCGATCAATAACTAGACAACGCTTTGTGATACAGACCTCATATTTGGTGTGGAAGTTGGTCGTGACCAGTAGAAGACCCCTATTGGTTTTGGGGTCAGTAGGTCAAAGGTCAAGGTCACGGTGGCCTTGACAACAAAAAACCTTGTTCGATCAATAACTAGACAACGTTTTTATGTTTATTTGTATAATAAAATAAAATACTTCTCAGTGTAAAGTTGTGATTATTTTTCCCCATGACAATTTCAAGTAAAGATATATATTAATGATCCATAACATTAATTTTAAACTATTTCAATATATGCCGTGTCATAAATAGGCACTGATTATCACTCACTTGTGTTTATTAAATGCTTTGGTTTCGTATGGATGGTCACTAAAGCCTGCACATTACCGGAATTGACATAACACTAGAGCTACTATATCTCCGCCAATAGCGAATATTTGATTTAAATTACAATAAAATCCTTTGTGTTAGACTAGGTTAATCTACACGCGCTTATGTTTGTCGAGGTAAATGTAATCCTCTCATTGGATGACCTGGTTATTGATATATAGGAGTTCCACCGTCTTGTAAATTGCTTTCATGACTGGTACCCTTCATTGCTAAAGCTTACAAAAGTCTCTAAATTTCCAAAAATTTAAATTCAATGCTAATAGATATCACTTGCACGTCAGGGGGGGCATTTGTGTTTGACAAACACCTCTTGTTAAATATTAAAGGAGACAGACCAGACCAGTTCATTTACACTAATCCAAGCCACTTGGTTACCTTAACCCTTTCCTCCATATACACGCATGGACGAACAGTGTAGATCCAGATCAGCCGGCACATTTGTGCCGTCTTATCAGGATCTGCACTGGTTTCATTTTGGTCAGAATAACCATTGAATCACAAAGCGAACAGTTTAGATCCTGATCAGATAGCAAGGATGTGCTGGCTGATCTGGATCTAAACTGTTTACCCATGCAGTAAAGATGTATCTATGGAGGAATGGTTAAAGGAGATGGAATAGACCATTTCATTAACACTTACCAGTTTCGCTTGGTTAGCGTAATGGACATGAAGTTGTTATTATATGTCATTTTTATTGGTCAATTACGGTGGCATAGATGTGACATGTTTGCTTTTTATTTATTTTGGTTTTTTAAGGTTTTTTTATTTCAAATAATAAAAACCTCATCAAATTATTGCGTTCCCACGAGATATATTTAAACTTTTTTTTTGTTTCAAAATAAAAAAATCTTCAAATTATTGCGTTCCCACGAGATAAATTTAAAGGATTTTTTTTTATTTTCAAAATAAAAAAACACATCAAATTATTGCGTTCCCACGAGATAAATTTAAAGTTGTTTTTTTTTTCAAAATAAAAAAAAAAACGCATCAAATTATTGCGTTCCCACGACTTTTTTCATTGCGTTCCCACGAGATAGTTAACCAATCAGAAATGACCGTTAGTAAACTCCCAAGTTAATTCCCCTTCATAGTTTTCTGCCATTAATATTGAAAAATAATATTAAGGCAGGTATAGGGTTTGCATTGACGGTCGGACATTTAGACATATGCTTGTGTTTGTTTGCTTTCTGCCTCGTTAAATACTGTACAATGCCATTACAGGTGTTTCTTTTTGCAAATTACAAAAACTAGATTACAAAACACATAAAAATTGGACTACAAAACTGCAATTCACGTGCATTGAACAATGTTAAAGGTCCGATGTGATATCTTCTGTCGTGGCATAAGTTAAGATTAAACGATGTTTCTGTTTGTGTTTTTTTTTCGGCCGTTGTTGAAGCCTGAATTATATTGCATGGATGGTTAAATAATGCCCAATTTTGATAATCAGAGATCCAAAAAGCAAAATGCAACAATCAGAAGACAGAATGCAATAAACTGTTGTACTTGAATATTGTTGTTGTCGTTGTTGAATATCGCTCTAAAGCCCATCATCGCTTTAAAATGGCCGACGAAAGAGATGTGCTCATATCACAATATTTCTACGAAGGACTTACTAACGAAGAAATCACACTAGTTTTGTATGAACGCCATAAAATTGAACTCAGTGTTCGACATTTACAGAAAAAATCAAAAAATCTTTTAAATATATCTCGTGGGAACGCAATAATTTGATGAGATTTTTTTATTTTGAAAATAAAAAATTCTTTTAAATTTATCTCGTGGGAACGCAATAATTTGATGAGATTTTTTATTTTGAATATAAAAAAACCTTATAAAACGAAAATAAATAAAAAAAAACGCACATGTCACATCTATGCCACCGTAGTCAATTGATCTATCCGTGAAGTTTACAAAAATTAGTACTGGACCATTATTAATGAATTTACAGTATATGAAATTGGGAAACAACTCTCAATTTCAGCCAATCAGATGCTTTAGATTTTGAAACTGATTATTGTAATACCATGCTCTCTTTTCCTCTCTACTGTTTGGCTGTGTGGGGAGGCTGTGTCTGCTGGATGTGGCCATTCCTTATATGCATATTTCACTTTTTTTTAGATTTGAGACTGGTCACCAATCTCAGTTTTATAACCTTGATCTCAGTTAAGACCAGTATGAACTTTAAAATGCTTACTAAATAGTCAGGATGTTCAGACTTGTATTGTGTTATTCAAGTGTTTATGCCCAGCCCTTTCCTGGTAAGTCTATAAAAAATTAAAATGAGGCCCTCCCTTTTCTTGTATGTTACTTTTTTCTTTAATGAAAAAGACAGTGATACAATATGCCCAAAAGAAAATGAGTACAGTCATCCTAGACAGCTTTTTGTCCTACCTCACTATTGTTTCCATGAAACATGTACCTTCGGGGGCATTTGTCACGTCCTCTGACACTAATTGTTATTTATATTATATATATTGTTGTAAACATTTTGTGAATTTGACCAGGTTTTATATCTCTTGCTATAAATAGGTCAAAGAAGCCAGGGAATCAATTGTCTTGTATTCAAATTTATAGGAAATGTAATAAACAATCGAAAAAGATTAATATGTTATCAAAATTCCTGCTGGCGTGCTGATTCAGGCCAATTTCTTGTTTTATGCCAATCTCTTGGGCAATAATTATTTTAATTTTTCCTCTGTTTCAGATAAATAGCCTTGATGGTATCATGTTGTTGATCAATATTTGTTAGTAAATCAGCTTATAAAATAAGACGGTAATAACTCTAAATAATCATGAAAGAAAAACTGTATTTTGATACTTTTATAAAACTGGGAAGGTCCAAACTGGCTGGGCTGTGCTAGTCTATGTGGGTCTACATTGTCTCAAAGGCTGATGATAATAGTGGTTTCATTTAATTTCATGGAAACAGATTTTTTGAGAATTTATCAAAATGACTTTGGCACGGATTGATTATATATAAGGTCCCAGATTGGGCTGGAAAAATATTGATACATGTTTACACTACAACAGTATGAAAAAACATCAACCAATGAATACATTATTTTCTTTAGAATTGATGTTAAAGTTGAAATTTATGTGCATCATTTAGTAACAATTACTGTATTTAAAGAATGCTTGTTACTATGATTGTTTTGTGGTGTTTAAGGTAGCATCGGTTTGCTTCATTTATTATCATATTACCGTGTCAGGAAAATGAGTTAGGGCAATCTAGCAGGACAATTTTCCATCATTTACACACCATCTTGGAGGCATTTAGTGTTGAATTGAGTCGAAATCAATACATAATCGCTCTGTAAATGGCTAGCATACACCAAATATTAATGCTGCCTGTCGGCTGTAATAGCCCTAAGAATGAACGTGAAAGTCACAATAACAAATATTCACACAATTTCTTGTATATTGTTGCAATAAATCCTTGCTGATTTCGAGAAAAATAATATGCTATTATTAACATATTTCCAACATTAAATTTTATTTGCTTTCCAGTACCATTGTAGAACTAGAAGATTGAAATCTATTTCACAGTTGAATATAATAAACAAAAATTGTTGTGTAAAATACTGGGTGAACATTGGGCAACTGTCGTTATCCTGAAGTGACATATACCCATAACTTGCTTAGCAATGTAATGTGTAATAAACAGCCCTTTGAGAAGCGACATATACCCATAAATTGCTTAGCAATGTAATGTGTAATAAACAGCCCTTTGAAATGAACAGACACTTATAAATAAATAAAAAAAGTTGTCATAATATTATTACCAAGAGGTTGACCAGGATCGTGTGACCAGCGACAGCAAGCATTATGTTAAGCTGCCGTCTGGATCAGCTGTTCCACTGACCAACTAATTACATCAATATTCCCCGCTGTTATAACATTTGATCCAAACTGAAACAATTCTGTATATTAAATTTGGTTTTTCTTTTGTAAAGTAATTACATTTACTCTCAAAATGTTACTCTATTTTTAGGACATTAGTCACTGACACATAACACATTATTGTTCCTAATAAATTTGGATGTATGCACTTTGTACACAGTTGTTCATTTGCTCCAATTTGAAAACAATGTTGACCCTTAACTCCATGGGATGTTTTCCAAGGGGTGAACAATGTAGATCCAGATCAGCCAGCACATATGGACTGTCTGATCAGTGCTTTCGCTCTGTTTAAATTCGTTAGATTATTTCAGCTCAAGATGCACGTAGAGCAGGTCCAAATCAGATTGCACAGATGTGCGGGCTGATATGGATCTACACTGGTTGCACATGCATTACAATTCAGATTGAATATGAAGTAAAGAATTTTCATGATCATTAAACAAAGAATAAAAAAAGAAATAACAACAACAACAAAATAATAACAAAGTGTACAAGAATGATGGTGGAGATGATGTTCAGTCTGTGTCTGGATCAATGCACCACTCCCCAGGGTACCAAATTATATCTATTTCCTCTGCCATCGTGCTTACCATATCACACCAGAAACAATATCATGTATCATAGCAAATGCCTGCCAAAAGGCAAAACCTTATTGATTTTGTGCATTAAAACTTGATAAGGAAAAATTATTGCAATGCGCCTTCAGTCACAAATTTAATTTGCTAATGACATTGTATTCTCCGTGGGACTACTCAGCACCTGTTACTGTGAGACCCGAGGCCTATAATTATTATTCTTTGTTGCCGATATTGATATAATATGGGAATATGGGAATGTTTTTTCTCTCTTGAACAGATCTGTAGAACAGAAATTGAAATTAATCTAAAATCCTTTGCTATTTACATTATACAAGGCCAGAACGTACTAGCTCACTTCAGTCAGTGAAATAAACGTTTTACTCTTCTTTTGAACCACTCCAGAGGTTTGTTATATTTAAATTAAGCATTTTAACCAGCAACAGTTTACGACTAGAATGACTTTAGAAGGTTGACTTAAGCCAAACTTTGGCTTCATTTACCTGCAATAATATATTTTTAATATTTACAGTTTCTTTAATCTCGATTAACTTGAATGTCTTTTTCTGTCTCCAATTACAGTTAAGTCAGAATAGCTATTTATAAACTGAAAATTGACAAATCTGTCATTTAAACTTTCCCAACAGTCAATTGATATAGATAAGTTTGATCGAACAAAGTGAAGGACTCCTTAATTACTGGTAAGATGGTGATCTTCACTTAAAGCACTATTTTTGCATTATTTGCTAGAATTCTGACTGCCCATGAATTTCACATGACACTCTGTGATAGTCACATGTCACTGATAGATCAACAACCAACTTGGTGGCCAGCTGCTGTCTGTAATTAGCAGTAAATTTATGAGGCTACATTTTATGTAGGGACAACCCAGAATTGCGTTCAAGTCAGCTTTACCATTAATAAATGATGCACTGGAGTGTAGAGACAAACTGACTTATGGGTTTCAGTTCCGCATGCTATGTTCATCTTGACCTTGTAGGGATATTGGCATTAGTTATAAGAGAAGGCCAATAAGATAAAATAAAGAAAAAACAATAATGACAATGAATTGCTGCAAGGTTCGTGTTTAAGATGGTAATTAAGGATGTGGGACTCTTCCAGTGACAGGTGCATCTGCTGAGTGCTGTATGATAGATTGCTACCACTTGCGTACTGATGCTTAATAAATTTTGTAGTACTGTTGCACCCAATGGAACAGTTCAGGAGATATCCTATTACAAATAATCCACATCTCACTTAGCTCAATAAACATTTTCATACAAATACAAATAATAATTATTATTCAGTTATTAATACAAATTTTGTACTATACGTCTCACATAATTTGCATGCATTTATATTTATTGAAGGAATTTCATAAAATCTGTATTTTCATGTGGTTTTCACATTTCATAAATAATGCTTTACCGATAATTTCTACATTTATGGTAGTTTAATTTCTATATTTATGGTACCGTAATCACCCTAAATATTGGGACAGTTAAAAATAATTAAAAATTTTCGTGTCCCAATATTAAGGGTCGCATAAAAATATTTGTTCAAAAAGTGTCCCAATATTTTGGGTCGATTTGCATGCATGCACTAGTTATGTCTAAAAACAATATAGGAAGTCAACCTAGACGGATCAACTGTTACATAATTATGATTATACGAAATCAAATAATTTTTAATATTTTTGTAATTATTTTCGGTCTACAGTTTGGAGATTAAAATGATTATTTTTGTGTTAAAACTTGTCAAGCATTATTTCGTTAAGTGATAATTGACATTCCGTTAATCCCTTTGCATGTTTTTAATGACACATGCTTGCCGACTTGAAACAGGTGGCTTAACTGGGAAGTTTTCACACCTGTGTCGGTCATTGGACAGTCTGTTTTGATAAGAATTAACTTCAATACTCAGGACTGACACTGTCACTCGCCCCAGCTGTTATTTGCACTTGCATAATCAGTTTAGCTAGTTTTTGACATTAAACAGATCGAAAAACGAGAGTAAACTTCTTTGGATACGGGAATATAGTTAATTAAAAAAACGAAAACGATAGCCGTTTTATTTTAAATAGGAGCTTTAGTTAAATAAAAAAAGGTATATCGATACTTTATATATTTTAATTGTTCTTCTTGAATTCCTCATGGTAGATATCTCTGAACGTTAAAAGTTTTGTTTCAAGATACACGGCATAGAAAGGTAAACTCTGCAATAACATGGTGAAAGTCTGAAGAACATGGGCCAACCTGCATGGTTACCGAGCAGATATCTCTTGTCCCAAAATTTAGGAACGGGAAAATACCATTTATAAAAGTGTCCCAAAACTTAGGGACACCGAAAAATACTGATAATAAAAGTGTCCCAAAATTTAGGGACACAAAAAATAATTATTTTCGTGAAAAATAAGGGTGTCCCAATATTTAGGGTGTCCCAATACTTAGGGTGATTACAGTAGTTTTAAATTCATGAATCGATTATATAGCCCACAAAATCCACAAAAAGTTCAAGCACCTCATAAATCTATAAATGAATTAGCAATGGTACAGGTATATTCAGAGTTTGAACCGCAATGGTATAAATTGATATTAACTGCAAGTATTTCATTTCCTTATAATTCTCTCTGAATAACTGCAGTGTGACCCTCCAGATGAAAATGCATCTCTGGGACTTCCAAATCATTCCAGGAGACAAAATTACTTATTGCATGGTGTATATAATAATTTCATATGAACATGTGGTGCAGTTTCACAGAATTTCGAAGAAATTTGATAAAATAAAAGCTCTCTTTAAAAAATATCAGAAACTATTAATGTAAAAAGTATTTCTGAGATGTTTTTTGCTTACCACAACTGGTATTGGCACATTAGACATTCTACATACAATACTGATTGAAAAAAGCATCAGTACAATACCTGATGTCTTAAAGAATTTGTTCTTTTTTAAATCATGGAGGCATCTTCAGGCAAGCCAAAGAAAATTAATTTTTTAAAAACCTATATTTATGATTTGTACTTTTAAATGGGTTTTCATTTCTAGTATCTTGAAGGACATTAAATATGCCAACTTTTCATATTTTATTTTTGTTAATTTCTCAAATATATATTGAAATGTATCAAATTTTTCCTAATAACACAATCCTTGGAATGAAGATTAGTAAAATACATGTTATAAAAGAGAGGTGTAATAATTGTTTGATGTGATGTTTGAAACTGGTAATTTCCATCAAATAATGTTAACTATATTGATTGTACTGTGGCCATTAAGGTGGACAATAAGCTAGATAAGGTACATTAAAACTATTGACATTGCGGACACTGGCCATTGTGGACCTTCAGGGCAACCTCATGTTCACCTTAATTGTATTGAAAAAATGAGAATTCATTAAATTTTCCAATGTCTGATGAATGCAAGTTTGTATGGTCACAAGTGACATATGCCCATTGGCTCTGCTAAGGTAACATCTGTCATTTGATTTGTATGAAACAAAGCCTGGAATTATTAAAAGTTTGGTTAATCTCTTTGCACTGCAGAAAAAAGTAACATATTTCTTCCTACAAATTTATGTTATCAGTGTTTAGGGTAGAGCTAAATTTTGAAGGAACTGACATAAAAAATTACAGGTACAAAACTGACAGTTTTCATTTAGCTTGTAATGCTATTTTTGTTGCCAGTGTTGTTCCTGCAGGTATACTGATAAACTAATAAACTAAATGGAACAATCATTCCTAAAAGGTGAACAAATCACTCTGTTCTAATGGTAAAAATGAGCAACAGATTGCTGTTGACAAGTAGACAGTGGCTGTTTACGAAGTTCAACAGATAGTAACATTTCAGAGTCGAATCTGCCGTAACCAGCTGTTGCCATTCTGTACTTGGGTAGGTAACGATGTGTTAAAAACTGTAATCAAATGACATACAAGGACAATAGCTGTATTTCTATCATTCAGCCCTTGATAACTCAACAGGGTATTTCATACTGATATTGGAGATACTGGAAGGAAGCAGCTAAAAAACCTGGTATCATACTTAATGACAATTGGGTTTTGATATTGGTTGAAAGACACTGTAGCCAGTTGAGAGCTGTAGTAGTAATATTATCATCAAGAAAACCTTTACTGTACATCCTTGGATGGCAGTTACTAGAAATATTCAGTCCTTGTAGGGAGATAATTGGAAAATTCTATTTACCTAAGATTATGAAATATTATTGGATACGGTGGTTGATCGGAGAACAATTGCTTAACTATTGAAGAGTTAAACACAAGTGCGGTGCACAGATACTCCTGTTGTAATCATAAGACGGAATTGGATATTTCTCGTTGTGTGCAACCTGTGACAAGCCAGTACTAATGTTAGACTACTCTATGTCAACAGCAGGGGGCCTTTTTCCGACCCCGGCACCCATGGAGAGAATCCCCACTGGGTTTCCACTCAGCACTGACCCAGTAGTGAATGGTAACTCGTATGTGTGTCTTGTACCATTTTTTAATAGACTTGTTCAGAACGCTGGACTCATCCAAAGTAGCGCTGGATTGATACCTGGCAATGGATTTATTCAGAATTCTAGTTTAACTGGAAGTTATACACCAATCATAATGGAAACTACACAGACACCATCTTTGGTAAGCACAGCCTCGTAAATTTATTGTATATATGAAAAAGTTAGCAATATTGCTAGTTACAATTTATAATGTTTATATGTAGTAAGAAGTTGAAAATAGCAAAATAAATGCCAAGATAGAAACATGTAAGTTTCATTAACAATAGTGATGGATTTTCTTTTAATTGTTTTTTTTAAGTATCAGTTTTTTATGTTTCAGTTTTAAAAATGTATAACTAGGATTTAAAAAGAGTTGAAAATAACCAACATTCTTATATGCCAGCATCAATTTCATTATAGGGAAATTAAAACAAAAATAGAAATAACTTTTCGATAAAATTAACCTCCAAAATTTAAGTAGAAGATCAAAAGAGCAAGATCTACTAAGTACAGTATAATCATTAAACTACTTCCATGATGTAATCAACTGGCTTACATTCAATTTAAGACAAATGAAAAGAAAACTGTGCAAACCAGACCGGGTTCATGATTACTGAAACTGTTTAAACAAGATTTCATAACGACATAGATCCAAGCTATGAGGAGGCTCAACACAAACAGTTTGGTATTCATACAGGCCATTCAAAGTGAATATGATCTGTTTTCAACATTTATAAAACTCCTCACAGTGGTTACTTCCCTTTAAAGGCATGGCTAATGACAAGGTTTCATTTAGTTCTTATGTAATTTCTGTTATATCTTTGGTACAGAATGTTCATCTTGAATACCGCCAGTTACCCTGTTTTTATTCTTCATTAAAATGATATTCTTCAAAGAATATTAAGTTATTAAGTAAATAGTTTGTCAATAATGTAAGACTTCAAACTTTAAGCAAAACGGATCTGGACTGCTTTTGAATCTGGGTCGTTAGAATGATTTTTAAAAATTATCTATTATTTATTAATTGTTAATTTGTCTCAGTACTTGTAGACTTGTTAAAATATCAAACTCACCATTGATCAAAGACAGAAATGAACATGGAGTGCAACATCAATGTCCAAGTTCAGTTTTCTGACACTTGGTTATTTTTGTACAAGTTGTGCCCAAGGCATTCTTTCACTGACCATGTTCTGTTATTTCTTAGTAAAAAGGAAATTAAGGAGTGTGTGGTAGAGCAATTTCGAGAATTCGCATTGATCTTTAGTTTAGGTGCCTTACTTGCATATGAATCTGGAGATCTGGACAACTTAACCTTATGTGCAACTTCTCAAAAGACTGCACATACATGCATATAATCACTGTTCGCTTTTAAATTCATTAGCTTATTTCTGTTCAAAAAGCAAACAGTGGGAACGTTGATTCAGATCTTCACTAGAAACCCATTTAAGTCAAACTGTGGCATAAATGGTTTAGTAAATAGGCCACGATAGTCTTTAAGAATTGTTTACTATAATTCATACACATAATAAGTAAACCAAAAAAAATACATCAGTGTGTTTGGAGCTTAATTAGCAGATGTACCTGGACTGAGACATTAGTTTCCGAATCAGGCTTGCTTGTCATTGCTCTTTGGTCTTCCATCAATACAGATTAAGAACTTGATATGTTACTGATGTAGCTTTTATTAATTATTTTTGTGCTATCTCATATTGCTGTCTAGAAAAAGATTTAATTATTCACTGTCTGCAGGAAAAAAAGCAACTACCTTAAAGTAAAGTACTTTACTGGCTTCCTTTTTTGTGTTAATTAGAAATTGGCTATTGGATAAGGACACGTTACATTCTGTAATGGATACAGGGGCAGATGAGTTCATGAGAAGATTTATGGAGAAAACAGGAATTCTTTCAGAATATTACTGTTATGGTGTCCAAGGCCGAAGAAGCATTCTTTATCTATGATTCACAGGTTTTAAATTATGCAAAAATGCTATAATTGCATGGGCAAACAGTGTAGATCCAGATCAGCTGGCATATCCATGCTATCTGATCAGGATCTGCATCGTTCACTTTCAGATTCATGAGGTTATTTTTTACCAAGATGTGACCAATGTAGATCCAGAACAGGTGGCACTAATGTGCTGGCTGATCTCTAGACTACACTGGCCACACACATGTTCAAACAGGTATAATATTATATGGAGTGATGGGTTAAAGCAATTCCTTCAAGGGTTGGTAAATAAAATACTGTTTCCACAATCCGGTAAAGACTGATTTCATGATGGGAAATGTGACATTGATCAAGAGAAATTAAATTGTCCAAGAATGGTCAAGGGACATTTGTGAAAACACAGTCAGTTTTTAACAAGACTCCATGAAAAAATTATTCCAAGAGGTTGTCTACAGAAATAACTGAGTGTCTAGACATTAATTTGTACAATTATTTTAATAGAATAGGTCAGGGGACATGACTCCAACAGACCTATGACCAGATATATAGCTAGAATACTTAGAAAAATTTCCAGCTGGATTGCCCTTGCTGATATATTTTCTTTCATTAATCAGCAAATCATTTTATATCATGAAAAATATATATCTTAGACAGTTTTTTATTTTTTTATTTAAAAATTTTGAATTGAAATGTGTAGAACAGTTACTGAATATTACTGTTACATCTATGAATGCCTGGGTTTATTAAATATAAATTTTGTTTCAAAATGTTAGTTAAAAATAAGTGGATAACAGGATATTATTTCTGTTTCTGCAAGATTATCGATGCCGTTAAGTTTATATACCATCAATTTCAAAAATTTTGTCTTTTAGGCATATGAGGGCTGTTTGGAAAGTTCTGACTCAAATATATTATAGAAATGTGTCTGCCAATCTTAAGTTATGTCATTTCTTTTAGAAATGATTCTAGTGTCCTGCTTCATTTGATGTTGTCTGTTGGAAGCATTTGATCATTGAATTTTTGCAACAACTAATGCTCAAGAAACAGACAAGTTTCCTTAAGAAATGTTAAAGTGATTTGTCTTCATTGGTTTTAAACAGATTCTTGCCCAAAGTGCAATTGACTTAACATTTATCTCCTATTTTTTCTACTACTGCACTTGCAGATAAACTGTTCTTTGTAGAATTTACTGATCAGTTAAACTTACAATTCATATGATAAAGATATAATTCAGTGATTTTTCTGGCAAAAATAACTTTAAAAAGCAAAACAACATATTTAGAAATTCTGAATAGGTGTAAAATCTGCTTGTCAAATGCACAGGCACCTTGTTGTTTTTTTTTTGCAGAAATCATAGTTTCTTTAAATTTTTAACAGTGACTGAAACTTGTAAAATGAACTTGGTATATAAACAACTATAGTTGACCAATCATAAGTTGTATTTGCGAATTTTCTTGTAAAGTCCTTATTATATCAATATGAAAATAACAATTGTTTAAGAAACCTTGAAGAATGCACTGTTGTTGGGAAAGGATTGGAAAATTTGATGCCTGATTTGCAGTGATTCCTGTGTTATTTCCTATGATCCTGTCTGACAGTTGTGCAATTTAAACAAGGGTCTTATAATGAAACAAGCATTGAACATGAACTGGAGTGAGCATCCAACTGATGAAAAGTATCATTTGTAATCTCATTAAAATATTACACAGTTTGGTTTATTATGGTTAGAAATGATTGGTATTCAGAGGATGTATAAATGTTAACAATCTGTGCTGCTAAGTTGCCAGTTAAGTAATTCACATGACAACAGCTGCTGCTATCATTAGTGCATCTATCTACTGCTGCACAGGCTGCAGTTGCATTTAACTACTACCTGTTACTGTATATATTCAGTCAGTCATATGTCAAGTCAACTCTTGTAAGTAACCCTTTTCTCCATATATATGCTATCACATGAACGACCAGTGTAGATCTTGATCAGCCGGCATATACCTGCCTTCTGATTAGGATCTGCACTGTTACTTTTATATCCATGGGTTTTATTTATGGCATACAAGCTAACAGTGTAGGTCCCCATGAGATGGAATGGATGTGCTGGCTGATCGACTGGATCGACACTGTTCTCTCCCACAATAATGATGTATCTACAGAGTAAAGGGTTAAAGCACTCATTTCTAAAATTCTAGCAAACCATGAATTCACAATTTTATTTCGAGGAAATGGATTTGGAGTTTTCACAGATAGTTGCAACCTTTTCTGACAACCATGATATTTCTATTACTACTGGAGCCTGTTATGATAGCAATTCTCAGGAATTAAGTGTGACATATTGCATGCACAAATATTGGTGCATCAAATATTAAAGTGGCGCCATGCCTTAAACATTATTTGAGCAACATTGTTTTTGTTAAAAGGAATGATTTTAGTATAATTTTGCTGGAACTTCAAGTTTATTTAGCTTTCTGGTATTGAAGACAAGAAAAAACATGTGATTTAAATAATAACAAACGCTCAAATCTACTAGAAGTAATTGATTATGATCTGAAAGAAATGCTGGGCTGATAGACTGGATAACTGTGAAATGTTCAGTTCAGATGAGGATAAGTATTGAAATGTTTGAAACAGTTCACCATTAAAATATGTTGATGTAGACAGGTAACTAGAATTTGGTATTCCAGGAACACGTGTCGCATAAAATGGCATTTGAAATGGGCATAACTCATAACATAGTAAAACATGAGTTATCTATGTAGTTGTCACCAATGGCTTTGTTCATGCAGATGAGATATTCCAAGTATTAAATGAAAAGCACAAGTACTTTTAAAGTTATACGCAAGTTTCCTGTTAAAGTTGGAGATTGCCAGCTGATGCTGCTGCCGCCGAACAAAAGGATCTCTATGTGTCTACCTGCTGTCACAGGTGACACAAACATGCTTACCAGTGCTATGGTTGTATCTTGGTCTGCACCCATTGAGTACTGCAAATATTGTTTCTTAGATCATTTCCCCTGTGCATTCACACCACATTCTAATTAACAAAAGAAAGTCTGAAAAAAAAAGTAAAAATGTTTGCATGGCTGCAAAATGAATTATTAACAATTGTGTCTTTGTAGTGACATTTGGTGTCTAATTGGAGAGCTTTTAGTGAACATTTATTGCAAGTTGATTACCATGTAGTTCATATGCGTGACATATCCACACTTTGCAAAGCTAGAGTAAATTAATGGCAAACTGACGACAGAAATGTCTCTCCTGGAATTCAAAGACACCAAGCAATATTTACTCTCCACTCTAGGTCAATAAAACAACAAACAGCTTTTAGCACCCTAATCTCAGTCTAAGTCCCAATAACACCAAAGCGAAAGACCTCCAAATCTCTCTGTTGATGAATTGTCGAGAGACAAAGTTCATGCATAACACACCATTTTCCAAGGAACTTGTAATTAATTTCGCTCTTCTGCCAAAGCTAGGCAATTTTTTGGAGTGTGTTTTGTCACATTGATACTCTCTGAACTTTCAAATTAAGAAATTCTGAAAATTGCCTACAAGTTTGTAGTGACCTGTTAGTTCCTTCATTTTTTTTTTTCATTTTTTTTGGGGGGGGGAAGGGGGATGGGGGGAAGTGGTAATGCAAAACTGTTTATAGTATTCTTCATATTTTTTTACACAGAATGTGATAGTTAAGTTCTTAATCCTAAATATAATGCAGCTTTAAAAAAAGATTTCACTTCATGTGTTATTTTGTAAAACTGAGCCTTTAAAGAGATGCTTGATTAGTTTCTGTTTGAGCTCCTCATGCATTAGCCTTATGTAACACTATTATCTGTTTACATGATGAACAAAGTTACATGAATAATTGATTCAGTCCCCAGTTTGAGCGGAATATATTGTTAGTTTTTGAGACATAATATTGCTTTTAATGTTGATTATATTTGCCAGAAAGGGTAATATTTTCATTGACATTGATCAGCCAGCAGGTCTGAAGCCATATAAGCAGATGAAAAGTGAGGCTTGGTTACAGTAACTCAGAAGTTAGTGCTCTTTGGGGATTACAATAATGTTATATTCAATATGTTGCATGTCTGATCTACAGTTCTTTGTTTGAGAGCGTTCAACCAAGATCAGTTTCAGCAGCTGCATTAAATGTGCGATTTAAGTTGTTGGTGACTCCAAAATGTTGATTGAAGCCATTATGATGACACTGAGGGCCTAAGGCATCAAAGTGTTATCATGTAATTCATTCATTTTAATTATTATTATGCTTTATTGTTCACTACCAGTACCAGTATGAACGGAGGAAAATATTTCTGAAGATGCAGACCCCTTATTAATGCCCATAATTATATACATGTAGTCAACAAGTCATTATAACTAATTTGTGTGAAATAGGAAGGTAATTTCAAAATCCCCTTGTAGTATAACCAAGTCATACAGTTAGCTTTTTGACACAGATGGATCTGTCACAGTGTGACTCTGTAAGCAAAGAGGAAGTTATGTCGAGAAGCATAGAGGTGAGGGTGTTTCTCACAAAGTGCCGTTAGGTGTACTAGTGCCCTTCTAATACTGACTTCATTCCATTTTGCTGACTTGCTGTAATGACAATACTGTTGATGCCTATTCAAGTGCAGCATGATAAAAGAAAAACAGTCATGTCATGTTTCAAAAGCACTGTTGAAAATAATCTATGTTCAGATATGACAAGGAAGCAATCACAACTGCTAACTAATTAGGTGGAAATACATGCTCGGATGTTGATAATTAATGTAAAGGACTTTTAATTTTAGTGATACTGTTATTTTCCCTTAAGTTGTCAGATTCATATTTCTTTAACTCATTATAGTGAAGATGTTTTTGCAGGAATATAAGAATATTGTATGTGCCAGAAGTTAAGATAAAAAACTGTCATGTTGAGGGATAACTGTTGCATACAGTACTGAGGCTGTACTGAGGAGTCATGACAACAACCCTAGCACTGATATTTTCATTTTTTATAGCAGCACATGTAATGTTTTTTTTCTTTTATATAGAGATTATGGAAGTGAACAAAATTATATTAAAAGTGTAGATTTTCTGCAAGTTACGCACTAAAGATACATGTTTCTTACGCTTTCATTTTTAAAGTGACATCATCTAAGTAATTTTGTGGCATTATGGAGAAGTTCTTTCCAAAAAATGCGTAAATTTTTAACCTGTCAAATGACCAGATTTCTTATTCTATTATTCCATATAAATAGGTTTAATCGCATGTGCAAACAGTGTAGATACAGATTAGCCGGCACATCCTTCCTGTCTGATCAGAATCTAAACTGTTGGCTTCTTGCCACAAATAACCTTATGAATCAGAAGTGAACAGTGTAGATCCTAAACACAAATGTGCTGGCTGATCTGGATTGACACTATTGGCATACACAATAAAACCCCTATATATGAAGTAAAGAGAATGTATTTGCAGTAACTTGCCAAACTGATAAATCCCCGACAGACTGCACGTTTGCTTAGGCTGACCTGTACAATGTACGCTAGGTCAGGATATGTCAGTTGGGAGTGGGTGTAAACGCAAATAATGAGTCTGCATTTCTGAAAAGCTTGGGAGTTGTCTTGCGTGCTTTGATTCCATTTTGTTACATTTTATCAATGTGATGACAGTGTATGAATGGGAATTACTGTATTTATGCAAATCAGTGCAGTGCTTGCCATTTTATGCCTTCAACAAGATGCTGTAATTTTAGGGAAGATTGTGCTTTTGTTTATTGATCTGTTTAAAATTTCTTAATGAAAGACGAGGAAATTTCTCCAGTGGTTGCTCTTTTATTAGACAGAGAGATTTCTATGGGAGAGAGATTGCAGAAGAATGCAAGGCGTGTTTCTTGTGTTTGTTAAAACATCCCTAGCTGGCCATACCTTTAGTTTTTCACTCAAAAAATTACAGTAACAAGAGATATTGCTTTGGTAGATTTACAGTAAAAGAAAGGAAGTTTTTATGGACATAATTAACTGCAGTCTTTCAAATAGACATACAAATTTTCATTTAAAGATATTTAATGTTTGATAATAGACAACGAAAAGCATGCAGAGGGAGTTGCAGCCATGGACTTCAAATAGCATATACATCCAAATTTAGATATACAATATTTCTGTTGGTAATGGACAGCAAAATTTTGTTATTTCTGACAAAGTAGTGAACAGAGTAAATCCTGATCAAACTGCATGGATGTGCAGGATGATGTGGATCTAAACAAGTTGCCTGTGAGATAAAAGTTATTTCCCACCCATAAATAAACATTTTATTGTGAGATGGCTGATGCTTAGAAATGGGAAAAATGAAAGGTAGAAATGGTATTTTTATAGAAACAATGAAAGCTATTAATTGTATTTCCTAGAAAGAAACTTGCATATTGGTTTGTTTTATGTGAAAACTACTGCAGAAAATAGAGAGGTTCCGGTTTTCTAAAGAATAATAATAAAAAAAGAAAAACATAAAGCACTTGCCAGACTAATTTTCTAGCCTATGTCTGCTTTAAATATTTGTTAGTGAAATTGCTCAAGTATCGGCAGTTGATGCAGTCTAGATTGCTATATATGATAGTTTCTGTCAAACCGATTCTTGCCAATAAGTATAATATAAATACATCCACAGCGATTGTTTCTGATCCACTTTGCTGTATATTCACAAGATTAGTTAGTGTGCTTTTTATCTGGTTAGGGGAGCTTTATACAGTGTTTCGCAGCGGTTACGATTTGCGAAGAATCGGGCAATTTAATGCTTGTCTGCACTTGAATTAGACCGTATTAAGTCAGGGCTAATGGTGGACTAGTGTCCATCATAAAACTTATTAATTTTGATTGGTATATTGTGGTTGATTAGAATTAGGATGCTGCAGACCTCTGATGAATATTCAGCCGTAGTGTGAAAAACCCAGTTTCTGGAAGAATTATACGTGTGAACTCCTCTAATAAATCTTGTCATGGAGTAGTAGAGATTAAAAGTGTATAATAATGGTCACCGATTGACAGACTTTCCTTTTTGTAGAAAATGGTGATATATAGTGATCACTCTGACAGTCAGATAATTTTGTTATGACTAGTTTGTGTTGTAGCCAAATTCTGTTGGTCAAGGTCACACTTAACTGAGTTATAAATCCTCTTGATACTTGATTTGTATAAAAAACTTGAGTATCCCACAGTAAGACATACTAACACTAGAAATGGTCTTCATTTTAATTTAAAATTGTGTTAGATGCAGAAGAGTATCAGAGCCCAACAGTTTTGACAAAAACATCAACAATTTCTCAGAAACATTTAAAGTGATGAGCTTTCACTCCAGTTTCTCATTTTTAGTGGTCTTACAATATTTTCTTGTTATTTGTTGTGTTTAGCTTGGTTTCAGTTGCAAGTTATTTTATTTGTAATGAGTGGCATGTGTATTGAATTGACTTGTAAAGTAGCAAATTGTTCTTAGTTAACTTTCTTAGTTAACTTTTTTACATATTTTATATTTGTTATTATTTTTCATTTTACAGGATATTATAAAAATCTAATGAACCATAACTCCTCATAGCAGTTACTTCCCTTCCAATATACTGTTACCACTGTGAGGAATTAAGAAACCAAGGCAGGTTAGGAATCATTTGAAATGGTAAGAAATTACTAGGAATCGTACCATGAGGCTTGCAAACAATGTCTTTCTAGCATGTTAAAATGACATTCTTTTGCTTATAGTCATTCCGTTTCTTTTAAAGTCAACCTTTTTGTCCATTGCAGGAGATGAAAGTGAATTGGGCCACATCACCTAGCAACCAACCAAAACAAGACACAAGCAGTAAGTTGTTTGCAGCATTTTAAAAGCCACAAGTGTTTTTGTTTTTAATTTAGAAAATTAAGATAAACAACGTGTTGGGAATCAAGATGGAGGGGAAATGATCTGTTGGGAGTACGGATGGGAGGGGAAATGATCTGTTGGGAGTACGGATGGGAGGGGAAATGATCTGTTGGGAGTACGGATGGGAGGGGAAATGATCTGTTGGGAGTACGGATGGGAGGACAATTTAATGATCTATGAGAAATTTTTGATGGGAGCAGAAATGAACAAGTCAACTTAAAAAGTGATTATCACTCCTATGGTCACATTCACAGCATTTAAGCATGTAAATTACCAAGTTAAAAGTTATTTTTGAAACATCCATATTTACAACTTGATAGAAAGGTGAGTCTTATTACTGGTAAACGGCTGTAGTAGTGTTGATACATTCAAATTTAATGAAGATCTTCATCAGACATCTAACTGCCAATTAAACCCCTAACATTACAGGAAACATTAATTTTACCTGTGCTTACTTGAAAACTTACTTACTTAGGATTCTGCAATAATTTTATGAAACAAAAACATGTACTATAACCCATCCAATCTGGCAAATTATTTGAAAATTTGAAAACAGACAATATTGGGCATGCTTTGGGTGCTGTTTTTATAACCTTGGTGAAAATTATGAGTTCGTGAATACAGAATTACAGAATTAGCCTTAGAGATAGTTCATGATGAGACATAATGATTAATTACTCTTTTGCTTTAGGGTGAAAATAACATGTTGCACACACAATTCTTGCCTAGGATTGTGCAAAAACTTTTGAGTGAATTTTAATTAAGTCTTGTTTTTTGCTGAATTTCATGTCCCTGTTGACCAACCCAGATATTATATGATTCTTCATTTAATTTTCTTGATTGTAGATAAAAACACTTATTCCAGAGACGGTCCCATATGAATTAATTAGCGCATTTCGCCCATTTAATGGAAAAATTCCTTTAATATTTATTCACTTGAGGTTTTGAAATTCATTTTCCATTTTGCCTTTAATGGGGTTTGTCTAATAATCTGGAACCATAATATCTCTGGGATATGTTTAAAAACCATGCTTTAAGTGCTCATGTTAAAAATCTTCTTAACCACAGGGGTGATTGTCTGAATTTACTACAAATTTCGATTTCAGTTAGATTTTGGCTTGCAACCAAAACATCAAACACGATGCGCAGCACTGATGTTTTCATTGATAAATAGCGCTGTAATTGACACAAAATTGTTCTTTGTTAATCACCCCTTCAGGTTGCTTTACTTTAAGCCACACCTTTTATTATTTACAGTTCTAACAGTCGTCACGAACATGACAAAAAACATGGTCAGCGTCTTGTGAAATGCTGCAGTTGTTTACGGAGGTTGCTCACTTGGTCAAAATCTAACTGAAATCGAAATTTGTAGTAACTTACCAAAAGTAAAATATGAAATTTTATTATGCATAAAACCTTGCCACAAATCAATAGCCCATTACTCCATAGGATATGGCTGTTGTCCGTCTGCAAACACTGTAGATCCAGATCAGGATCTACACTGTTTGACCAAGAAAAGAACAGTGTAAATCCTGATCAGAGGGCACAAATGTGATAAACCATTATGAGTTAAGGGTTAAAAGCAATGAAAGTAAAGCTCGAACTTTTTTGCCCATCAATTTAAATTCATTCTCTGTAACATTTTTCTTAAAAAAATTCATATTTATTTCCCACTTTACATACTTTGTGTGTTGTTTTCTTTTCAGAGCATTTCCACATATTTGTTGGTGATCTTAGTCCAGATATAGAAACACATCAACTTAAAGGTGCCTTCCAAGTATTCGGTGAAATTTCGTAAGTATTTTAATCAAGATGGTCTCTGGTTTACTATAGGGGTCTGCCTTGACCAGGTAGCTAGGTCATGGAAAATGCTGGTCCTAAGGTCATAAGAGGAGTCGGCAAAATGACCTTTGCCTTTCTTCTTTCTCATGGAAATGATAAAAACACTAAGGAACAGGAATACTTTTTTTACCCCCTTCCCCCCCCCCCCCCCCCCCCAAAAAAAAATAAATAAAATATATAAGTAAATAAATAAAAATAAATAAAATAATAATTAAAAAAAGCTATTGAGCTGTAATATATGTTAGGAAGTAATGAGCTGTAATATATGTTAGAAATATCTTCGAAAAAATTATAAATATGAAACTTTATTGAGCATAAAACCGCAAGCCACATAATATGATTATGTTCTATTAAAAAAAATAGATTTCAACACAATTGTTCAAGTGCATGTGTGGCTAATCATTGTGTAATTCGAGCCAGAAAGAAGAGAAACACAGGTTGATAAATGTAAATCAAAACCATTATCGTGTTATAAAGACTAATGTTACAAAACCGTGGAAATGTGGTTAGAATAATTGATTGTTGTTGTATACAAATAATAAGTTTCTTTTTCATTCAAGAAGTTTTTATGCCATGAGTACAGTCAAACCTTTGAAGTATGATGTTTATGTGTATGGGTTTCCATTGCTGATTATTGCTCTCCAACAGCCTATGCTAGTCTCAATTAATCAAGGAGTCATTGAAGTTGTAATTATAACTTCTCTAACAATATTTTATGTAGTGGAAGAAATCAAATTTGTACAATATTTGAGTGTTGAGTATGAAATGTTGGGACCTTATATGCAATAACAGATAGAAACCATTGAAAGGAAACTACCCTTTATTCACTTTTAAGTTGACAATCTGATCCTCACTTTGCAAACAGACTAGCCACGTCAGACCAGTTAGTTTCAAGAATTGAAGGTAATGATGGAGCTGTGTGGAAAACATAAATGAGCTGTAAAAAAGAAGCTTTGCTTTGGTATAATAATTCACTATTTCAGTTTATCAACTATAGAGCTAAACCTTGATGTCCAGTGTCATTTATTTCGCCATTTCCACAGTTCTTTAATTTCTGATTTAATAAAGGTATTTTTCAGTATGGCAGGGTTTCAGACCTTCCTGTCCGATGCTAAAATCTGTCCTCTTAAAAAAACTTACCACCTTGATAAAACAGTAGATAGTCCAATGTTTAAATCAGGTGTGACATTTATTCCTAAACATATGTTTTTCAGCCTTGTAAATTACTTTTTATGTCTTTTTATGTGTAATCCAAAAGAAAACTTATGAGATTGTTTACTTCAAAATCTGCAAGCTATACACTCTAGATTTGTTGACATTAAAAACAGTTGACATCAATATTTCATCCGCATTTGTTTTCACTAATATGTCGAATTTTCTGTATGACGCAGGCCCCAAAGTGCTGTTCGTCGAGAAGTCACCAATTAGTGTCATCCCTTATACAATTTTCACCAAACCTTCCTTTTTAGGTTGACAGTATATTTCCATGTTGATTAAATTCTTCCAAATTAGCTTTCAGTTTTGTGTTGAAAATGCCCTCTAGTCGATGGCTTGTTAAAAAAAGTCCTATTGAATTTGTCTGTATCAGCAGTTAGGTGGCAGAACTCATTCTTTTCTGGCATGGTCTTTCCATGTTTATTAACTTGTTAACATACAGGCAATGGTCCAAAATACCATCACTTGCTGGCTTGCTATCCATTTACTTCAGGCAGTTACCCAGGGGCGATCAGTGTAGATCCAGATCCACATCCAAGTCTTATAAGCAAATGGTGTTTATCAAGATTACACCGCAATGAAGTGCCAGCTGATCTGGATCCACACTGTTTGCATAGCAATGAAATCCATATATTGAGAAAAAGGTTAAATATAGTTAAAATAATAAAATTAAAACTATTTTTAACCCGCTAAATCTGTGGATAAAGCTTGTCGAGCATGTCTTGCTAGTTTAGATCCAGATCATTCTGCACATCCTTGTGTTCATATCAGGATTTGCGGGGTTCTTTTAAGATTAATTGGGTTATTTTAAACTAAGAAGAAAAGAGATTCATGGATCTACATTGATGACCCATTTAATTAAAGGCATTAGGGAAAGTGTTAAAAATAAGTAAATAAATGAAATGTTATATAAAGAAATCGGGTAAAAAAGGATTAAAAGAGAAGAGAAACACAGAAAACTTGAGTGATGTTGATTGAATTGGACCTAATTAGCACCATCTTACAGCATACATTGCATTTGTGAAATATATTGTCAAGTCGAGGAACCTTTCTGTTCTGAATTAAAATCCGCCTGCTAAGCTAAATTTCTTTTTTAAACAGTGGCTGTTTTAAATGGAAGGCTGTTGTTTGTTCCTATTGACAATATGAAGGTTTAGAATCTGTATTCCTAGGGTGAAGGTCTCTTTCATTGTTGATTTAATCAAACTAAAATAGCTTATATTAGTACTGGTGATGAAAATTGCCACCATTTGTTGCCTTGATACAATTAAGCCCAAGGAACATATTTTGTCATCGTCGGTTGTTGTCAATATAAAAAGATGCCATATAAACTAACATTCCTCTGTTGAAAAATGCTGCTTATAAAAAGATGAAGCGAGTATTTGGTAGTTTTGACACTGTTTGGTGTTCACAACACAATGTTGGGAATGCACGAGGAAACAGATGTGTCTAGAGAAAAGAAAGTGTTGCCAATGGTGAGCTGTACAAACAAACATTTTGAGCAGGACTTGCATATATTTCCCCAGAGTGTCGTCTGTTACCTATTACTTTGCTCTATATAGAGACAGTTATTGTATATTTGATTCTGTGGAGCTCCGGTGGCATCATTTGGAATGATTTGGCGTCCCACGGGTCTGTTATCAATTGTTGGGGAGTATAAGGTAGCTTAGAGACGTGAAACTTTAATGAGCGCCAGTCAGTTTATGACGGCCAGGAAACAATGATGAAGCATCGTAGTCCACACAAATCAATGAATTCATATCACAATACGCTCTATTGCTAGCCAATTATAATGATTGCATTATTTTTACGTGCTAGGCCACAAATGTCGTCGTTTTAGCAGAAACCGTCACAGGACTTATTTTGTGATGAGAATTGATTGGCTTTCAAAATAATGCGGTGATGGCATATTAATAATAGAAAAGCAGAGAATGATATATTGCAGATCTGCTGCTTTGCGGGCTGCTTGAATAAAGTTGGCGAGGTTTTTGTCAGCACTGTTTCATTGTTACATGATTTCTCTCAAGTTCAGTTACAGCTTGTTTTTGTGTTCATAAAATTTCCTCTGTAATAATGCAGACACTGCATTATCACAAATAATATGTTATGCGAAACTTAAAGGTTGTTCAACCATATTGAAAGTCATAAAATGAATTCCTGAAATTGATGGAAGGAAAGTTTGAGAACTATTATAACAGGCTGATAATTTGGTCAAATGCTTTTTGTGTTTTAATAAGAACTTATTGATGTAATTTGCACGACGAGTATTCCTATCCATCTTTATACATAGATTTGAAGACAACTTTGTATTAAATGAATTAGTTTTCTCTCGATGATTGTACTGCTGCCATTTATTTCCTATCTGTTCTCGTTGTAATCATAATGTGACAAAATGACTCGCTGAAATGAGATTTGCAGCCTATGATACACTATATTGCAATGTCAGTTTACAATATTACATTTGGATTGCCATATTTCCACTAATATGATTATGCAAAATTACTTTTCTTCAGACTCGTAAATAAATTTTAGATTTCATTTAAGTTATGAAGTTACTGTGAAATGTATTTCCCATGAATTCCAAGGGGATAGCATGTCAAAATTACACATCAAATTTCAGAACATAATGTACAAAATGACACAAGAAACCTCACAACAAAACAGTGTGATTTAAGTTACAATTAAATTAAAATTTATGATATTAATGACAGTGATGTTGCAAGGAAGCTTAATAAGAAACTACTAAGGCAAATCATAAATTTCCTTGATCTTTTGATACAAGTTGAATAACTCCTTCAGTAAGTGCCAGCAATCACCAAGGATAATGGAAGTGCCCCCTCCACACCATCAAAATATTTGGCTCAGCAGCACTTTAGAAGCTACATGTTGTTCAGCAGCAGGGACACCTGTGCCCAAGATCATTAAACTAAATCTGGGGACAGTCTCAAATCTCAAGCATCTGATTGGTTAAAATGGCGACTGTTTGCCATTTCAGCCAGTCAGATGCTTGGGATTTGAGACTGGTCTCCAGTCAGTTTTATTATCTTGAGCCTTATTGTTGTGTGTTTGTCAAAAGCTGCAATGGTTAGAATGGTTGTGAAAGGTTTGAAGTTTATTGACTGACAAGGAAACACTGGAACTCATTGTATCTGAGATAACTAGCTTGAAATGGTTTGAAACCTAAAAACACAGCGATATTTGGGGATCGCCAAGAATGTTGAAATATGTGACAATAAAAACTAACATCAGAATCACAACTGACCATTTAAACATTTGTTACAGTTGATTGTAATTTTTAAAAAAATTATGTTAAAGAATTTATTCCATATATATGCATTTTAATGTGTGATCAACCAGTGTAGAGCCAGATCAGCCAGCACATCTGTGCCATCTGATTTGGATCTACACTGGTGGCAAGTATGCTAAAATGTATATATATGAAGTAAAGGGTTTATAAACATACCTAGTGAACAGCTGAGATGTCTTCATACTAGAAGTACAATCAAGTTTAACAAGAAAGAGAATTATTCTCAATTTCATTTGAAAAACACCTTGTGCCACTTCAAATTTCGATTTAATTATTTATTTTATCAGTTATGAAGATCACTAGTGGAGATGGCAATTTTACAAATAATTCAGTTCTATAATACTATATCAGCAACTTGGATTTTTTTTCTAAATATGTTCCTTTATTACGTAAGAGGAGACTTTATTTTTTTTATCAGGCATAAGCAAAAACTTGTAACTGATATCAAATTACTTGTGTTAGAAATCATTTGATTTTCTTTGAACTATGATATTTAGAAATAAGAATTAAGCTTAATATGGTGTGTTTTTGGTGTTGTTTTGTTTTTCGGGAAACTTTTGCTCTTAACTGCTTTACTTGAAAGAACTTTGGAAATTTATATTGCAAGTAGTTGAAGTCACATTTATGATTGGCAATTCACAGATGAACAGATACAAAATGCTGAAGTCAGATTTAGACCCTTTATAAGGAATCATATAACTTTGCAAGAACAAATTATAGTGCAGAATTCGAAGAGAAAAGGCATTCTACATATAATACTACATTTCTCCTAGTAGATAATACTAATTTACTCCGGATAGATAATACTACATTACTCCTGGTAGATAATACTACAGTACTCCTAGTAGATAATACTACATTACTCCTAGTAGATAAAACTACATTACTCCTAGTAGATAATACTACATTACTCCTAGTAGATAATACTACATTACTCCTAGTAGATAATACTACATTACTCCTAGTAGATAATATTACATTACTCCTAGTAGATAATACGACATTACTCCTAGTAGATAATACTACATTACCCTAGTAGATAATATAACATTGCACATATTACTCCTAGTAGATAATATTACATTTACCCTAGTAGATAATACTTCATTACTTGTAGTAGATAATACTTCATTGTGCATAGGAGATAATGCTACATTGTGCCTGGTATATAGTACTACATTAACCCTAGTAGATAAAACTACTTTACTCCTAGTAGATAATACTATATTAAACTCTAGTAGATAATACTACATTTCTCCTAGTAGATAATATTGTAGCATTGCACATATTACTTCTAGTAGATATTACTACATTAAACCTAGTAGATAATACTACATTACTCCAAGTAGATAATACTGCATTACCCTAGTAGAAAGTCTTACATTAGCCCTAGTAGATAATACTACATTACTTGTTGCAGATAATACTACATTACTTGTAGTAGATTATACGTCTTTGTGCCTATGAGAAAATAATACATTGTTCCTGGTATATAATACTACATTAACCCTAGTAGATAAAACTACATTACTCCTAGTAGATAATGCTACATTACTCTTAGTAGATAATATAAACTTGCACATATTATTTCTAGAAGATATTACTACATTACTCCTAGTAGATAATAACTACATTGCTTTTAGCTGTTCCTTGTAGATAATACTACGACATGCCTAGTAGATAGTACATCACTCCTTGTAGATTCTTCTTCATTGTACCTAGTCGATAATAGTACATTGGTCTATATAAGATGTTGAAAATCAAAAAATGGTCAATTGTGAAAAAATGATATAGCCAGTTGCTGTTTTTGATAGATGTTGAAAGGAGGAGAGACAGACTTGCCCTGATCTAGAAGCATGTTTGTGGTTCAGTTGATGCATTTTTGCAAAACGAATATAAAATAACTACCCCACCCACTTAACAGGAATTGAATCAGTATAAAATTTTATATTAAGACTGTATTTTTCATTTTCTCAGGTTCCCTATGAAGTTCTAAAGAGACAGCATTGTTGCAAAGAAAGGTTGAAATTTCAAAATACTATTGTTTTCATTATACTCTTTCTTAACTTAGATGATGTTACTATAAGAGCATCAAGCGCTTTATGTTTGGACAGATCCGTTCATATTGTTGGTTGTTAAGCATTGTTTTGCTTAGCAACCTCTGGTGAAGTAAGATCTAACATGTCTCCAGGTGACCTGAGTTAGAAAAAAATTGTGTAGCTTAATTAATTTCTGAAACCTGATTTATGAGATATATAAAAGAATATCCTTAGTTAACAAGAGCCAGTATAATGTAATAAGTTAAATATAGATTGATTTTTAAAGCGATTGTTTCAAGTTACTGTGTTTTTTAATTCTCAGGTGACAGCCAGGCTGCAAAGTTCATGAATCGCATAGAAAGGTTACTCTTTCGTTCTTACTTTCTTTATGTTTTAATTGAAGGATACGTCATGTTTACACGTTCAAGCCTGAAAGAAATCTATTTTACAACATTCAACTGAGTCAGCCTGCAAGAAAACTAACATTTTTCGAAAAACCAAGTACTGAAGAGTACATATTTAATGAAGCTTGTGATTCTGTAACATTGTGTACAACATGTTCTCAATCCATCACATAAAATAACTAACTTTCTTTAAAAAAAAAATATAATGAATTGCAATCGAATTTCTATTTGAAAGAACATTCAAGGCAGCTTTCTTATACCAAGATATAGTTATAATTATTATAATGATAGTTAAAGGACATTAAAACCCCCGTTATGTTTTACAGGTTCAAAGCGAGACTGTCTTTCTTCAGCAAGAAGACAAAGGGCTTGTCTCACACCTCATGTAGGATCTTTTATCTTTACTTTCACTTTTTCTTTCTTGGAAGGGTGGGGTGGGTTGGGTTGGGGAAAGTGGGTTTCATGGCCAGTTTGCAAAAGATGTGGAGTTTTAACTACCTGCCCCTCACCTGTGACTGCTTATACTGCATTATGCTAAGTGGGACACACAGGGTCAGCCTATGCAACAAAAATACAGGATATACAGATTTGCTTAGTTTTTAGGTCACTAAGCATTTGGTAGAACCCTAAATCCAATATAGAATTCTTCATTTTATGGAATTGGTAAAGCCCCAGTGCAATGTGTCTTGAAATACTCAATTACTGACAAGCAATGGGGGATCCATAGGAGGTTCAGTAGGGTTGCTTGAATCTTCTTGTAGGGCAGAAATATTTAATTATAGTGGGGATTTTGGCCAGCATGTTGGATATCATCCTGTAACTACCACACAACTGCCGCGTACAAACCCCCTTCCTGGAAATCTTGCATCCAACCCTGCTGACAAGGGCAGCATTTTGTCTGTGATTGGTTGATATGACTGTTAACTGTTGCAGACAATCCGAAATGGTTTCCCATTTTTCCTAATGCAACTTATCTATATTACATTGAATGTCTTTGGATATTGTGATGACTGCTCAGATCTGAGAGCTTCACATGATTTCTGAAACTAAGAAATTGTTTTGCCTATCTGTCATTCTAGATAGACTCAAATTAAATGTATATCAGATTTTTTGAGAATTGAATTTAATCATTGTTTCTGCAAAATACCAGGAAGATTATATGATTCTTTTACATTTCTAATTTAAAGTAAGTGCAAGTGCCCCATAACCCAGAATATAGGCCATCATTTTAGAGCCGAAATAAGTTGTCTGAATGAAATATTGGGCGTTGTGAAGTTACTATTATAAGAATACAGACGGTTAAATCTGCCATCAAGCTTCCATGGAACATTTCTGCACTGTTGACAAAAACTCGGTTACCTTGCCTTATATCTTTGATATATTACTCCATATATACGGGTTTTATCACATGGACAAACAGTGTAGATCCAAAATAGCTGGCAGGATCTACACTGGTCACTTCTTGGTCAGAAAAATGTGATGAATCAAAAGCAAAATTGTAGATCCTGATCTGATGGTGCAGATGTGCCAGCTAATCTGGATCTTCAGTGATACACAGCCATATTCCATGGGATAATGGTTAATATTTGTTAATCTGCATTTGTGTAAAGCACTTTCACCCATACACATAAACATTTATATTGTTTAAATGCCAAAGACTCTCTATTTACTGATCTCTAATATCTTGCTTAATTCACCAAAGATCCATTTATGGAATGAAACAGGTATGATAATGTATTCCCGGAGTATGAAAGACATTAGGTTGTTTCAAGTTTGTGTTGTTCGAAGTCTTTTTAGGCGCAAAAATTTGTTCTTTGAAGACTTATCTCATCTTTTTCTGTTTTTCATTAAAGAATATACCGTATAATGGATTATTTTCGCGAGCATAATATTTTCGCTATTTTCGCGATCGTCGTGAATTCGCTAAAATAATAAACGCCAAAAATTCCCAACTTTATTTTCGCGAAGTGCAATGCTGATGAGCCATACTTAATCATTTGTTTGAAAAGGCTTTATAATCGCTAGCCAGCGGGCTAACGGTTAATTATGGCTTCATAGTCTATATTGCTGTGGTAACTGTCATTATTCCGTCGATAAAAACATTATCACCTTTGTTATTAAAACGGATGTCAATTATGCTACGGACAATTTAATTTATAATAGTTTGATAAAATACCACTGTTAAATGCACAGCTTTCACACCATAGCAAACACTAATTCTAATATTACTTAATTTTACACCTGAACATCTGCTGGCACAGGAATACAAAAAAGCAATATGAATGCACTGGAACAGTAAAAGCGCGATAATTAATTTCTGCGGGCACTTATTCGCTAAAATTACAACTGGGAAAATTTAAATTATGGCAAAATCGCGAAAATTTTCGATCGCGAAAAAAACCCATTATACGGTATTCTGTCTGTAGAACAATCTGTCGGGGCATCGTATCTGCTTTCTATTAGAGTAGCGATAAGATCAGTGTATCCTCAACTAGACATTGCTTAGAATGGATTGATAAACGATGTTTGATATTATGGCTAGACTGTCATCATAATAATTCTGTAACAATCATTTTGCATACCATGTCTGTGACCTGCTGCATACTGTGGAAATGTACTGGTAAATAGTGCTAGAAAGTCATTTACTGTATCCAATCAGTTTTAAAATATAAGTACTCAGTTTTTCCATCCTAGATTCTTTATTTGGTATTGAAAAGTGTGCCCCAAATCTTGGGCTCAAGCAAAAAATAGGGAAGAAAAACTTGCGTTCTCCTGACTGATTATATTGTAGCAATTTTTTTCAAGCCTAAAATAGTATAGAAATAGGCCAAAAATGATCAATTGTAATTCTAATTGTAATTATTGCTTTGAGGAAAAAATTAATGGTTGTCCTTGGCATTCAGTGGACTTAGTTCCAGAGGTAAAGATGGTTTGCAGGTGTTAAAAAGTGTCAAATAATCCCAATTCAGTGTGGGGCAATTCTATAAATTGAATCGTGACCCATGGCCATAACCATTTCATCATTCATCTTGAAAAACAATGTTAGAAAAGAGTTTTATTAACCAGTATATGGGCTCTGCTATTACTAAATTCTGTTTAAACTCATGATGATTACTGACCAACTTGATGGAAACAAATGCCTACCAGGGGACTCTAGTCTTTGTGTAAATAGTTCAAGGATGAACAATAATGAACAAATGCTTTCTGAATTAGATCAAGTAATCATGATCATTAGAAACAACTCTTGGAAGTAATAGGTCTGGTGCCAAGGTTTTAAAACTGAGATTAGAAACCACTCTCAAATCTCAAGCATCTGATTGGCTGAAATGGCGACTGGTCGCTATTTCAGCCAATCAGATGCTTGAGATTTGAGACTGGTTTCCATGCTCAGTTTTATAACTTTAGGCACTGATTTCCAGTGTATGTTACACTTGGTTATGGCAAAATGCACTCATTTAGTTATTTTAGGCAGTTTTCACACCTTTAAAACAAATATGGTTACAAAGAAGTATATGATTTCCCAGCGGGACAATAGTTACATAGAAAAGCATTGAAATTGCATGGTTTCTGTGATTTACATTATCCGAAAAAAGACCAACTTCACTGATGACGTACAGATGGAGATTTGTTTCAAATTTACAGAATTATAAGCTATAACAATACTGCCGTTAAAGTGGAAAAAAATAGCACACTAAAACCTACAGAAAATAGGTCAGCTTATTGAAATACATATCGTGAAAGTTATTTCTGTATGGCAATATGTATTGTATGGCAGGCAGCAGAATGTTCATTTCTATCAGTTTTTGCTCATATCTTTTTAACCCTTTCCTCCATTTATACACCTTTATGGCTTGGGCAAACAGTCTAGATCCAGATAAGCACATTGTGCCATCTATTCAGAATCTACACTGTTTACTTTTTGATTGTGCCAGCTGATCTGGGTCTGCACTGGTCGCCTATGTGTTAAAATATGGAGTAAATGGTTAAAGCACAAACTACGGCGCCACCAAGCCATATAAATTGAACAAAAGTTGTGTAACAATATCAAAAAGTAGAACATGTAAGTGATGCAGGTCATGTTGCATTAAGCTTTGTGCCTGCAATAATAGCTAATTACTAGGGATGTCAACGGATCCTCAATTTGGGATCCGGATATCCGTTGAACGATCCGAACGGATATCCGGATATCCGAATACAAACACTTTGCTATTGGAAATATGTCGTTTCCTTAGACATAAACGCTTCATAACTTTAATATTTTAATTAATTACGGACAAACAAGCATTTACTATTCTCAATAAGTATTTTATTTTTTCAGTTGTTAAATAAATATTGCAAAAATTTGGAATTGAAACGATAAAAAGCTGTGTGAATGATCTATACATTTGCTGTTTTTTTCATCATCATTTTACTTCACAAAATGTCGCACAGCGAACTATAGAAAGTAAGGCATAACAAATTATTTGTTTAGAACGTAGATATTAATAATTCTATATCGCAAGATCAAATAAAAATTAATTCATCAATAATTTAATAGATAGAACAAAACTGGCATAATTAAACGTGAGATATTGATTTATGACCGCTAAACCTGTTGTCTACAGAATTATAGCTCTCAATAAAACCGATAAAAAAATTAAAGATAATTTTCTTTACTCAAAATAGATAAACTTCCAACGTTGACTATTAATTAGCAAGTTCTTATATATTAACTGTCATACTTTTATACATTTCTAAACTTGTGAAACCCAATTAACTGTGTGTTATCACCTCTCGATATCCGTTTAACATGCTTATGCTTAAATGCAAACTGACATTGTAGAAAGAAAATATAGCAAAATGAAAGTAATATAAAAAAATTAAAGTTTTTATAAACGAATATCCGGATGCCAAATTCGATCCGGATATCTGATGATGCGAAAGGATATCCGGATATTCGGATATCTGTTGACATCCCTACTAATTACAAATAAATCTAAGATTTAGGCTAGTAAAATTTAAGAGGCCAAAAGCTGAAGAATTGCAGCCAAGGGGAGCATTGAACCATCATCTTGGCCATTGGTTGACAGAAGTTGACGTTGACTTTCATGTTGCCATGGTAACATGCAGGAGAAAACAATGCCTTTATTGACAAAGTCAAGTGAAAATGGCTTTTTAATTCCCTTAGGGAGTTACAGAAAATGTGAAATATACAGTTTCATAGTTGTAAAGAAGCCTTGATTTATAATGCTTGCAAAAGCAAAATGCGATGTTTTTACAGGGTTGATTGATCATTTGTTTCTCTGTTGTGATTTTATTGGTCTGCTTATCATAGTAGACACAGTGAGTGGATCAGATTGGTGTCTTGGGGCATCTTGCTAATGGTGTCTTCGGTTCGTGGTGTGAAATTTCAGTCAAAGCCGAGCCCTTTGGAATTAAGATGTGATTAACAAGGACATCTTGTCATCATAAAATATCTCGGGCAAGCGGCTTTTGAGATAATTATTTACAAAAATGATGACATGTTTGGCAAATCTAGATGCATGATAATCGTAATAGAAGTTAGTAGTTTGCTAGCTTGGGATATTTCAGTGGTTGACAATCTGTTCAGTGCTTTAAATCAAGTAAATCAGAGGTTGTGCACAAGCTATAAAATTCTTTAAGTGTAGTTATTTCAAAATGTGCATTACATTTGAACTAACCAGCTGTAGATCTTTTATCAATGTTACAGCTCAGTCAAAAATTAAAAAGCTGATCAATGAACTCCTGATATAACTCTTATAAACTAATGGAAAAACTCCTACCTTCATCCACAGTGTGGGTGATTTTAGATGAAATGGATGTTCAGGCTGATTTTGAGAGAGAGACTAAAGGACTCTGCGAATAGAAAATACCAGAAGTGATACCAGATTGATAAGATTGGGGGTTGTTTTTGTTTTCACCATTTGTTTATGTGATTATAATTGTTGATTATGTTTGTGTCATTTCAGAGATTGCAAGATCATACGTGACCCACAGTCTTTGAAGTCAAAGGGCTATGGCTTTGTGTCATTTGTAAACAAACAGGTACAGTAACCCATTGTCTTGCAAACATTTTTAAGCATATTTTCTGCATTGGACTTTTTGTGTGTTTCCTGATTTTTTTTTATTAAGTTATATTAAATAATAAAATCTTGGTATTAATACACATTGTGTTCAACATTTTAAATGGAAATAAGATGGTATTGATGTGCCTGCTGATCTGGATCTACACTGGTAGCGCATGTGATCAAACCAGTATATATGGAGTCATATAAGGATTGTTAATAGAGTTCTTCAGCAATGAGTTTTCTCTAATAATGACTGCTAAAGTTGACTTGCCTACGTTTGTACACCCAATAAGAAGCTGTGAACATAACTGTAGTCATTGACTTTAATTGAATTATTACAAAATACAAGAAGGCTCGTGATCAGTGGTTGATTTGATGATTACACATTATAGGGTCATTTACTCTACAATATTGTCAGTGAACTTGAATGCTGGCAGAATCTGTGGAAATCACACTCTGTCTAATGGACATTGCTGATCTGATATAAAAATAAGGTTATGGCTTTCAATGGTTGGAGAGTGAAGTAATAATAATGATTGTCTTTTCAACAACCTGCCTAATTGATAGTTAATGATTCATTCCATAATGGAGGGGCAAAACATTGTGGATTAATTGACAGGGTATAGAATTAACCTTTTATGGTAGTTTAATAGGAATTCTAATTGAAAAGGTTCTTGTTGGTTTTGCTAAAAAAATCAATTTATTTGTTACAAACAGTATTGAAATAAATGTGAATGCAGGGGGAAAGATTAAATGATGAACATGATGTCACGTCCAAATGAAGGGCTCAACACATTTAGCTTTTTTTGTCATTGTGATGATATCTATTTAACTTAAGCTTTGCATTTGATGATTTAAACAAACTTTTCAGTCAATATCATCTCTTAGTTTAAATTTAAAAATGAATAGTTTCTTAGATAACTAGTCTGTTTTGCCTCATATGACTGCAGTTTCAATTTAGAAAATTGACTGTTTCTTTAGTCGTTTAAATAATAGTAATTTCATGGAGAGTTGCCGACAAACTTGTGAATAAGGAAATTCAAAAACACGATACACTTGTGTGATTTGTCAGTAATACTGATAGCATGTAGCATCCTAGAGATGGCATTCTGTAATTCCAAATGTCCTGTTTGCTTAGTCCTAAAGCTGACACTACATAATTCCAACTGTCCAAAACACAACATATACTACTAGCCAATTTTCACAGAAGTCACACACATTATAGCTGTAAGTCTGGTAAACCTGTAATTATGATGAAATGCCCGTTGGAATCGACAGTTTTCATAGAAACAACTGTCATACGGTTGCGGGACAACTGTTTCCCTGAAATTGCTTGCCACTGTTGGAGACTCAGGGAATTAAGAAAATTACGGTCTTCTTAAGACGGCTATGATATAATGATGACAAGTGAAATAATTGAATTGTGATTTAGTTCAGCCGAGCCATAAAAGGTGAATTGGAAATTGGATGTATGAACTTTCTCTTCAATTACAGCTGTAAAGAAATTTCACGAACTAACCAGCATACTTAGCAACGTGTGATTGCAGCTCTGCAATATTTTGATTGACAGCAACTGAAATTGAAAACTGTCGGGTTCAATTTAAACAAACGCCATTACAGTTCTTTTAAATTGACGTTGCTGTTTAAATTTTTCCACAGCATCATGAAATTTTAATAAGGCTTTCTGAAGAGTTTAATGTTTAAGCAAACAATTCTATTAGCAGTTTTGTGATGTTAAATTGCACTGACAAATGCATCATTTTCTGGATACTAGTGCAGTTGCATATTTAATTGTACTTAAGTTGATTTTAAGTATAAGTTGGTGTTTGTTAATCAGCTTTTACAAAATTTAATTGCTCAGGTGTGGCCGATTTATTTTGTGAATGCTCATTGATAAATACAACTTAATGGCTAAAATTAAATTTAGTAAATTAGTTTAGATACTAGGCAAATCATTCCATGCGTAAGTATTGACTTGCAGAAAAAAATCAATTTCCCCACAATTCGAAAAATACTGCAATTTAATTGGATAAAATATAAATTCAACCACTTAAGGGTTTTATTGTAACAGCACAGATTGCATAATCAGTGAATTCAGGCATGCATTGATTTGTTTGCTACTTGCTGCTCATTGCCTCATATTATGATTCACAATATTTGATATTGGACACACATGGTGCAAAAACAATAATAAACTAGAAAAAGAAGTTCATTCACAGTTTATTGTCAATAAAACTTGTGTTTAATTTGTTCCACAAGGCCAGGAAACGTTTTTTAGGTTTCTTTATTGTCTTTAGACTGAGGCTTAAATGTTTGCACACATTTAAACACCAGCACAATGCAGACCTGCAAATAAGTGTTTTTGAAAATTCTACTAAAAATAAACAATAGCACCATAGAAAAACATAGAGTCTTGTCAGGATAAAGATGTTCCATTATTCCAAATTGATGTAGAAAAATAGAAAGAATTTAATGTAAGTGGTCTCTTAATCCTATACATCATACATATGCCTTTTTCCACATGTGCGACTTGTGTAGATCCAAATCAGCCAGTACATCTGTGTTTTCTGATTTGGATCTGCACTGTTGGCTTTTTGGTAAAAATAACCTAATAAATCAAAATGTGAACAGTGCAGATCCTGATCAGATGGCACAGATACACTATTCTCCCATGCAATAAAGGAGAGTATTTTGGAGGAAAAGGTTGAAGGTAACACCTCCTTGCATACCAGATGATAATTCCTACTTTTTTACAAGTATTGTAAAATTCATATTAGTTAAATAGTTGGACTATTATAAATGAGTTAAATTTAATCTTTAAAGGGATATGGTTTGTGTACCTTAAACATTTCTTCTGACCCCAAATTAACACATCTTTGGAACTTAGCCCTAATATATACGCTTTTTTAAGGCATGTGCAACCATTGTAGATCAAGATCAGCCGGCTGCATTGGTCGCATTTTGGTCAGAAATAACCTAATGAATTGAAAAGCGAATAGTTTAGATCCTGATCAGATGGCACGGATGTGCCGGCTTATCTGGATCTAAAATGTTTACCAATGCAATAAAGGTGTATCTATGGAGGATGGGTTAATTTGGCAGAGTGAATAAACCCTTTTCTCCATGGGATAATCTGCATCTGGACACTTTTTGGTTTGAAATAACCTATTATATCAAAAAGGCAACAGTGCTGATCCTGATCAGATGACATGGATGTGCTAGCTCATCTGTAACTACACTGTTCCCCTTTGCCATAAAGGCAGATATATGGAGGAAAAGGTAAAAGCAATTTACACTGGTTGCTTGTTCTTACTTTGAGAATTTTCCACTCTTAAAACTTCCTGCCCCAATAATCTGTTTTGAAGAACTTGTAAACTCCTAGACAAAACTGAAAAACCTAGTTACAGCATCAATGTAAATCAAATCGGTAAATAAAAATTGGCTCAGACAAAGAAGCCATATATTTAGGCTTTTGATATATATTCCCAGACAACTTCAGAAGTTGAATACAAATTTAGATTGAAACACAAACTGAAGCCTGTCTGAAAAGTAATCATTCATCCTAGAAACAGTTCATTTTATAAATCATTTTGTAAGACATTCAAACGGATGGTTTCTAAATGATCCCAAGTTGAGTCAGACACTTTATTTAGTAGTGCAACACAGAAGAGACCTGTATAACCATTTATTATACTGCAAAGGAATGTGCTTGAATTTGATTGGATAATTTGCCGTTGATGTATATCCGTATTTACGGATCGGCTGTAGATATGAACGCACGTGCCTTAATTTCCCTCCCTGGCCTCCCACCTTTTGTTGTCGTCCGCCATGTTGTTTTGAATTTCCGTAAAAATGCATAATTTGAAGCCGATCTTGTAAATTATAAAGCGCTATGCTTAGGGATTACTAAAATTGTTGCAGAAAATATTTGTGTTATGTTTTTAACGTTGAAAACGATCAGATTATTCTCAAATTTTGTAAATAAATATCACATCGATAGTCCATTAATTTCTATAGAAGTGACATCATGCAGGTAATTTAATGACGTCAGACATGTAATTATTGAGGTTCTCGGAGGGGGATTAAGCCATTCGGCATTAAATAAGCGAAATAAATGAAAAATCGATGCTTTCTTATTAATTTTGTCTGAAAAAGTCTTTGCAGTATAATAAAACAATTATTTGGTTCCTTGAAAGGGTATGTGAGGTTATATTGCAGGTCTGGGTGTCATATTATCCCTCGCCTGCGGCTCGGGTAATATGGCACCCAGACCGGCAATATATCCTCACATTCCCTGTCAAGAAATCAAATAACTATATAGTATTTGTCAGACATGGTATTTTCATTGTTACAGGATGCAGAAACAGCGATATCGAGTATGAACGGTCAGTGGCTGGGTAGTCGACCGATACGGACAAACTGGGCAACTAGAAAACCTCCTGCTCCACCCACTAAAGAAAACCAGTGTATGTGAAGTTTTTTGCGCACAGTAATTTTATTGTCCTTTCTTAATCTTAAACTCTGTAACAAGTAACAAGTATTTAGTCAATCTGTTCTGGTACTTTACCTCTTTATCACACCGACATAATTCATGTCCTGCACACATAAACTTGCCAAGATCATACATCTGAGATGGAATACCAGTCTCAGATCTCAAGCATCTTATTGGCTAGTCTCTGATTCAGCCAATCAGATGCTTGAACTGGAGACTGGCCTCCAGCTTCAGTTTATGATCTTAGGCCCTGAACTGTTTATAAAAATTAGGCAGAAAATTCACAAAATTGACAGAAAATGGAAGAAAACTTATTGATTTTTCCAAAGACAATTTTGTAACAATATACATTGTATCATGGTACATTACGGGTATCACAAAATACACACATTCTCAAGATTCACTTAGATATCATAATTACCTTTCGTCAGACTCTTTGATATTTTCCTTTGATATTTGATTATTTACCATTTTTATGTTGGAATAACAGTTTGATTGATACGCGACTAAACTGTTGAGAAATTTGCTGTTTATTAGTGCATTTATTTACTAAAAGAAATAGGAAAATGAGAGTCTTGAAAATGTAAACTACATTCTATTAATTTCAGCAAGTCCATTTATTTCTCATGGTTTATTTTTACAGAAATAAATTAACTAAATTTATTATCTGAACAGTGAACATTGAAGAGCCTCTATCAGACAGTGTGGATGCTCAAGGTGACGATCTACACTGGTTGCAATTATGATATTTTCTGCACTTAGCACTTGAACGGTTTAAAATACCAATCTGTTTACATTTCATTTAAAGTAAACAGTGTCCTGTTTTTTTTTATTTTTACTATCTAAAGTGACTTAATTAATGGGATTTTGTTTAGCAACAAGTAATTGAAGCATGCAGGGCATGTAGGGGTGCCCTGAGAGGAGGAGCTCATTAAAACTACTGCTGTATACCTAATGTGAGTGACTAATGTCTGCTTGTAGATGTGAAAAGTTTGAACTATGACGAAGTGATGAGCCAATCCAGTCCTACCAATTGTACAGTGTACTGCGGTGGTATCATCAATGGTCTAACAGGTAAGTTGGTTCACTGCTGCCCACCCACCCACCCACCCGACCTGTATGATGTAGAGTCCGTCCACAGCCAGTTACCTCCGCCATTCCATGTCCTACCAGTTGTACAGTATACTGTGTTGGTGTCACCAATGGTATGGTATTGGATGACGGGCATCCCCACCCCCTCCATCCTGTCTTAACAGTCTAATCATAAATCATCAATCTTATGCTATGGTTTTACTGGTAGGCTTCCCTATCCTGTCAAGTATTACATTTTTCTTTATTTAAATAATTGAAGTGACGTGCCCAGTTTTACTCTTATTTATAATTACAAATATTTACTATGGATTTGAAAACACTAGGTACAGGCTATCTGAAGCTTGACAAGTCACCTAGGTTAGGAAGTAAGAGAGAACCAAATCTTTCCTACCCAATCAATTCTGTGGTACCCATTTAAAGTAGGAAAGGAAGTAATGGAACCAACTATTTCTTGGCCAATCAATTCTGTGGTGCCCATGTTAGGCAGGTTAGGAACTGATAGAACCAATCTGTCTAGCTCAAAGTTGATTATGGACATAATGACAAAGTGCCTTGCCTAAGGGAGAAATCGTGTTTTCTACTTGGCTGCATCTTAACCCTCTTCTTGGTTACAACCAACACTATGTATAGCAAGGTGTTTTCTAACCCCACCCTCCCACACACGCATCCATGCACTACACTAGACACAGGTTACTAATTAGGAGTTTTCTGACGAACAATTGAACAGTGTAGATCCTTACGAGACTGCATAAGATACCTGTGGGATAAATGCCATATCCTACAGATTGAACCTAAGTATAAGGAAGCTACAGATTTTAGAGACCTCCAAAGCATTCATTCAATTCAAATACCAAAATAATTCTATTGCATGTTTTATATGACATCTCTGAATTATTAAAAAAACAAACTGCTTAACATAACAAGAGAACAATTGACGTGAAGGCTGTTACCCGCTGCCATTTTTTAGTTTTTGCCTTATTGGGGCATAATCATACTCCAAATTTGGAGCCAGATATTTTAAAATTGCAACACCTTAATGCACAACATCGAAAATATGAGCCTCCAGTGTCCTTCTTGGTTAATGAACAGAGTATTATTAGGAACACGTTTTTGACATTAATTGTTCAAAGCTTTGCAAATGAGCTTATTTAGCAGAATTATGGTGGCAGGGGGAAAGCTGATCAGAACCTAGTTTTTCCTGACTTAAGCTTGGATAGTGAGAAAAATTCTGACAACTTGATCCACACACTGCAGATCCTGAAATAATGAGCATTTTCAATGTCGCTGTGTTCCATTTTGGTCATCAGTGAACCTTATAATTGTATCTGCATGTCATCTATTTTCGTGCAATTGATAAAGACAATGATTTTTACCAGAAACCTGTAAATTACATCATTTTATGGAGTCTTGCAACATGGCTTTTATAGGGAATAAAAATAAATTTAGAAAATCTAGGAGTGGAATGCTGATTAGGATCATCTCATTTGCTTGAGATGTGAAATGAATAATTAGATATTTGAAGAAAACATTGGAAGACGAGAAAGCTACGTTCCACTTCAGTGAGAAAAAGTCACATTTAATTGAATTAAGGACATAAAAGCAGAAGCATTTCAGGCCAGTTCTGTTGTTTTTTTACACTGGAAAACTAAGTTCATTGGCTCAATGTTGATTGAGCAGCGAATTTACAATAATTAAAGAAAAAAATATAATGAAACCAAAGACCAACAAAAAGTGAGAGAGCCCCGCATTACCGCAGAGAAGTAAATTAAGATTAAGTAGGAACCAGAGACACTTGGCAGCATTGAATTAGTATATTAATCAAATAATCCTCCCCCACTATCATTTTCAAGCTCTGTTGACCCATATTTTCACTTTTTGCCTGTTAACCCTTTCCTCCATAGATAAACCTATTGCGTGGGCAAACAGTGTAGATCCAGATCAGCCGGCACAAACGTGCCATCTGATCAGGATCTGCACTGTTTGCTTTTTGATTTGTTAGGTTATTTTTTTTATTTATTCCTGATCAGACGGCACGGATTTGCCGGCCTATCTGAATCTACACTGGTCGCACATGCGGAAAAATGCTTATTTATGGAGGAAAGGGTTAAAACAGGTGAAGTCCCCTGACAGAAATTATAAATATGAAAGATATGTTCAGGTTTGATTTGCAGCATTTTTGTCATGTTGTCAATTATATTTATGCCTGGATATTTTGGATGGGATTGCCATCCAGAGTTGTTATATTTGCATCAGGATATTGCATCTGTGAAACTTAACAGTTAATCTTTTCATGTGCAGACATCATAAAACTGAATGTGTCATGCATCCATGGTTGTATAAGATCTATGCATCTTTCAGAATTAATTAGCTGAAAAGTAAATTTGGTCCCTGAACAGACTTGGAAATGGTTCAGGATTTACCTGGATATTGAATTAGAAGGTCCCAAACCACTGTGGGTTTTGTCAAATTTCTCAGGAAATGCAGTTTCAGATGTCTGTATTTCATAATATTCCTATAAACTAATACCTGCTGATAGTAGTTAATTTTTGAGAAAAATATGGCCTGTAAAACAAGTTGGTATATAGTGAAAGAAAAATGATAATATCAAAAAAATATATATAAAAATAGTTGTGGATTGTCAGTCGCTGTTCTATCACTGCAGTTGGTTGCCAGTCTTGCATCTCTCACTGTTTTGGGTTGTTATTCATAAGACCCTATGTGTTTCTTTAGGAACATGTAGTGATGGGTATTGTTTAATGTTACATAGGTGTTATAAATGCATGCAATAACTTGCTCAGTATGTCAAGCGTTATCCTTTAACAGAAAAATCTCTGAAGTCACAATATCAGGACAACTGACTGTTGATGCATTGTTAAATCCAACCCCTTCCTCCTTTATGGCATGGGCATGTAGATCCAGATCCGCCGGCACAACCACGCCATCTGATCAGGATCTGCACTGCTTTTTAATTTAATAGGTTATTTCTGACCAAAAAGATAACAGTGCAGAACATGATAAGACAGCACGGATGTCCCTGTTGATCTGGATTTAAACTGGTTGCACAAACATAAAAAGGTGTATAAATGGAGGAAATGTTTAACAAATATACATATATACCTTAATTATTTCAGAGGAAGTCATCAAGAAGACATTTTCTTCCTATGGTACTATACAAGAAATTAGAGTATTCAAAGACAAAGGATATGCCTTTATAAGGTATGTTGGTCACAAGCATTAGAATGTAACATGAGTGCGATTGTCTAATGAGTGCTTACTAGAAATACCCAGTTTAAGATCAAAGACGACCTCGAGAAATAATTGACAGTCTGCCAAGTACTTACAGTTTTAGAACTAATAGTATTGTGGGATTTCACATGTAAAATATTTATCTATCATGATTTATTCAGTACTTTCAAGTTATTCTATGTCTTGATGGAAATCTCGTTTTACAGATCATACAATGCAAATTTCAAGTCCAGGTGTGTACATTTGCTCACTTGTTATGCAAAACTTTAATGCTAGTGATTGAAAGAAATCTTCAAAACAATGAAAACCATTGGCTGTGTCTTCAGGGTTTTCAGTATTATTTAGAGTAGGAGAGGAAAGGTGAGTCTGGGGTCATGCCTTGGTGGGCATGCCCTTGTTTTGAAAATAGCCAGGCTGCAAGGTCATAAAACTGAGATTAGAAACCAGATTCAGATCTCAACCTTCCGATTGGTCACAGTTTCTGCTAAATTCAACCAATCAGATTGTTCATATCAGAAACTAGCCTACAATCTCAGTTTATTAACCTTGGAACCTTGTTTTCAGGTCAGGTTTTCAAGCAGAATTCCTAGGCCCCAGGGTGTTATTTAGGGTACAGCAATGATTGAAGAAACTTGAACCCTTAACCCATTCCTGGATATATACGCATTTTTACGCATGTGAGACCAGTGTAGATCCAGATCAGCCGGCACATCTGTGCCGTCTGAACTGGATCTGCACTGGTCGCATTTTGGTCAGAAATAAAATAATGAATCAAAAAGCGAACAGTTTAGATCCTGATCAGACGGCACAGAAGTGCCGGCTGATCTCGATCTAAACTGTTCGCCCTAGCAATAAAGGTGTATCTATACAGGAAAGGGTTAACCTGCAGGATTTATTCAATGGAATGGCCTTTCAATGCATGTAAACCATCCCAATCATCGTGAATTGTGGTGTTGTGCAAACATGTTTTGACTGAATGGCAAACAGCTTAGACATTAATTAAACTGCATGGATTTGCAGACTGATCTGGGTTTTCACTAGCTGCAATATGATATAAATTGTAAGCAATGCTTGAAGGATTAATGTGGTGAAGATTGTTGAATTGATTAGTTATTTGCTTGCTTGCAGATTTTCAAATAAAGAAAGTGCTGGCCAAGCTATATGTGGTGTTCATGGGCAGATGGTCAGTGAGCAACAGGTGAAGTGTTCATGGGGTAAAGAGTCAAATGACGCCCAACAGTCACAGTCATCTACACCTCAGATGATGGGCAGTCAGTCCGTAAGTACTTTATCATTTCTTATTACCTTTTTCATGATTTTTCTTAACCTATTCCTCCATATATATGCCTTTTTACGCGAGTGTGACCAGTGAAGATCCAGATCTTTTTTATTATTCAAATTTTATTTCAATAATTTCTACAAGAACATATTATAAAAGTACAGTAAAATATCAAGGATCTGCACTGTTCGCTTTTTGGTCAGTAATAACCTAATAAATCAAAGAGCAAACAGTGCAGTTCCTGATCAGATGGCAAGGATGTGCCGGCTGATATGGATCTACACTATTCACCCATGCCATAAAGGCTTGTATATGGAGGGAAGGTTTACCCCTTATTATACAACTAGTGTAGATCTAGATCAGTCTACTCATCAGTGCACTCTTTTGGCATTTAGATTCATTAGACTATTTCTGACCAAAGAAGCGACTTGTTTAGATCCAGATGAGCCTTCATAGATGTACAGGCTGATCTAGATCAAAAGTGGTCTGACATGGGATAGAAGTTGTAGATAACAAGATTCATTTTAAGTGAATATTTCACAGATAAGTGAACAGTATACAGCAAAATGAGCAGATCATGTTAACATTGTTAAGGATATTTGAAAGGTCACAGACGCTCTATTGGCAAGCGGTTCAAGGTTATTGACTCTGGTAATGCCCAGAAAAAGCACCTGCGGTCATCAAAAACTAAGGAAATTACTAACATTAAATTAGCACATTGTCATTCATGACTACATTAAGGATGACTCCCTAAGGCTGAGTTTACCAGATGCTGCCATGTTTGTGTGTCAGTAAGATAATAATTCATTGTTATTTTACATACAACGATCATCCCATGTTTGAATCACATTTCTATCAGTTTCTCTCAAGTTTTTTGGGTCATAGCGAAAACAATGATGAATTTGCTTTTTTGCAAAGAGATTTGATTTTATTTCAAGCTAAACAACAGAATTCTTGAAATAAATCTGCTTTGATGTAAAGGCTTTTTGCAATAAACAACAAAAAAAGCAAATAAACCATATGTATGATCTTTTGAAGGTGCCTTTCATCTTTGCTATTGCCACAGTTGTCAGATAAATGTTACCCCAAAAAAAGACACTGGTTGAGTGTTAAGGCATACCAAAAGTCATGAGATCCTGAAGGCCTTGAGATCCTGAAGGCCTTAAGATCCTGAAAGTCATGAGATCCTGAAGGTCATGAGATTCACTTTTCGCAAGATTCCAAGAAGCTAGATTTATAGTAGTTGATTGATAGTTATATGACCGATGCATTATGTTACAGCCTCCGCAGCAGTATAACGGCAATGGGATGGGTGGCAATATGGGTGGCTATGGCAACTACAGCATGGGTGGCTATGGCGGCTATTATCCGGGCTATGGCGGAGGGCAACAGGGCTATAACATGCAGGGAGGCGGCCAAGGTTATGGCGGTGGTTATGGCTACCAATACGGGTAAGTTTAGAGAACTTCAGTTCATGTAGTTTGTTACATTATAACATAGCTTAAAAATAAATAAGAAAGCATTGAATTATTTGTTTAGGGGAAGTCCTGAAATTGACATTGTTTCTGCTATAATTTTCTTAGATGGGAATTACCTAGCTTTTATAAACTTCTGGAATAATTACACTTCTAGCAGTCAGCAACCTCTGGAAGTCCAGGATAATGCATTCAGTGTTAAGCAAAGATTGTATCTTACTTGCTATCGACCAAAATCTGTCTGTGCATGTGAACTGTCTGTTCAGAGTTTAGTTTAATATACAGTCAATCAGTTTCTCAAAATTTTAACATAAATAACTAAACTTATTATCTGAATAGGGAACAGTGTAGATCTAGATCAGATAACATGGGTTCTCTCGGGCTGATCTGGGTCTTAACTGGCTACAGATGTGACAAATTCTGTGCTGAGCAAAGAAAGGGTTAGATTAAGTGGCTGATGGTTCACAGCTGTCAAATGAGAGTTGCTAGATGTTTTTTTACACCAGATAAATTGCAACATGTGTGCATGACTGGGCCATTAAGCATAAGCTGAACATTGTCTATTGCAGAAGTATGCCAATGCAGGGTCAATGGGGTATGCAGATGGGTCCAGGGCAGCCGGCCCCAGCATACGGGCAAGGGGGCTACCAAATGGGTACGTTCTTACACTTTCTTTAAAAATGCCTGCATACAAAGGCATTTTTTATATTTTTCTCTTATTTCTTATAATTAATCTTCAGACACTTTCCAATTGTAGTAGAATTTTTATTATTAAAGAGATTAGTTTTCTCACTTATTTATTGTTGGCAGATGCTCAGTTTTTTACTAGAATCAAGTTTGTTTTCTGTAAAGCTGTATAATTTTCTATTTAAAAAAATGAAAATTGCAGCAATTTAGTTTCATTGAGAGTTTTCTGGTAATTTAACCCTTTATTCCATAGATAGAGGTTTATTGCATTGGCAAACACTGTAGATCCAGATTAGTTGGCACATTCATGCCATCTCATCAGGATCTACACTGTTTTAAGATTCATAAGGTTATTTCTGACCGAAATGTGACCTGTGTAGATCTAGATCAGATGGCACATCTCTTGATCCTTACTGGTTGCAAACATATTAGAAGGCATATATATAAATATATGATGTTACAGGTTAAAGTATTTTAAGTGCTTGTTGCAAAGGGGCTGAAGATTATAAAAATAGATATTGGAGACAATTCTCCATTTCTGCCAATCTTATGCTTAAGATTTGAGACTGGTCTCCATTCTCAGTTGTGCAATGTTGGGCCTTGAATACTTCTGTATTGGACAAAGTCAACTTTGCACACAACATGGTACTGAAGAAACCCAGTAAGAAGAAACTACAGAACCAAGTTGTTTAGTTTTAAATTTTTCCTCCATGTATATGCCTTTATAACATGGACTAACAGAGTAGATCCAGATCAGCTGGCACATTTCTGCCATCTGATCAGAATCTGCACTGTTGGCTTTTAGATTTATTTCTGACCAAGATGCAACCGGTGCAAACCCAGATTAGAAGGAGCAGATGTGCCTGCTGATCTGGATCTACCCTGGTTGTGCATGCATGAAAAGGTTTATATATGGAGCAAAGGGTTAATATGAATATTGTGTAAAATTGATTGTATTATTTTGAAATTGCTAACCATTTTTATGAAAATTTATTATAAGTAAAATCATTTTTAACCAGTTCAAAGTTTGATTAAAGTATAGAAACTGAGCATAATTTTGTCATTTCACACATTTTTATCTTCTTATTACGTTCTGACTGGCAAATGAGGAAATGGTGTTGATGATTTTTGCCGAATTTTGAAATGTTTATTATCCCATCTTTAAATTAGTAGAACACCCCAGTTTTATGCATGATGTATATACTGGCATGGTTTTATCAGTCAGCTAAAATTTTCAACATCCCCTTTCCATCGTTCACATTGCCCTTCTATTGGTGAACTAATTTAGAATGTTTAACAGAAATGTAGACATTTACTTATGCATTTTCTTTAGACAATCTAGATATTGTCTATACCAGATCAGGATTTCTCGAGTTTTCACCAGTGATAGAACCAATTGATGAGTCATGAGTTGTGACATTAAGAAGGCATTGCAATTTGTGGCTTTAATTCATTAATAAATTCTCCAGTGCAATTCATTTGATCTTTGGAAAATAACAGTTATGAACAAAATAATAGGGGAAAAATATAGATGCTTTATAGTAAAAAAGTGTCTTATTTTATGCACATGATTGTGCCCAACGAATATGTACCCCAAATGTACCTTATACATTGCAAAGATGGCCTAGATAAAAAACTGTGGTGATATTTTTCCACCTTGATCAAATAACATTTAATGGTTATTAACTCTTTACTCCATTTATATGCATTTAAATGCATGTGGGAACAGTGTAGATCCAGATCAACCGGCAGATTCGTGCTGTCTGATGAGGATCTGCATTGATTTATTAGTTTATGACTGAAATGTGATTAGTGCAGATCCTCATCAGACAGCATGGATCGGCCAGCTGATCTGGATCTACACTGTTCCCGCATGCATTAAAATAAATGAGTGCAGATCCTGATCAGGCAGCACAGATATGCTGGCTGATCTGGATCTAAACTTTTCACCTATGCCAGAAAGGCATATATATGGAGGAAAAGGGTTAAGTTGTTTTATAGAGATTTGACCTCTCAGAATGTTTTCAAGAATCAATGTCTGTTATCAGATTCAAAACTGCTCACATCTCCTGGTATTCACACTGGGGGGGGAAACCTGGGCACTTCCAGTTGAAAAATCAAAGTTCAGCCATTTCCCAGTTTGTTTGCAGTGTTATCTTTGGAACTTATTATCTCCCTTTGAATACATTTGATAACTGGACTGCTCTAGATATTATATCTGTCTGAAGCACCAATATTCATAGCACACAGCAGAAATTGAAACAAGACTGCAATCTTGTTGCTAAGGTAAGAAATTGATCATAACACATGCTAACTTTACAAGACTGGAAAAATACTTACTCAAACATGTCTTTTTCCACCATTTTAAAACAATCCCTTTTTATTAGCTCACCTGAGCATGAAGTGCTCATGGTGAGCTTTTGTGATCGCCTGATGTCCGTCCTCCGTCGTCCGTCCGTGCGTCGTCAACTTTTTCTTCAAACGACTTCTTTTCCTGAACTCCTGGGCCAATCTTGCTGAAACTTGGCAGGAATGTTACTTGCATGAAGCTTTACCAAAATTGTTCAAATGGTTCCAGTCCATTGCCTATCTAGGTCACAGAGGATAAAAATAGATTTTGAACATGAAATTTTTAAAAATCTTCTTCTCTGAAACCGTAAGGCCTAGAACTTTGATATTTGGTGTGTAGCATCACCTAGTGGTCCTCTACCAAGATTGTTCAAATAATAGCCCTGGGGTCAAAATTGGACGCGGCCGGGTGGTGTCATGTGTTTTCCTTATAAATATATAGCAAAAACTTAAAAAATCTTCTTCTCCAAAACCGCAATGGCTAGAAGTTAGATATTTGGCATGAAACATGGTCTAATGGACCTCTAACAAAGTTGTTCAAATTATGGCCCTGGGGTCAAAATTTGCCCCGCCCCAGAGGTCATGGGTTTTCCTTATATCAATATATAGCAAAAACTTAAAAAATCTTCTTCTCTGAAACTGTAAGGCCTAGAACTTTGATATTTGGTGTGTAGCATCACCTAGTGGTCCTCTACTAAGATTGTTAAAATTATAGCCCTGGGTTCAAAATTTGCCCCGCCCCAGAGGTCATGGGTTTTCCTTATATCAATATATAGCAAAAACTTAAAAAATCTTCTTCTCCGAAACCGCAATGGCCAGAGGTTAGATATTTGGCATGAAACATTGCCTAATGGACCTCTAACAAAGCTGTTCAAATTATGGCCCTGGGGTCAAAATTTGCCCCGCCCCAGAGGTCATGGGTTTTCCTTATATCAATATATTGCAAAAACTTAAAAAATCTTCTTCTCCGAAACCGCAATGGCCAGAGGTTAGATATTTGGCATGAAACATTGTCTAATGGACCTCTAACAAAGTTGTTCAAATTATGGCCCTGGGGTCAAAATTTGCCCCGCCCCAGAGGTCATGGGTTTTCCTTATATCAATATATAGCAAAAACTTAAAAAATCTTCTTCTCCGAAACCACAATGGCCAGAGGTTAGATATTTGGCATGAAACATTGTCTAATAGACCTCTAACAAAGTTGTTCAAATTATGGCCCTTGGGTCAAAATTTGCCCCGCCCCAGAGGTCATGGGTTTTCCTTATATCAATATATAGCAAAAACTTAAAAAATCTTCTTCTCCAAAACCGCAATGGCTAGAGGTTAGATATTTGGCATGAAACATTGTCTAATGGACCTCTAACAAAGTTGTTCAAATTATGGCCCTTGGGTCAAAATTGGCCCCCCACAGGGGTCGCCCATTTTACATAGAATTATATAGGAAAAATCTTGTAAAAGTCTTCTTCTCTAGAACCATAACACATAGAGCTTAGAATTTTTACATGTAACATCACTTTGTGGACCTTTACCACGTTTATACATATCATGACCCCAGGCTCGAATTGGCCCCACCCAGGGGCTTATCAATTTTTACATAGAGCTAAATAGTAAGAACTGAAGACATGTAGAATGTTTGCTAGTGTCAAACTACACCCCTTGTTCTCTGAAACTAATGCGACTAGACCTTAGATATTTCGTGTTGAGTATTGTAAAGAGACCCTTTACCAGCATTATTTAAATGTTGGCCCTGGGGTAAAGCTGAAAGTACTTTTGTACTCAGGTGAGCGATGCAGGGCCATCATGGCCCTCTTGTTTTGTTTTTGAAAGAATGCTGTCATGAGAAAAGATTAATTTATTTATCATCTGCCCCTATGACATAAAGTCTTGTCTGAACATAAACAAAAGTAGCAGGCAGTGTAAAGGATTATTCTCATCAAACCTGCTTTCCCGCAGTGACAGATGTCAGATCTGACGCTGTATTCCATACTCATGGAACATATTTATAGTAGACTCTGATAAAACGTAAATAGTTATCAATGTGTGTTTACCAGACAATAACATAATCAGCACCCTCCTGCATTCAATACATGATCTTGGCTTAATATTGCTGGAAATTTCTTTCCTCGTTTGAAAACTAATTACTGTAATACATTCTGATCATAACAATGAGTCTAAGCTAACATAGAATTCTTGTCTCGTTTTCTTACTTGTATGTATATATGCAAACACCACATCGCAATTTATGTCTCGTTTGTTTTGTCTGAGAGAATAATGGACCAGTAAGAGCAAGTACCAGTGAAATGTAGAGGATTCCCGAGGTCTTCTGGAGAGCTTCCTGTACAAATGTTTGTTTAAGCAGTTTACTCAAAGTCTATGAAAATATACTTGCACTTTCTTTAATGTATTTGTATCTCGATTTTTTCTTGGGTTTGTCTGTTGTGATTTTCTTTAAAAATAGAATAATAAATTGTAATACATTGCCACAATGTTATTTTTCGTATTTATTCTAGTTTTGGACATAATTCAGGGAAAAAAAATCGCATAATATAAAATTGATCATACCATTTTGTTCTGTAGGGGTGTCAAGCCCGCTCACTCTGATTAGGCCTGCCCCATGATAACACCCCATACTGTGGTGAGTCCACATTTATTGATTTTTTTCTCCAACTTTTATCTTTATTTTTACATTGTTTTTATTGGTATATTTTTTCATGGGCAGGTGATGTTTTGTGGCATGTTTTTGTTATTCGTAGAATTTTTCCTTACTTTTTATATACAGCATTTTCACCTTTTTGCTTGACCTTTGCTTACTGCATGGAAATTTTACCATTTAAGCTTGCTTCTTCGAAAAACTGTAGACATTGTTGCAGTAAAATTTCTCCCCCAAGATGGCCAAAAACATTCCTTTCAGCTCCGGAGTCCTTCCAGAGCCTACGTGGTATGCAGAGACCCATGCTTCAATGTTTTCATAATTAGCAATTAACTGACACGCATGAAAATTGTCTGTTCCCTATTTGAGGCAATCGTCATCCGTTTGTCTTTTAGTTTTACACAAATCACAATTTTTGTATACATGCTACGAGTGTATTGTCCTTTGTTATAACAAAATCAATGCTGAAATTCAAGCTGGTTTTAATGAAACCTAGTAATATCAAAATACCATCAGCTATAAAATAGATTAATATTAAAATTGAATTTTGTTGTGCTTTGCAAGCAATATTACCTTGGATACTTGTTTTATTAGAGTTAATATCAGAATAATGTGCTATCATGGGAGCTTTAATAGTACAGATACTGAGAAAGTAATGCAAAATGGTTATATATTTTTTTTATCTTTCTTAATGCAGTAGAACCATATTTTGCTGAGCTCATGACAATGGCTGTTTATTATGACAGTAGCCAGAGAGTTTGTTTAAAGTACTTTTACTAGAATCTAAAACTAGAGACTGATGATGAGGTTTTAAATTGGATCACACCAAATTGAAAATTGTTTAAAAAATTATGCAAGACTTGCTTAATACGCAAATAAGTCAAAGAAATAAAACTTGTATAATATAAAATAAGATAAAATAAATCTGGGAAGATGTAAATGATGCTTCAACTGATCTGAACAATCTTGGTCATTTTAATGCTTCCTTTCTCTTTTAAACATATAACCTTTAGAGATTTGTAATCAACTTAGTTTGGGTCCCATGAGCCATTTTTTCGTAGAAAATGGCATTTGCCAACATTTCCATTGATATGATAATTTCTAAGCAATCTTTTTACAAAAATCAAATTAAAATAGTTTAGCTGCCTTACTTCAAAAAACATTAAAGCAAGATTTTGACTCCTTTTAATTTTTCTATGAAAAACTTGGCATTAAGAAAATTCCTTAAACATTGTGTTTCTGTTTATAGATAAAACAAATCTAACTTTGGTCAGTTTTAGCTGCCTGTTTGCTAGTTTTCAAATTCTCACTGTATCTCTGTGTATGTATTTGTTTCTGTGTAATGTCACTGTGTATTATTTGTGTACACATTCAGGACATGTACACAAAGCGATGTGGTGTTGATCAATAACATAATCTTAATCTTAATTTTTGTTTTGCCCTATTGAAGAAAATGCGATACATGGGACTGCTTTGTCCGTCTCACCTTTAGGTCAAGATTGCATTTGATGGAGTTATGTCTCTTTTTGTACTCAGATTTTGTCATGAAAACTTTGCATTGTCTATAACATAGCCATTTCTTAAATTCAATATTTCTTCATCAGACTTTTAAATAATAATGCTTATGACAACAGGATTACGGTTATGCTAATATCTTTGGTTTAAGGTCACGTTTGATGGAGTTATGCCCCTTTTTGTACTTGGCATTTTATTCATGACAAAGTACTCAAGGGCAACACAAATTATCAACTTGAACACCCATCTAGTCACAAAGATTAAATGACAATGAAGTAGAAAAGATATTCTTGCAACTTTGGTTAAAAAAAAATCTCTTTTTATTTTTATTCCGCTGCTACAGATTTCGATTTCAATTAGATTTTGACCCAGCAACGACCTCATTAAATATTTGTTGCACTGCAACACTTCAAAAGATGCTTTTTTGTTATGCGACGAGTCGCCGACTGTTAGAACTGCTGCTTCAATCAGAAGACGCAGCATTTTACTTCCAAACAAGGTGTTGCTGTCAATCAAATTTTTTTCGCTTGCGGAAGTTGAACTGAAAATAACACTTTTGTAAAGATTTGAATGATATATGTAGCACCGATGCAATAACAAAAGGTGTGGCTTAAAGTGAAGTAACCTGAAGGCGTAAGAACTATGAACAGCGTTCTGCCAATTCATCTTTGCTGCTACTTATCATGAAAATATTAGTCACCATGCCAAGCATTTGATGTTTTGGCTGCAAGCCAAAATCTAACTGAAATCAAAATATGTAGTAAAATGAAATCCTCAATGATTTCATTAACTCTCTCTCAACAATTGTATAAAATACTAGTCACATTTAAACATGGAACAAATCTAAAACACACTACATAGAGTAGATTTAAACATAAATATATCCTACAAAATAGCTGACTGAAAAATTTGAGATTAACCTCTGGATTGTAAGATATCGATGAATTTTATTTCAGCACCATTTTCCATTTAGCTTCCAGTTGCTTGACGTGTATATCATACTTATTTTTTTTTCTTATTTAAATGTTGTACATTGTTACTTATTTGCACCGTTTTTTTCTCCCTTCTCTCTGCAGACCAATGACAACGACCGCAAGATGGCACAGGGCGCCCTTCAGAAGTACGTTATCGTTCCCAAAGAGTGTTATAGTTCATTGCATTGTGTTCCCAATATATGTTAGAAGAAAATGTGTTGTTTGTAGTGTATTTGACTTTTTCAGTGCAAGACGGTTATTTTTTTGTTGCGATTTTCATTGTTGTTTTTATTAATTATAAAAAGCTTTTCATTTGTTTGACTTCAGTGCAAGAGATCTCAGCATTTTCCATTAAAATTTGCATTTTATCTCATAATCTGAATAGTGACTTCATTGCCATTGATGGTATAAATGATGGATGACACATTTTCTCTACACTGGGTTCCTTGTTTCATTTGATTAGTAACTTTTTGAGCGAAAATCTTTGTGGATTTTGGTCAAATATGGGTACATTAAACATTAGAATTATTATTATGGAACAGAATTAGATCAATATTATTAAAATTTTAACCCTTTACTCTGTAGATACAATTTAACATGTGGGTGAACATTAAAGATCCAGATCAGCTGGAACAACCGTGCTGTCAGATCAGGATCTGCACCGTTCGCTTTTTGATTTTTAGGTTATTTCTGACCAAAAACCAGACTGCTGATCTGGATCTACACTAGCCACACATGTGATAACATGCATACTAAACAGCCATAGTTCCAGTGACTCAAAGTAACCACAAAATGTTTTTGCCCTCAAAAAAAATCCTGTTAAGACGCGTATCTTATACTTTCTATACCCCAAACATGCTGGATTCCTGCAATGTTTCTGCCTTTTGCAAGTTCATTTTCAGGCCTGACATTGATACCAGGATTTTTTTATTTTTACTGTTAGTTTAGTATTTAGAAAAAACTTAAACTTGCTAGTTGGTAAAAAAGGGATTTGGTCAATTTGGATTATCTCATTTTTCGACTGTGGTGGGGTGTTATGATTGAATAGAGAGCTGGGTGGACTCAGATTGGACATGGTGTATCAGGGTGTACAGTGTTAACAGTTGTGTGTTTATACAGATCCAGCATGTGAGAGCTTACACAAGGTCAGCCTGCAAATCCAGCAGCCTGATCTTGGTCTGTATTGGTCATGCTTTCTGCGAAATTGTAAGAATCAATTATACAGGAAAACAATACTTGATATATATTTCCATTTAATGTACAAAGTAATGAGTACATGATTGACATACAAAGATCTGGGGATGAGGTGAGAGAGAATCTTGTACATGTACTTGCTTTTTATGCCCCACAAAGTGGGAGGCATATAGAGTTGCACTCGTCCGTCCGTACGTCCATCTGTCCATACGCAAATCTTGTGGCATCAACTCCTCCTAAACTATTAGCAGGATTTCTTTGAAACTTGCACAGATGATCAAGCAGGATGTGTAGATGATGGTAAAGAAAGGATTTTTTCCTGCGGCCATTTTTAGCTCACCTGAGCACGAAGTGCTCATGGTGAGCTTTTGTGATCGCCTGATGTCCGTCGTCCGTGCGTCCGTCCGTCGTCAACTTTTTCTTCAAACGACTTCTTCTCTGAAACGGCTTGGCCAATTTTGACGAAACTTGCCACGGATGTTCCTTGCATGAAGCTCTTCCAAAGTTGTTCAAAGAAATCAATTCCATGCAGAACTCTGGTTGCCATGGCAACCGAAAGGAAAAACTTTAAAAATCTTCTTGTCTGAAACCACAAGACCCAGAGCTTAGATATTTGGCATTTAGCATCCTCTAGTGGAACTCTACAAAGTTTGTTCAAATAATTTCCCTGGGGTCAAAATTGGCCCCGCCCCAGGGGTCACTTCATTTTACATAGACTTATATAGGAAAAACTTTAAAAATCTTCTTGTCTGAAACCACAAGGCCTAGAGCTTAGATATTTGGCATTTAGCATCCTCTAGTGGAACTCTACAAAGTTTGTTAAAATTATTTCCCTGGGGTTAAAATTGGCCCCGCCCCAGGGGTCACTTCATTTTACATAGACTTATATAGGCAAAACTTTAAAAATCTTCTTGTCTGAAACCACAAGGCCTAGAGCTTAGATATTTGGCATTTAGCATCCTCTAGTGGAACTCTACAAAGATTGTTCAAATTATTCCCCTGGGGTCAAAATTAGCCCCGCCCCAGGGGTCACTTCATTTTGCATAGACTTATATAGGAAAAACTTTAAAAATCTTCTTGTCTGAAACCACAAGGCCTAGAGCTTAGATATTTGGCATTTTGAAACCTCTAGTGGAACTCTACAAAGATTGTTCAAATTATTCCCCAGGGGTCTAAATTTGCCCTGCCCCAGGGGTCACTTCATTTTATAAAGACTTGTATAGGAAAAACTTTAAAAATCTTCTTGTCTGAAACCACAAGGCCTAGAGTTTAGATATTTGGCATTTAGCACCCTCTATTGGAACTCTACAATGATTGTTCAAATAATTTCCCTGGGGTCAAAATTGGCCCAGCCCCAGGGGTCACTTCATTTTATAAAGACTTGTATAGGAAAAACTTTAAAAATCTTCTTGTCTGAAACCACAAGGCCTACGGCTTAGATATTTGGCATTTAGCATCCTCTAGTGGAACTCTACAAAGATTGTTCAAATTATTTCCCTAGGGTCAAAATTAGCCCCACCCCAGGGGTCACTTCATTTTACATAGACTTATATAGGAAAAACTTTAAAAATCTTCTTGTCTGAAACCACAAGGCCTAGAGCTTAGATATTTGGCATTTAGCACTCTCTAGTGGAACTCTACAAAGATTGTTCAAATGATTTCCCTGGGGTCAAAATTTGCCCTGCCCCAGGGGTCACTTCATTTTACATAGACTTGTATAGGCAAAACTTTAAAAATCTTCTTGTCTGAAACCACAAGCAGAGAGTACTTTTGTACTCAGGTGAGCGATATAGGGCCATCATGGCCCTCTTGTTACCAGTTATGGCCCTTTGTCATTACAAATTTTGTTGCAGCAGCGGGGGAATCAGTGTCCGAGGACACAATCTAGTTGTATTTCTTGAATAGCATTAACATGCATGCACCTTACCTGTTTCAAATGAAAGTTTGCTGTGCTATCTTTAATGGCATCTTTACTGGCAAGTAGCCAGTGAATTAACATGACATTTTTAGTCCAAATCTTCATCTGCCTTTGAACTTGTAAAAGGCTGTTTAGGTCTTCAGATTTTTGTCTGTCTTGAATTTTGGTTCATGTGTCCCTTATGACACAGAGATCCTACTGTCCGGTAGTGTCTGGTAGTCTGGAATCAAAGTTAAGTGGTCCTTATCTAGAAATTGAACTGTATTCACCCATCTTGCTGTATTTATATTTCCCGTAATAAAATTTGTTTTGCAGTAAATCAGTAACAGTGTGTTTTATATAGTTTGCTAGTACTAATATTGTGAGCTAATTGTAAAATATACTTAATAATGTGACAATTGAGATAGTCATCCTAACGAGGTTTGTGAAATTGAGTCAGTGCGAATGTTACCTAAAATTCCTTTCAAGATTAACTTTTTTGTATTGATTACACACACCGTATGTTAATTGGTGCTATTATGCATTATTGCATGAATTAGAAACAACAGTTTGACATTAATTTGATGTAATGTATGCTAGTTTTGCATGCCAGCCATAATTAACCCTCCCATTGTACTGCAGGATTCCTTGTCATGTGCATGTATGCATGCTACTGGTACACTTTAGAAAACAATCACTCACTGGTTGATGATTTGATGATTTTTCAGCCATAGTAAAATATTTCCTGTCTGTTAGCTCTTATTATGCAAAACAAAGTTAAGGTTTTATATGTGCTCACCATGTAGACACTCTGTTGCTGTTCTATTCAAAATGGATTACAAAAATGGTTTGACTTCTACTAAATCAGTTAGGTTGGCAGTGTTCTACAAGCATGGAACCAGTTTAAAAAGGTTGACTGCCTGTAGCTCGTAGACTGAATACCCCTTTTCTTCATATTGCTTGGCCAAACAGTGTATATCCAGATAGCTGGAACATCTGTGCCATCTGATCAGAATCTCCACTATTTGCTTTGTGGTCAGAAAAAAACATAAATCAAGCAGTGCGGATCCTGTTCAGACAGCATGGATGTGCCTGCTGACATGGACTTACACCGGTCACTCTTGCCATTAAATGTGTAAATGGAGGAAAGAGTCAAAAACTACCATAAGCAACTACCATTCAAAATAATCTGATTTTGTTTACCTTGTTAGACATCTCCATATTGCTGGTGTCACTTGTTTGTTATTAGAGGAAGTCTGGTTGGACAATTTTTAGATATTGTTTTTCCTTTGCAAAAACATTCTATAGCTGAAAAGTTTGTTTTTATTTGTGTTTTATAAGTGAATTATGGAAGCACATTAAGCATTCACAGTTATTTTAGCAAAACCCGCCAAGTTGACGTATTCAGTGTGAAATGTCTCCATAAACATTCAGGAATGTGACATTGGCAGATGCAGCCAGATGACTTATATTCTTTTGGCCACTTAGGAATTTTGTCAAAATATTCTGATAGAAGATTTCCAAAAATAGATGTTTTGTTAGGCTGGAGGTATTCTGCTGAATAGTTGATACAGTCTAAAACCATGGTTCTCCACTCTTTCAAATAATCTTGTTGATATTAAGTTGTCAAAAACTGCTTACTAAATGTTTAAATCCCATACAGGTTCACCACAAGGCCACTGACTAAATAACTGATCGCTACAATAAAAAATGATGTTTACACTTTACTCCATAGATCTTGCATCCTTTGAGCAACCCGTTATATAAACCAGATCAGCCTGCATGTCACTGAAGACTGTTTACAATCTACACTGTTTGCTTCTTTGTCAGAAAAAAATCTAGTGACTTGTGTACACCTTGATAAGAATGCACTTATATGCAGGCTGATCTGGAACTACACTGGTAGCACATGGGATTTAAACCCTATCCATAGAGTAAAGGATTATATTGGGTAATTTATCATTAAGATGGCTATTGCTTTATGTATAGCCTGGAAAAATGCAATATAAGATTCCAGTATGATAATAAGTTTAATAATGTTTGAAATTTTGTGTGTTTTTGCAGGATTCCAGGCACAATGAAGAACCTCAGCGTAAAAGAATGCGTCGTGACAACCGCGACCGTGATTACGATCGGGATTATTGAACATCATTAACATCTCTTACCTTGTCTCATCGGTGTGGCGGTTTTCGATCCATCCGCATTACTACCATCATCATTACCTCTACGGAATTGTCAATTTCTCAACATCATTATTGCATTGACCTACCACTTCATATTTGTTTCAACGACATTTTTATTTGATTTTTTTCCCACAACAAGTGAAGGAAAATCATCATCATCATCATCATCATCATATGCCCTCAACTGGAGGCATAAATGTTTCACTATTGGAAGTGCACACCTTGATAAAACATTGTAAGGAAAGAGGAAGATGTATATAGTACTTCAATGAAATATTGTGAACATATTCAGTGAAATTAGAAGATGAAAACGATGAGATTTAGTTGCCTGGAAACTGTTGGGTGTAGGTCACATGATCTACTAGATATTCCCATGTGCTGTCTTTGTTTTACAAGACAAAAAACTCTTGACGTTAAACGTTTTATTCCATTAACTTTGCTCTATGCGCGTGTCTATTCGACACCAAATTTGTTCATGTGTAAATAATGACTAGAAATCATTGTGACGAAAAAAATAGTCCTGATAAGTTATATGAACATTTAGTTTACTATGCTGTCTAGATATGTGAAGTTTGAATGGGTGAGAAAGAATTTGAGCACTGAATGCTTGTTAAGGGAGAATGGAAAATTTGCTTATTTTTACTGTTGTTACATTTTCCTTGAAGACACAAATGCAGTCAAACTAGAATCTTTAGCATTGAATGCTGTAAATAATGTTTAACCATTTCCTTCAAAAAAACACCTTTTTGGCATGGGTGAACAATGTAGATCTTGATTAGAAGGCACAAATATGCTGGCTGATTTGGATCTACACTGGTCACACATGTGTTAAAATGTGTATATATGTAAGAGAAGGTTAATTGAAAACACTGATGTATTTTTAGAAATGAATATAAATCTGTTTAACAGTAAAAGCAAACTTCTGTTTTGTCCTAAAATATTTTTTTCATAATAACATCACTTAGGGTCAGCAGTGCCCAGAGATCAGAGGCCAGTCTGACAACCCTGGCTTGCCATTGGTCAGATTTTAGATTGGTCTCCGTTTTAACCAATCCATGTCTTCAGGTTGAGGAATGGTCTGCTTTTGTGTCCTTAATGAATTTGTATCTCCTGCATTATGATTTTATATTTAACATTGGTCTGTAAGTACTGGACATGTGAAAGAGTCTCTATACTGTGTGATAAGATATTTATTTGTCAGAATGAATAATGAATACAAACTGTGTGCCATTTAGTCATCTGCAACATGTTTTACATAAAATGGAGTTTCAGCTTCCACATTCTTAATCATTCAGAAACTTACATCTATGTAAACATTCTAACTGTTTGAAATAATGTTGGGAGACAAGAATGTTGTCAGATAAAGGATACATATTCCCACATGTTTGTTAGCCTGAAATGTTGGGGCACTGCCATTTCAGAAATACTTTAAAAGTAAACAGTAACCAGTTGGATCTTTCTTTTTATTAACAGTAACTTTTTAACCTTTTATAGAAATATTCAGAAATTGTTACATGTGCCCAAGATCATAAAACTAAAACTGTAAACCAGTCGCAAATTTTAAGCATTTAATTGGCCGAAATGGAGATTGTTTCAATTTCAGCCAATCAGATGCTTGGGATTTGAGACTGGTCTCCAATCTCAGATTTATAATGTTGGACTCTGGTGCTGTATAAGATCATGACCTGTAACATTTCTTGTATCAACATATTAATATAATTAGAAAAAAATCAGGATGGATTTTATATTGTGAACACATACATGAAACTTGGTTGTAAAACCTGTTAAAATGTGTTGGAAAGATTTTTTAAGAAAAATCAAACATATTTTAGGTTTGTGCTTTTAAATTTGTAAAATCATTTGTAATATAATACTAAAAGCAAACTAAATTTATCAGTCACGATATCTTGTTTATACATAAAAGAAATTTTGGGCAAGATGAAGTGAAACCTGTTTGAGTTGGTATTTGAGTAATATGTTGTAGAACATCTGCATTATTTGTTGTATCATATTATATGCAAATTAACTGTTTAAAAACAAAACGCTATGTATGTGTCTGATAGCTGTTGGGTTTGAAAGCATGAATCTTCAAATTGATGTAATGTTAGTCAGTGCTATAAACTGGTTTTCAGTCAGTGGTAATCAGCAATTTTATAATATAAATCACTCAAAATAGTTTCTTTTTTTTTTTTTGGAAACTGTCAAGGATGTCAAAAAAAACAAAGTATTTGTGGCAGAGAAACAAAATAAAAGATGTGCCATTTTAATCTGGTTTGTTTTTGCTGTTTGGGGGGTGCTTTTTAGTTGCCAGATTTTGAAAAACCAATGAAAAACCCAAACATAGTGATTTTTGGATTTTAAGCAGGTTGGGTTAAATGCAAGTTGAAGGCAGGCAGACCTTTATCTGGTAAACATACTGCTGACAATCTAGTTTGCCTCAAACCTTTTCCTGCTAAGTAAGCAGATTCTCAGGTGTATACCCAGGTATACTTCTGGCCCCAATGTCTTCAAAAAATGGAAACTGGGTGTTATTTTTAACTCAAAATCCCACTGAGCATTATAGTTAGGTTTAGAAATCAGTTTTAGAAATAAGTTTTTCAATGTGTGCTGTTAAATATTTTACTTCAATATTTGCTTTCTATATTCTGTTTTCAAAATTGCCATAAAGCCTTAAAATTTAAATAAAGACTGAAATATATCAGAACTGGAACAAACATTCTAAATTTTCTTTGAAATACGTGGTAATTTTACAGAAACTTCTGTTGCAAATAGGAAGATTTCATGTTACTTTGACATTCTAAGTAAATTACATACATTTGAATAAATAAACTGATAAACTGATCTGAAATTTGAGCTTACGGTTGTTTGTGATATTCGGGCCAGATCTGAGGCAGTATTGTTTGATACAGAATTGGGACTCGAATCAAATGGCTTATCTAAAAACTGAAAACTGAAATTAACCCTTTCCTCCATATATACGCATCTTTACGCATGTGCGACCAGTGTAGATCCAGATCAGCCGGCACATCTGTGCTGTCTGATCAGGATCTGCACTGGTCACATTTTGGCCAGAAATAACCTAATGAATGAAAAAGCGAACAGTTTAGATCCTGATCAGATGGCACAGATGTGCCAGCTGACCTGGATCTAAAGTGTTTGCCCATGCAATAAAGGTCGTCTATGGAGGAAAGAGTTAAGGGTACGGTATGACATCACAAAAATTTAATAAAATTCATGTTATGTTGTATTCATGAAACATCAGTGTAAAAATAATGTCTTAGATAACCCGTGGAATAGAAATAGATCCCTTGTAAATAATACATGTACACCAAGTTAAATGATGTTTTAAACAATTTCCTTGTGGGTGTGGTCACGCGAGGTAATATGGTGTTTTTACAAAAAAATTGTATTGTTATGTTGTGTACATATATATGTATATTGATAAAAAAATGTGTAAAGATATATGTTTTATAAGTGGTTATATGCTGGGATGAAATTGTTTTCTGTTGATTGTTGTATTTGTAGACGATTAATTCATTCCAGCCATATGTTTTAGGTTTTTTGATGGTGTTTTTGTAAGTAACATCAAAACTAGTTATCTGTTCTTGTGTAAATCTGTGCCCAGGATCATAAAACTAAATCAGGAGACCAGTCTTAAATCTCAATCATCTGATTGGCTGAAATGGCGACCAGTCACCATTTCAGCTAATCAAATGCTAGAGATTTGAGACTGGTCTTCAATCTCAGTTCTATGATCTTGGGGGCCCTAGTTGAAATCTGAATTGTATAAAAGCTTGAAACAGCCAAGTCAAAGAGGAAGGTAGACATTAAATAGAATTAAACTTTCTTGTATTTTTGTTCATTGAAACCAGCAGATTTATTCTTTACAGTTACCTTAAACCTTTACTACATACGTATGGGTTTTATCACAAGGACTTACAGTGTAGATCCAGATCAGCTGGCATATATGTTCTGTCTGATCATGATCTACACTTCACTTCAAGATTCTTTCAGATAATTCTGACCAAGAAGCGAACTGCATAGATCCTGATCAGATGGCACAAATGTGCTGAATGATCTGGATCTACACGGATTGCAATAAAACCCATATATATTGTGTAAAGGGTTAACATAAGATTGTTAACTCATACTATGGAATCATTTATAACTGTTAGCCTTAAATTTATGATTTTCCTGCAGATAATACTACTTTTTAGGGACAAATATTTGTGGATTTTAATTTGCAATTACTTTAATGAAAGTGGTGAAATTATCTCTAGTCTGTATACATGATCATGGTAAAACCATCAGTAATGAACATTCACCAAGGTAAATATGCTGGACGCAGCATTATAACACTCACCCACAGTTCTTATGGATCATCAGTTACATATGTGTACGGTATTTGCCAGTTAAGCTGGTTCCCTGTGCCAAGACAAAGTTTAAAACAGCCTTTTTTCAAAACAATTTTATTTGGGGCGCATATACAACATTTGCAAACCTTAACAAGTGTCAGACATTGCTTTAATTGGTTAAAGCCCTCTTTAATGAACAATTTAAATTGATACATTTATTAAACATTCCTATGCAGTTTTTGTTTCATTCTTAGCTTCTTGGGTATTTTTTATCAAGATTATCAACCACTTCAAAAAGTGCATGTTGTTGTCTCTCGACAAAGAACATGAGGAAATATTTCCATACCCAATGTTTGGCCTAGGATCTTTTTCATATGAATTCCTTATTTCCGCATCATTATGTCTCAGCTTTTACAGTACATAGAAAAATTGCAGCTTGTTGTGCAGAGATTTATATCCAAGGTTCCTCTAACACTACAAAACTCACAAGAAATATTCCAAATTCATTCTTATTGAATATCTGCACAACAATTTTCTCGGAATGCTCATGGAGGCAAATTTAGACCTTTACCAGGACATATAGATGTTTAAAAGTACTTATGATCAGACTAGTTTGCGTAGATCTACATGTTGTTTAACACAGTTGTTTTGGCCTGCTACCACTTACCAGACTTGAAAGGTCTTAAATTGTATAAATTCATTAAGTTAGTGTCCAGCACAATCTACCTAAACAAGCTTTCATTAAGTTCACAATTCTGCCCTGGTTTTCAGTTATCTATATTTCTAACAAGTCTTAAATGCTTTTATGCTAAAGTTTAGGTAACATCCAAGCTAAACTCTGTAATCAAGAAGTGATGTTTTACAATTTGTTTGTTTTATGTCTGTGCTATTGGAAAAAACAGCTATTGTTTATGTAGAAAGAGTGTTTCATTGTATAAAATCTTTGGATAAAGTCTTGTTTGAAATCCTTGTTAGAACTGTTTTTATCTGCATTTAGTCCGTTTCTCATATTTTTCATGTTCTTGAAGCTCAAAAATTACAAGATATGACCATGGTTGTAACATAATGTGAATAAATGAAGACAGAGTGATAAATATGAGTTGTTGTTTGTTTGAGTTGCTATACACCTTTTTGCAATTTTGGCGTTTCCTTTTAGCAACATCTATAATATATCACCTATATTAACAGAAGGAATGTCTGGCATAAGGGATATTTGTTCATTTACTGTATACTGGGACAAGCAAAAACGTTAGGATTTAACCTGCCAGTGGAAATGTCTTCGGACCTGTTCTGAAGGTTATATAACTGAGATTGGGAACCAGTCTCAAATCTCGAGCATCTGATTGGCTGAAATGGCGACTGGTCGCCATTTCAGCCAATCAGATGCTTGAGATTTGAGACTGGTTTCCATGCTCAGTTTTATAAATATGGGCACTAGAGTTGAGCTTGAATAAGTTATTAGTCTCCTACTGGTGTGCCAGATGGGACTAAAAGTTCAGTCCGTCCATCTATCTATCTCTCCATCCATGCCTACTAATGGATTAGTGGATACTAGAACGTTGTGCATTGAGAACAATAAATAAATAAATAACTGCAAGTATAGGTTATAGTTCAGAATTTGAAAATTTAACAAATTAAATTCGACCGAACAAAGTGAGGGAGAATTTAATGTTAAATTTTCTAATTCTGAACTATAACCTTCTTACAGTTCAACTGACCCATTAATTTGCCATTATCAACAAGGTGTTAGAAAAGATCTATTGATTATCAGGAAACACATCCTGTTCCAGATCATTTTCCTAATTTTTATGGCACTGTTATCAATGGATCAGTGTCTTGTCTGAAGGCTTTCATGATTCAAAACAAAAGACCACTGTTGAATTCCCAACCCTACCCTGACAAGAAAATTCAAAGCTCAGTCAGGCTTCATTTTATTTTGTGTAAACATGGATTTCAGTTTAACAGATGATGCATGATTCTTAAACATATTCTTAGATTTGTCAGAAACTGCAGAATTGAGTTCAACTCAACAGTAAGCAATAAGCACATAAGATTTGTGTAAATCATAATACTACATTGAAAACGGACGTTTAGAATTATTTGTTAATGATTTCTTATGATTGAAAGTACTTTTTATAAAAAAGAAAATATATACAACATTAAACTTACATTAAACTAATTTAAAACATGCTAAATTTCATCGCATTCTAAAAACAGGTGGGTAATTGAGATATGAAATATTATTTTTACTGTATTAGTTTCACCGGGAACTCTTATTTGTATCTTTTCATTAGCTATGTGAGCTATGCATGGATGGATGACACATGAATTCAATTTCAGTAAAAACACTTGTTAAAATAAAAGCTAACTCAGGACAAAGTTTGTAACGGATGTTTAAAAGTGTGTGTTCGAAAATTATGAATCTGTGCTAAATACTTGAAATTGTGTAACAAAATATTAATTACTTTTTTCAGTGATATTTTTAAAACACAAAATATAAATTTGTAAAGCTTTTCATTCAATTCCAAGAAATTAAGCGGTATAGTTCCTTTTACTGAGTGTATAAAACTGAAGTAAATCTGACACATTTAACCATTAAATCTGCCAGATTTAATCATTAAATTGGTCAGATTTAACAGGAAGTAATGGGAAACCCAAATTATGCCATTAAATTTCTTGGATTTGAATGAAATGCAGGCTTTTGATTGGCTGAGAATGTAGGTTGAACTGTAAATTCTAATATCCGGTGTCTTACTTGATGACATTTTCTCTTACATGGACAACAGAAAGAACAAAAGGGTAGTCACAAGAATCATTTAGGATGTCCGTCTGCAAAACTGGATCCTGCCATAAATAACAAAATAACTTCGAGATCTTTTCATGAATCTTGGTATACATTGATATGTAAATGCAAGGTGAAAATTATGCATGGCGTTTTCTTTTTTTGCCTTAGGTCAAAAGTCAGTTGACTGTTACTAAAAATAAAAAAGGATCAACTTAATACTTCTTTGATTTCAGAAGTACTCCAGTGCTGAAGGTTATAAATCTGAGATTGGAAACCAGTCTCAAATCTCAAGCATCTGCTTTACTGAAATGGCGACCAGATCTTTTGTAAGTATTTTGGTACATTTAAAGGACAATATGAGAACTATGAATGACCTTTATTTTTTACCAGAGGTTAAAGATCAGGAGAAATTAAGTCGGGTAACAGTTGTTTGAGATCAACAGTTTATTAACGCCAGCTGTATTAGTTACTATCTGTTTTCCTTCATTCGTCCCGTGAAGCAACGGCAGTTTGAGTTTCTTTAACATCAAGGTAATTAACAGTTTGTTTACCTACTGATCATGGCCAGCTATATTAGTTATTATCTGTTTTCCTTCATTTGTCCCGTCAAGCAACAGCAATTTGAGTTTCCTTAACATCAAGGTAATCAACAGTTTGTTTACCTACTGATCATGGCCAGCCAGATCACAGACACTTGTTTAGGGGTCCTTTGCTGGCCCTATATGCTTATAGAGCTATATAGGCCTATATATAGGCTTACAGGTCTCTAGATCCAAAAGTGGGCAATTTCAGGAAATAAACGGATGATCTACAGCATGAGATACAACTACAATCACTTAGAACACAAAATATCCCAGTTTTCAAAAACTAACAGTTCATACATAACATAACCATGGAAAGATAACCAACTAAACAGATCTCGGAAAAATACATTATCCCAGTTGCACATTAATTTCGAAGACAAAATGGTAACTTACCGAACACATGTTGATTCCCGTTGATAAATCCTTTAATAATCTTGTTCAGTAAGTTACCATTTTGTCTTCGAAATTAATGTGCAACTGGGATGATGTATTTTTGAGATCTGTTTAGTTGGTTATCTTTCCATGGTTATGTTATGTATGAATTTTTTGAAAACTGGGATATTTTGTGTTCTAAGTGATTGTAGCTGTATCTCTTGCTGTAGATCATCCGTTTATTTCCTGAAACTGCCCACTTTTGGATCTAGAGACCTGTAAGCTTATATATAGGCCTATATAGCTCTAAAGGCATATAAGGCCAGCAAAGGACTCCTAAACAAGTGTCTGTGAGCCAGATTAGTTCTTATCTATTTCCCTTCATTCGTCCCGTCAAGCAACGGTAGTTCGAGTTTGTTTCTGAACAAATCGTAGCAAGTCACATTAGTGCGCGTCTGTTTTCCTTCATTCGTCCAGTCAAGTAACAGCAGTTTGAGTTTACCTACAGATCGTGGACAGTAACATAAGTGCGCGTTTGTTATCCTTCATTCGTCCCGTCAAGCAACGGTAGTTCGAGTTTGTTTCTGAACAGATCGTGGCCACCCACATTAGTTCGTATTTGTTTCGCTTCGTTCGTCCTGTCAGGCAACAGCAGTTTGAGATTGTTTACCTTTAGATTGCGATCAACCATGTTAGTTTAATTTGTTCCCTTGATTAGGTCTGGCAACAGTATTATAGATGTTTCCACATTGATCACATTCGTTTCCCAATTGATATAGTCTGGCAACAGTGGTTTGAGTTTGTTTCACTAATGATTATGTCTTGAAACGGTAGTTTGAGATTGTTTCCTTTCTGATCACGTCTGAGTGTTGTTGTCCCTATTGTCTTGTTGTCCCTATTGATCACTCTGTCTTGTTGTCCCTATTGATCACTCCAGGCAACAGTAGTTTAAGTTTGTTTTCCTATAGATCGCGGTCAGCAACAGTAGTCCGAGTTTGTTTCCCCATTGATCACGTCTTGGTACAGAAGTTTCTTATAGATTGCAGCCAGCAACAGAAGTTTGTTTTCCTATAGAACGCGACCAGCAACAGAATTTTGACTTTGTTTTCCTATACAGTATAGATCGCGGCCATCAATAGAATTTTGAGTTTTATCCCTATAGATCACGATTGCGTTTGATTGCCGAAATTCACGTATGGCATATATTCTCAGTTTGTTGCTCAAAAGATCGTGTCTGGCAACAGTAGCTTGACTTTGTTTCCCCAAGTTAAACATGAAAATTCACGTCTGCCTTCTGCTTTCAGCAGTCAATTTCTACATTAATCGGCACAGAATGTCAAAGCAAAGCCAGCTTAAACTCTTTTCGGAATGCATCTGTGGGCAAGTCGGTGAGCCTGAGATTTATCTTGTTCTTATGTTATTTGGAAAAAAAAACAAATTTATGATGTTTACTAATGGTGCAATTTTCTGAAGATCAAATGTATTTTAAGCTGAAGCACTGCAGAAGTCCCCGGAGGAGATGATAGCTTTAATGTCCATTATAAAGCACTTGCCTTCAGAAGAATGTTGTTCAGTTTCGTTAAGGATCAGCAAACTAAAAGAAATAAGTCATACTTTCGGTTAGGCTTTAATATTTAAAAATAATATTTATTTTTTTTAAATTCCATTCTGAAAATAGATTTCTGCTTAGGTCATTTCGGTGTTGAACTAATCTGCACTGTTTTAGTGTTTTGCGTAAATCATGCTTCCAAAAAAGATTTTAAGTGTATAAGCTTATATGATGTTAATGTTATTGGGTTTAACACCAAGAAAAAACGAATTAAGCTCATATAATAATTTAGAAATTTAATTTTCCGCCAACATGGTATAAAACTGCAATGATAGTTAAGTGTTTAAAAAACACAAGCACACCGGATATAGCGGAACAAATTTTATGAAATACATTTTAACTTCAGACATGCATCTTCCGTTAACATTTCGGAGTTATTTTTCACTTTGTGCGGTAAATTTCACAAAAATATCGATGTGTTCTTGCGTACATGAACATGGTTTTGTTAGTTTTTACGAAAGACTGGTGGTGACATTTCAACTACACGATTTCACGATTTCAAAACGTGAATACAGGAAGTTCAATCCGATGAAATTCGTGAAATCCTGAAATCGTGAAATTGTGAAATCGTGAAATTCTGAACTTTTGAAGTGAAACCGTGAAATCATGAAATCGTGAAATCGTGAAATTGTGAAGTTTTTAACAGAAATCGTGGAATCACGAATTTGTGAAATCACGAAATCGTGAAGTTTTGAAGAGAAATCGAGAAATAATGAAATCACGAATTAATGAAATCGCGAAATTATGAAGTTTTGAAGTGAAATCGTGAAATCATGAAATCGTGAAGTAATGAAATCGTGAAATTATGAAATCGTGAAATTATGAAGTTTTTGAAAGAAATTACGAAAGACGATTTCACGGTTTCACTTCAAAAGTTCAGAATTTCACGATTTCACAATTTCACGATTTCAGGATTTCACGAATTTCATCGGATTGAACTTCCTGTATTCACGTTTTGAAATCGTGAAATCGTGTAGTTGAAATGTCACCACCGGTCTTTCGTAAGAAATCGTGAAATTACGAATTTGTGAAATCATGAAATCGTAAAGTTTTGGAGAGAAATCGAGAAATCAGGAAATCGAGAAGATTTCACGATTTCTTTCGAAAACTTCACAATTTCACGATTTCTTTCGAAAACTTCACAATTTCACGATTTCATGATTTCACGATTCCTTTCGAAAACTTCACAATTTCACGATTTCCTGTTTTCACGATTTTTTTCGAAAATTTAACAATTTCACAATTTCACGATTTGTCTCCAAAACTTCACAACTTCACGATTCATTATTTCACAATTTCACTTCAAAATTTCGTAATTTCTAGATTTCACGATTTCATTAATTCGTGATTTCGCGATTTCTCTTCAGAATTTCACAATTTCACGATTCTTCCTCGTTTTGAAATCGTGAAATCGTGAAGTTGAAATGTCACCACCGGTATTTCGTAAAGTTTCTGTATTTGCTGTATAGTGTGACCTATTTTCTTATGGAGCTGTGTTTGTGGCTTTTCCTGATATGGAAATTTCCCTTTTACGTAGCTAACACTGTATGGCACACTTTAAAAATAGCATATTTCTGGTCTTTGACACTACTATTCTTTATTACATACTTATAAATCTTCGTGACTATGCCATCTAACGCATTTAAACTTTAAACCATGCAAATGCGGACTAAGATGACACTAAAACGTGAAGCATTTTAGAATACGACTAAGAAATACTTATCTTCAGCTGCGTTGTTTGTGTGGCGGTCGTAAAAAGTTTCCCCGTAAATTAATTCAAAGCTGTCATCGATTAAATAGCCATTTGAAGGCTGCTGTGTACGATACAACGCTTATACAAGCATTGAGTTGCGCACAACCCGGAGCTAAGCGGCGTGAACAGTGGTGTTCGCACCCATTGCTGCTCACGAATAGGCTGCAATACTTTGATATTTGTTATGTTCTATGACTTACAAATTTTCATTTATTTAATTAACACGGTAGCGTTTTTGTGTTGTGTGGCGGCAGTAAAATGTCTCCCCGTACGTTTCATAAGTGTGTCATCAATTCAATAGCCCTTTGAAGGTCGTAGAGCACGATACTTATATTTGTGTAAATATTGGGCGGCGTGAACAGTATTTTTGTCTTCCACAGCTGCTCATGAACAGGCTAAATCAAACCGAGCCTGCAATATTCGTATATTGTCGTGTTTCGTGGCTTTCAAAGTTCCTTTTCCGTCAACTTAAGATATGTTAGACGTTAGATTTAGTTCGTATATTAATCAAATAGTTAATACCAAATGCACAAATGCTCATCATTAAAAACATTTTTTTCAAGGCATTGGTCATATTATGTGGTTATTGTGTTTATAGGTATGAAATAATATATTCACAAAATTTTGTCATAGAGGTTGTCAGCTCATGTATTGCTTATGGACTATTTCATTCAATGTTAAGATAAATTTCGAAAAATTATTGTATCTGGAAACTTGATGAAAGTTTTGATGGGCACTTTTTAATACATGTGACAATAAAGTTAAAATTTTAAATTTTCATTCACTTGTAAGCTCATAATCTATTACATTTCCAGATTAATCACTCGAACCCTTCCTTATGCCTTATCCCCCATATTCCAATAACCGTCAACAAAATTACCTGGTCTTTAACCAAAAATTATTATCATTAACGATATTGCAAGCCTAACGGTTCATTCTCTGTAATTGCCACGTTGCACGGTTTGCGTTATTCGTTCTGACATTTTTTCATGAAATCATTAAGACACCACGACAATAAAATGATAAACGGAGACACTGGAAATCCTCATCATTTCAGTATCTGCTGTTTGTGTAAGAAGTTGTCAGGTTTTTTTTCAGCAATTTGAGCTTAATTTGGTTAAAATTAATGTTTTTGATGTGCATTTTCCTGCGACCTTGTTTCTGCTAATGATGCCTGTTTGCAAGATTTGAGCCATTAATGTCAAAACACTCTTTTCATTCACCAAGAAGCACACTGGAGGTTCAGATTTTAGTTATTGTGCACTTAAGGTGACTTAAAATTAAATTTTCTAGCGCCGTGTGGGGAACATTATGTTTGACTAAGACGCGTTTAAATCTTTGCAGTGATAATATTGAAACAAAAACTTTAATAGATGTTCTTTTGTTAAACATAACAGCCATCATTTTCCTTTTTATGATGTCTGTTGAAATGGTTTTTATAGTGTTATCTTTAAATTATAGACAGAAAGACATATTTCTAGTTGTCGATCTGATTTTTTTCTATGGAAATTTCTATCGTTAAATACGAAAACACTACGAGTTTACTGAAATGCTCATTGTTGTTACCGAATTTCAAACATGCGCATTCTTTGTTTTCCAACTTATAAATATTTAATGCCATGAAATACAATGCCATATTACTATTCCTCAGGGAAAAATAACAGTCTGTGAAGCCAAGCCTCACAATTCCCCCAGATGATCATTGATATTCATGGCCTTCATTGTCAAAAATTACCCATCTTATGTCTTCTAAACGTACAAATGTAATAATTAAAATTAGTAAATTTTTGAAGAATGCATTCAATTTGAGATCAATTACCCTTCAGGTATAACTATTTTCTTGTCTTGTATGCTACCTGCATGTATGTTTTATTATACATGTATGTTGAATAGGTAACAATTAAAAATAGTAAATGGTTGATGGATGTATTCAATTTGCGATCAATTACCCTACATGCATAACTGGTTCTTGTGTTTTTTTTTGTTTTTTTTTGTATAATGTCTGCATGTACTCTTGTACTCTGCTGGATGTGGCCATCCCTGATATGCATATTTCACTTTTTTGTATTGTATGTTGAATTTGCTTCGTTTACTATTTGCAAACTGTAACTTGTCTTTGCCGTATTTGTGATCTTGTAAATGGCCAAAGGCAATAAGTTGCCGATATTGCCAATAAATAATAAACTTGATATTAATTTTTTAAATTAAAACTTCTAGGTGAGTATCAGTTTCAAAGCTGTGAATGTTGTTTTTTTTTTAATTTTTAATATAACGAAGGCATTTAAAGGATCACTAACGTACAGGATTGTTCCTATCTGTATTATGCCGACGACCAAAACGAGAAACAAAGGGCCTGAATGTTTTGCTAATGTGAACCTTACAAAAAAGTGTCAGTCTCAACAACACAACAACCGGAAATTCAGTTTTATCGAAACTGAGTAGGTACATTGCTATTGTAAGACATACATGTAAAATGGCGATGCTTGTAATAAGTGTATATTTTTAAATGCTACGAAAGGAATGATAAATCTTAAATTTGTATTTTTGCAACGTATATATTGAAAATCTGACGATGAAAGCATAGAAATTAAACATTTCTGCTTAATAAATAGACAAAATGAAAATAAAATGTATATTAGACCAACAGAAAGTATGGTTGTTCTTCTTCTGGTTAATCTTTAACAAATCTGAACAACTTATTTCTAAATGTGAGTGGTGTTTGATAGACACAAAGTTTCCATTTCCTCCAGGGACGTCTGCACTGTTTCAGCTACAGAATATTTCACCTTCAGAAAATTGCACTATTAGTTTGGGATTTAGTCTTAACATTGTAAATCTTATTTTTCAACAAAGTCTGAGACCAGAATGAATCTCTTGTTCACCGTCCGTCAGATTAGTCACATACACAATTACAGACATTTCCACTTGGACTTGGAAAGTCATATAAATTAAATCACCCTGGCTAACCTAAAAAGCTTAGCGAACGGCACTACGCAGCGATCACGGCATACGTTCTTAACCGGCATAAACGGTGTTGGGGAAAAAGATTTTGTGAAATAGAGTGAAAAATACACAATTACTGACTTTTCCACTAGGACTTTTCAGTCAAACAAATTAAAACAACCTGGCTAACCATGAAAGCTTAGCGAACGGCATTACGTCGGGATCATGGCATACGCTCTTTACCGGCATAAATTATGTTATAAAAAAGATTTTGTGAAATAGGGTGACAAAAATCTTAGAGATTTAACTAGATCTTTAAAAAAGTTCGAAATGTTTAGCCCTGTATGGCTGTCAAAGCATGAAACTTTATGTTTCTAGTCTTTTTCTGTGTTCAGGGTATAGTTGAAGATTCGCGATCAGTACCAAGTTTACCAGTGTGATTAAACACAAATAACAATAACAACTAAAACTTCACGAAACACACGAAACTGGAACGAAACCGACAAAGGTCTGGCCGTACTGATATCAAACATTTGATATAGATGTAAGGCATGCGTACATATGATATGTGGAAGAAAAGTCGTTTATATAATTTTTATCAACAAATCCATATAGCAAATCAACATCCCCAATCCATACAACCTACCCTCACAAATCATCCACAAAGCCCTATTCATACAACAACCCAATCCATACAGCCAGTCTGCAGGACAAGCAAATTAGGAGAACAAAAGATTGTGTAAGCGGTAATACATGATCAGATCAGCGTGGTTAATAGAAGAACATGTGGGATTGTTATGTTAAGCGGACTCAATGCATTACCTTTCCTTCAGACGGGCAACATGAAAACGTAGCTTCATAAAATTTTACAACGTTTTCTTTCCGTCATAGTCTATCCGCTAATAATTATTTTTGTTCGTGTCTTGAAAAGCACGGCGTTCAAGGGCAAAACTAGTCTCTTTGTGTCTGATCTTCCAGATATATGTATTAGTCAGTGTTCGATTTTCTATCTCTGTAATTCATTATTGGGTGTTCCTGGGATGTTCTGCCATCCATCGGGTACTTGCTGATTTAGCTCCGGGTACCTACCCATATACTTCTTGCTTTTTTAATTTTGCCTATGGCGTTGTCTGTGATATGCAGGATTTATATTCGAAGATCCCCTGTCAAAATTCTATTCTAATTAGTTCCACCCATTGTTTTCTCGTTTAGGGCAAACCCATTTTTTTTTATCTGGGGACCATATGCTGAACATGGAATGGTATTAATCTGAAAATACCGCATTGAAGGTTCCATGTCCACCGCCATATGTCCACACCATCGTTTGGGATTGTCAAAGTTGTACTTTTTATTACTAGTTACTAATTATTAGTGTAAATATTGAGTTGCGCTCAACCCGGGGCTAGGCGGCCTGTGCAGTAATATGCATTTCCAGTACTGTCCATGTACAGGCTCAATCATACCGAGCCTGCAATATGTATATTTGTCGTGTTCGATGGCTTTCAAAGTTTCCCTTTCATCTATTTTGTATACTTATGTTTTGTGTGTTTGTGTGTTTTTGTCAAAACATTGGTTACTATAGTCCGATTTTACGCATTGAGCCGTGAATGTACTTTTGTATTTTTAGATTTTTGGAATATTCCGCAAAATAGGGATGTTAGGTATTCCCATCATAGCTTATTATGTTGAAATTGTACTGCTCTATAACAAAAGGTTTCATGGTCGTGGCAGTAACGCTTGATTTCTTGTGATATGACATAAGGGTTGTGTGTTCGAATCCCATGAGTAAATTTCATTTTTTTCTGTTTGTAATGTCTTTTTATTCAATAAATTCATATTGACACCGTCAAAAATGACATTAAACCGTACAAATTTCGAGTAAGCTTTCATCAAGCGAGTTGATAAAATGTCGCGATTGGTGCTTACTCAAAACACATTTTTGGGCGATGCAAAACATTGTATAAAGTGGTTTTGAATTATGTAAATTATTAAAGAAAAAGAATGTAACAACAAGTGTTTACAGAACGCCAGGATTCACAATTGTCAACGCTACTTTGGTACGGAGGTGTATGGGGTCAGGGCAATCTGCTCAACAAAAAATTATTGTTAAAAATGGAATGAACATGAACAAAATTGAACGTGGGTTGCAAAATATAAAGATAAAACAGCTCAATACTATTAAAAGTAATATCATATGAACTAAATTAAAATTATTAAAAAAGAAATGAGACAAAAATAAAAAGTTATTTTTATTGGATTCGAACATGCAATGTTTTGCATCATACCTCGAGATCTTATCCACTGAGCTATTGCGTCGTGACTAAATATCTGCTGCTTTGAACAGGTTTTAATGTCATATAAGTAAAGTAATTTAACGGTAACTCTGTAAAATGACGCACTTCACCTATTTAGTATAATAACAGTGGACTTGTCCGAAAGGTCACAGCTCACGGGTCAAAATCGAACTATAGTGGGTGGCTTGGAGTTAATTCGACGAGGCAATAGGGCATCTTAGAATATCTTTTAAATTACCAGTGACAAAAACTTTCCTGCTGACCGTTCCAGGGCAGTTTCTCCTTGGGTTCACATTATTGATATTGTTTTGTGGCATCTATTTGAAATTGATAATATAAGAAGCAATCGATATCGTTTTATCTCAACTTTTTAGCTGTGCGTTTAGGCTGTTTCGGGAGGCTGATTTTTTTCTGAATGTTCCTATTCCTAATTTGTATATTTCACATTTTAATGGAATCTTATGAATCTATTACAGTTCAATCAGTCGAACCTTCGTTATGCCTAATCCCCCACATTCCAATAACCGTCAACAAAATTACCGATGTCATTAACCAAACATTGTAATTATGAACGATATTGCAAGCCTAACTGTTCATTCTCTGTAAATGGCACATTGCATGGTTTGCGTGTTTCGTTCTGACATTTTTTTCATGAAATCATTAAGGCACCGCGACAATAAAATGATAAACGGAGACATTGGAAATCCTCATTATTTCAGTATCTGCTGTTTGTGTAAAAAGATATCAGTTTTTTTTTCAGCAATTTGAGCTTAATTTGCCTAAAATTAATGTTTTGATGTGCATTTTCTGCGACCGTGTTTCTGCTAATTATGCCTGTTTGCAAGATTTTAACCATTAATGTCAAAACACTCTGTTCATTAACTAAGCAGGACACTGGATGTTCATATTTAAGATATTGTGCACTTAAGGCGAATTAAATTTAAATTTTCTAGCGTCATGAGGGGAACATTATGTTTGACTAAGAGGGGTTTAAATCTTTGAAGTGAGAATATTAAAACTAAAACTAAAATAGATGTTCTTGTGTCAAACATAACAGCGATCTTTTCCCTTTTTGAGATGTATTCTGAAATGGAATTTATAGTTTTATCTTTAAGACATTTTAGACAGACAACGTAATAAAATGAATGTTTGTAAAACTTGTCCCAGTAACGACAGTTAAATGGTTTACTATTTAAGCAGATAACTATAGGTCTCCATGACCTTGATATTTCACTGTTGACCTCAAAATTAATAGGGTCATGAAAACACAACCAGTTTAAGATTGTCTCTACCTGTTGAACTTTGCTATAAGTGTCACTTGACATTGACCTTTGACCAAAATATCAATATGGGTCACATACCTATCACAATGAACCAACCTACCATGTTTGAGGACATTAGACAAGAAGCTTTTTCTAGTAGTCATTAATCTGACAAGTTTAATTTATTTACAATAAAGGTCACCGTGACTTTGACGTTTAACCTGTTTATCAAAAATCAACAGAGGACAATAATTTAACGTAGTCAAATAACCCAGCAAGTTTGAGGAATCTAGGCCCCACCCAGCATTCTCTTGTAATTGTTTAAACGTCTTCTTTTGCAATAAAGGTCAATTTGACCGTCTACTTTGATTTGTTTAGGGTCATCTATTCGTGCCGTTGTCATCCAAGTTCGCGGACCATTTTAGATCACCGACCGACCGGCATGGGCAAAGCAATATACCCGGTACCTCCTTTCTCGGAAGAATGGACTTTATAATCGTGGCACTGTTAACGTGCTGACAGGAAGCTACGGGAGATTTCTGGGTAAAAATAGTTTAATCAGCAAACGGATGGAGAAACGAACTAGTTCAGATGGGATAGCGGGGCGATAACTCTGGTAGACTTAACTTCTTAATATTAATTGTATACTTGAGCAAACGTTTTTAGAGAAGAACATCACCAAATTTACTTTGAATAGTGTAGAATAATTAACAGTCACGCATTTGAGATATGGTCATGGATATTGGATTCAACACTTTACATTTTTAGATGAATACTCGGGTGCAATTGGCTGAAATCCTTTCAGTAGTTGCAAAGACATGCTTCTGGCGAGAGATTTGTTTCATACAAGAGGACGAGGCTGTAACTATATGGACCTGATACTCCCGGTTCGGGGAAATACATATTAATTATTTTGGGCATAGTAACAATTAAAAAGATGGAAGTATGCCCTTCTATTACGACATCATTTAAACGATATAATATTGATATTTCCTAAACTGTAGTAACAGGTAATGAAAACACTAAACAACAGCACAATTATTTTGGTATATGGTATTTAATCTGCCATGAATTCAATGAAATGATGAACCTTTTTTTTTCAATCAAAAAACATAAACGGATTATTAATAAATGGTTTATCTGTCAAATTTACGAAAAGTGATTATTAAAAGTATCTTAGGAAAATATTCATGAGTAAATATGAAAAAGTAAAAAAACCCGTATTGTTCAACATTACCTTCGTATTACTATGCTATGAAATGTCCTATCGCAAAACACGAAAACAATAGAATGAAACTTGCAGTACTGTAACAGAATTTCAAAAAATGCGCATCAACTGTTTTCCGACTGATAAAATATTTATTACCATGAAATATAAAGCCATATTACTATTCCTTGAGGAGAGATATTAATCTGTGAAGCCAAGCCTTACAATCCCCCAGACGATCGTTGAAATTAATGTTATAAATTAAAACTTCTAAGTTAGTATCAATTTCAGAGCTGTGAATATTGTTTTTAATTTTTAATTTTACTATTTCATATTGCCGTAGATCAATAACACAAAGGATTTTTCTTTCTTTTTTATACCGACGACAAAAAAAACGAGGCACAAAGGGCCTGAATGTTTTGTTAATTTGAACTTTGTAAAATATTGATAATCTCTACAACACAACAAAAGGGAATTCAGTTTTAGGTACATTGCCATTTTACGGCATTATAAGGCGATGCTTGTAATAAAATTTGATTTTCAATGCTAAGAAAGGAATATTAATATGATACACATAGTATACCGGGAGGGGGTGGGGTGGGGGGCAACGAGAGCCCTCGTTCGTTCATTATATTATAATATTACATCACATTTACCTTGTAAAGACAGAATTGTACAGAATTCCATTTTCAGAACAAAATGAATGTAGGTTTATTAGACCAACAGAAAGTATGGATGTTTTTACTTTCCTGATCTTTAACAAATCTTAACAAATTTGTCTAAATACAAGGTTTGAATGAGACAAAATGTTTCTATCTCCACCAGAGACGTCTGCACTGTTTCAGCTACAGAAAATTTCATCTTCAGAAAATTGCACCATTAGTTTCGGATTTAGTCTTAACATCGTAAGTCTTATTTTTCAACATAATCTGAGACCAGAATGAATCTCTTGTTCACCGTCCGTAACAATCTCCTTCGCACAGTAAAACTGTTGCCGTTCCTTACACTCACTTTACATCTCTGCGAAAGGCTCAATGTCAAGATTTTTGACCAAACTCGACAGCCTTATTTTATACAGTCTTAAAATATGAATTTGAAAGCTTGAGGTAAAACAAATGACTGAAATCCTCACTATCTTTCATTAAAACCGAAGAAACCCAAGCTATTGTAAATGTAATTGGTGAACTTTTTCTTTGAGTTTAAGTAAAAGTAGTTGAAAGTAGTCCAAGCCCATAACAGAGTTGAATGTAATGAGCCGATAGTGCAAGAGAGTGCGTCCGTCAGATTAGTCACATACACAATTACAGACTTTACAATTGGACTTGGAAAAGTCATATAAATTAAAACATGCCGCGTAACTGGGGTAAGAAAGATTTAACTAAATCGTTTAAAAATACCAAATTGTAGGCTTTTACGGCTGTCAAGTCAGGTTTCTAATATTTTCTGTGTACAGGGAATAGTTGTTTGCTAAATCATTCGTGAAGATTCGCGATGCGTACCCATATAGGTCGGTGGCCAGGAACATGTTTGCTCCCCCCCCCCCCCCTTAGGGAATTTTGTAGACATGATTTTTCTGAAAGCCTGTTATGTCCCGGATATTTTGCAGCTTGTTTGCATTCTGGCGAGTGGGGCATAAGGGTGTTACGGAGGTTTTAATATGTTACCCCTAAAATTTGTATAACAAATATATGGATTTTGAACCTTTAATTCTGCTCTATTCACTAAGTATGTCACACACATAACCCTAAAAAGATGAAATTTAAGTAAGGAACTTACCTGTAGGATTTTTGTTTGTAAGCAAATTTAGGCAATAATTTATGTTTTTGAAAGCTGCGTGATCAAGCAATATTAAGCAGTGTGTTTTTCGTGAAAATCACACTGGCAAAAGTAAAAATTTTATCATAATCTAATATGTTACCCTATTGCTAATTCAGTCATAATATTCATGTTTTGAGATGAACAAGTAAAAAATATAGTGTTTAATTGAATAATTGTGCTTGATAACTGTAAGTGTTCTTGAAACTTGCATTTTATAGTGTTAGCTGATATCTATTTGAAGAAATTAATCATCTGTGCTCTGTGCAATGTCCTGATGTTTGTTAGCCCTGTGTAGATTTGTAATTACATTGACAGGCGTTTTTTTTAAACTAATATTACTGATTGAATGAAGTATTTTCTCTTAAACTGATATTGTTGTACAAAGAACTGAACACATTTACAAAACTGTATCACAACTATGCAATCATTTTGGATAAAACTATAAAATAATAATGGTAAGTAGTTTATAGTGTATACTATGTTATGTTATGTGGTTAAAATGTTAAAGTGTTTAAGCTTGTCCATTTTTAACCCTAAAATCTCCGTAACATACAATTCTTAAGTTACAATATTGACAAAGTACAATTAATTTATGAATTAAATTGATTAGACTGAAATTCAAAAAAAAATAAAATAATTTTTAGAATTGTTTCCAAAAAAGTGAAAATACAAGAGATAAAAGTATTGCTTTGAAAAGTGTTACAAATAAAACTAATTAAAATTAATTATATGTTACCTAATTATTTAATTAATGTTTTTAGAAAAATGACTTAGAATAAAGAAAAAATTCTAAACCGTGTTAAAGTTTGTATCTAGATTACCGTAGTCATTCATAATGTGAATATGAACTTTCTATAAACTATGTTTACTTAAAACAAAGTTGAAAGCACCAGTTCAGGTCTTTTAGAGCAATAATAACTGATGTTACTGGTAAATAAAACATGTGAAATATGATAAATAAATTGTCCTAAATAAAACATTATTTTTTTCCATTGTTCAAAGAAAGCTTAAGAATTTGTTAAGAATTCCTTAAGATCTTTGTAGAATGTTATTTTTTAAAGACAAATAACTTTTTAAGAGAAACATCCTAATTTGAAAGACAATCTGTGTAATGCAGGTGTTGGTAAGCTAATAGACAAGTTAACGTTGACTTATGTATAATAATTTTTTTAGGTAAAAATTCTTTTACTCGAGTTAAAAAATTGCTATATAATGCTCATGCTGTTTTGAATGTTTTACAAATTCTACACTGAACCTTAGTATTTTAGATGAATAAACCTACTTTTAAAAACATTTCTAACATCAGATAATTAAATCGGTTAATTTTTGCAAAGTTTAAATTAAGTAGCTTTTAAATTTGTTATAGATCAACTTTAACATAATAAAATATTATATAAAAATATTTATCAAAATGTTAACTAATTGTTTGCAGTTTCTTGCTTTTCTTATTATTTTTGCTGATTATTAAAGTAAAAATTGGTAACATATTAAAAGATGACAAAATACATAAATTGAACAATAAAATGATAAAATATTGTTAATTTTGTTTATTCTTTCTTTTCTACATTTTTTAGAACATATTAATGTTATCTGTCTCAATCGAGAGTATCTTGACTTAGCTTTAGACTGGATGCAACAGCCCATAATTAGTGCAAACGTAAGCTGTACTACAATGTTGTCACTGAGCCATATTGATAGGTTTATTGCTAATTTAAAAATATTAAAAAAAGGACGACCATCTACAACATACACATTTATTTCAAGACATATTGAGCAGTACACAGATCATTAACCTCTAAAGTTTAACAATATTTAAATTAAAAATACACCAGCATCAATACCTTAATTTCCTTGTGTAACATAATTCTTATATATTACCTATTTTAATACAAGACACATAATGTGCAGAAAGGTTGTTAACCGATATACTGGATTAAGATACTGGTTTATTAAAACAAAACTGGCACTGATTTGTTTACTGTTTTATCAGAGCAACAGTCATATTACCTCATCTTACTTATGGTTATAACAGTCGCTACGCATCAATTACAGGTAATTTTAATGGAGACGTATATTGCTCGTCCTTGAATAAAATAAATAATAAAAAAATCACAATATGATATCATGAATAAAACACATTTATTTACTCATAATATTCTTGACAACACACTAATAGCTTATCAAACGCAAATAATTTAATAGCTTTTTATTACTAACTTGAATTTCATAATTTCTGAGTCACCTTTCTTTGAGAACAATTGATTAAATTTATCACCAAAATCACTATTTCTTAAGGATATAATTGTAACTTAATACAGAAATTCATCTAAAAATGTCTACAAACAAGTGCAGGCTGATGTGTGTTGGTTCTTAAAATACATCGTTGTCGCAATTTATCATGAAAGAAGGTATGTAATTTATATCGCTATTGTGCAGTAACTAAACTTGTTTAATACGTTCTTTTGGGTAACATATTTAAAAATGGTGATTTATGATGTTATTTATTTTTATTTTTTTTTAAATATTTTTTTTTATTACTTTTTTAAGAAGTGTGTCTCAATGTGACTTTATTACATTTAAATACTGCATTCTTATAATTATATATTAATAAATTAAACAAAAATAACAGAAATTACTTGCTAATGCAAGTAAGAAATGTTTCATACAACTTTTTAAACTAGGTTTTGAAGTGAAGTAACATATCTTAATGACTATTTATAGACCTATACCTTAGGTTGCAGATGTTTTATTGCATTAAAAATTTAAAAGAAAAACATCTTCCTGGTGTAGAAAAATAGGTTTATTTCAGAACTTTTATAATTGTCAATTATTTCTTCAAAGCATAAAATTTTCTCAAAGGTCTCATATTCAAACAGGCGTTACGGTAAAACTCCCCACTTGCCAGAAAGCAAACACATTGCAAAAGGCGAAGAATGGCATAGGCTTTCAGAAAAAAACATATCCTTCAAAATTCCCCAGGGGGGAGGGGGTCTATTTGCAGCTCAAGGTCTTATACATTATGGCCTGTTTTCCCACTTTCTTTTCTTTCGGTAACATATTTCAATATAGCGTTACGGGATTGTGTCCCAATATATGTCACTGTATTACATTTGTCCTGAATTCTTATTATCTTACTATAATTTACTTATAAGCACAAATTACTTGCTACTGCACGTTAGAAATGTTTCATACATCTTATTTTACTAGGTTTTTATGTTAAGTAACATAACTTAATCACTATTTTAGACCAACACCTTAGGTTACAGATGTTTTATTGCATTAGTCATGTAGATAAGAGCTTCCTGGTGTAGAAAAAATAGGTTGATTTTAGAACTTTTATAATTGTCAAATATTTCACTCTTACACAAACTTTTTTCAAAGGTAACATATTCAAACAGGCGTTACGGAAAAACGCCCCACTCGCCAGAGTGCAAACAAATTGCAAAATGCGTAGAATGGTATAGGCTTTCAGAAAAACATACCCTTCAAAATTCCCTCAGGGGGGGGGGGGGGGGGAGGGGGGTCTATTGGCAGCTCAAGGTCTACCAGTTAACCAGTGCGAATATAGACAAATAACATCAATAACTCAAAATTCACGTTACAGACGAAACTGGAACGAAACCGACAAACTAAATCAAAGGTCAGACCGTACTGATCTCAAACATTTCATATAAATGTAAGGCATGCGTCCACATGATACGTGGAAGAGAAGTAGTGTTATACTTTTTAATCATACATATAGCAACAATGAACAAAACCATATTTATAATGGTATTTGTTTCACTGAAAGCACTCAAAAGTCTTCCCGTACTTCACTTCAGTGTAGTTATTAGTTTCAATAACCTCCCTTGATGACATTATGCTAATTTCAAACCATGCAGAATGTCAATCATTTTGGTGGCAGTATTTAGGCATATTTGAACTTTCCTTTATTGGGGATACGAATGGTTTCTACTGTGTCTGTCGCTTGCATGGTTGGCTAGGTGCTGCGGGTTTTGGGGTTTATCTATTCATTTAAGATAATTTCACTGATAATATGGTAAATATGTATTATGGTAAAAGACTAAAGAGATGGTAAGGTATACATAGTGTACAACAATTGGCGAAAAATGGTCGAAATACTGGATTTCTGTGACGTTGCATACATGAAGAATGTAATTTTGTTAGGTCAGAGGGTTTGTTATGGTTGAGTCATGTTGAAAAATGTTATAAAAATGCAGTAAGTGGAAGCAACAATTTATATAGAATGGAAAAAAGTACTGAACATTACAATTTGAATTCGTCGTTTTGACTACGTACTGGATCCCAGGAGGTTTCCGGTTGTAACATAGCGCTAAGTTGCCGCTTTGAAAAGTTCTGTGGCTATAGAAAGTATTATTAGGGGATTGGGTGACTATGAAACATTTTAAGATGCGCAACCTATCACATATTCTTATACAATAAAACTCATAATAATGTGTGCGCCACTAAAACAAGTTATGGAACCAAAGTGCAACACTAAGTAAGAAAATCATCTAATGAATATTAAAATCATCTAATTTCATCGAATTTACTATGCCAGCATTGCAATGTCCCTAAAAGCGGATTTTTGTATTCCTCCATTCGAACTAAAATAGCAAAATAAGCAAATTTTACGTCCATTTCTATAGATAGCAATTATGAAATCATGCAGGTATCAAACAAGAAATATCTTTAAAAAGTTCAACAGTGAAAAGGTCTTCGGTTTAACGAAAGAGACGTAGTTTAAAAGCTATTATTTCCTTCATTTTAATTCATAATATTTATTGTAATAATTCTCTTAAATCTAATAAACAAAAAATAAGGTGTCACACCTGCTTTAAGGCGTCGCAAACATTGCAAATGGCGAAAAGTGGCTAAAATTTCAAAAATGAATTTTGGGGGAAATACCTATTGCCACCTAGATTTTAGTAAAGAAATGTATTTAGCTAAGGATGTAGTTAATGTTTGCAAGCTCAATTTAGTCTAATTCATGTTCTAATTACAAAGGACATGCTAAAACATGAATTTCAGAGTTCTCATGCAAACGGTTTTTCTTTTGTTTTAGTATGTGCTTGGTAATTAGAACATGAATTAGACTAAATTGATCTTGCAAACATTAACTACGTCCTTAACTTAATACATTTCTTTACTAAAATCTATGTGGCAATAAGTATTTCCCCCAAAATTCATTTTTGAAATTTTAGCCACTTTTCGCCATTTGCAATGTTTGCGACCTCTTAAACATAATGTATAGGCAAGCTCAAGCCACTGAAAGAAACGTAATAGATGATTTATTAAGTAAGCAAAAACGCCAAGGCTAATAATTGGCATTAAAATAAAACGATTTAAGATTTTCACAGTCTGCTCTTTTCAAAATGAGAGGATTTCCTATGGAAATAAAATTACTAGCATATTCCGCAAAGATTCTACTGTGGGTTTGTATTGTTTAATAACGGATTAGATGACTTTGATATACAACATATTGATACGCATATTGTGAAATATTGATTGGGATAATTTAACACACTAGACAATTGTTTCTGCTGACTGTTTTTTTTTTATTTGAAGTGTTACCTTGAAAATATTTAGATTGTTTCCGTATACTGTTTCGCAGAATTGTCGTTCCTGACATCACGTTCACAGGCAGCTTTATTGTAACTGTGTTCAAATCCAAACAAAGCATCTGATATAAATGAAAGTATGACATAGAGTACTGAAGGAGGGTGCAACAAGCCACACCCTGTGCCCAAGGTTATAAAGCTGAGCATGGAAACCAGTCTCAAATCTCAAGCATCTGATTGGCTGAAATGGCGACCAGTCTCAGTCTCGTCATACAGAAAAACAGTAGAGACTTTATACAGTGATTAATTTTAAATAGAACACTACAAACAATTAATCAAAATTATAACCCGATGGGTCACTGCCCTGAAACGGTTAGTGGAAAATATTTTGCCACTGGGGTTTTAAGCTAGGTTCTAGATGCAAATACCTCATACTACAATTTCTCATAATCATATAACAAAAATGCACAATCGTCGTAGTGAATTAAATAAAACCACGCATAAAATTAACAAGAAGCTAATGGCATTGTCAAACGAAAAGGGAGCTAATTAACAGAGCTATCATCAAAACTATTCGATCAAACCAAAATTAAAATACAAAATCTGCTGTAAAAATATACGATGATAAGGACTCTACATCCTTTTTATATCATAGTTCATTTAATGAGATCCCATGAAAACCAATGATCACATCACCTAAGTGATTGTTTATTTGCGATTTGCAATTTTGATAGAGTTCGATTTTTGCTGAAATAATACTGAATTATTTCTAGAAATGGATATAAATATCATATGTGTATTTATCTTCACTAATTTACTTTGTTTACACACCTTAATAGCTCACTACATAGGCGTTTTGTAATAAATTTGATTAGCATTGTGCCAATGGCGGTCATTTTGAATACATTATAGATAAGAATAAATAAAATAATCTGTTTAAGTTACATAGTTCAAAACATAAAATGTGCAACTTGTCTTGCTTTTATCATTTATGTGTCGTATTTTGACGTTTTTGTCCTTGGCTGCTGTTATATTAATATGGTTTAAGCTTTAGAAAAGCAAACAAGATGTAGCTTACGAGACATTACCATTTAAATTGGCCAAATTTCAATATCAAAATCTTCATTCTCTTTCATAATATATCTTAGAAGTTACGAATCATTTTCATTGGAACTATTTATATCAAGAAGGGTTGCTTGCTTTTCTAAAAGTGTTATTCAGACGGAGTTTATGAAGATGAAGGTATTTTGATGGAAATTTTTTTTTAATCACATATATTGAACAAATCCTCAAGTTACATCGAGGTGACTTTTATAATGTCACCTTGGTGCTCCATAGAAAGAGAGGACGTAAATCTCTTTCACAGTAGCATAAAATCAGATCAGCAACATTTTGTTCTGGGCTCCACAAGAACCTATGTTATGATAGATAGAATGCAAGAGCACATTAGTGCATTTACCACTACCCAGAAAAAAAAGAAATAAAGAAATGAAAAAAGAAATTCGAAAGCCATCGAACACGACAAATTTAAAATTATTGCAAACACGCTTTGATTTAGCATCATGTGCAGTAACGGAAGTGCATATTACTGTCCACGCCAATTACCCTAAGTTGAGCGCAACTAAAATTTTCACAAGTTTAAACATAGTGCTCAACGACCTTCAAAGGATGAAATTGACCGCAGCACTGACTGAATGTACGGGGTGACGTTTTACAGCCGCATGAAATATATGAAAATATTGCAGGCTTGAACCTATCAAAGAGATCATAATCATACCCCACAATAATTATAGTCATGTAGTATTGTCTTTTAAAGTGTTTATCGTGGTATATCTTTGTGTTTGTATGGTATAAGGTTTTATGTTTACTGTTTTCATTGATTTAGTATCCGGACATCAGTATGTAAATTCTGATACATTGTCAAAACATAAAGACCTCGAACCCTTATACAGTATTCAAACATTGCCATCATTAATGTTTGTCCTCAGTAAAGCGTGTTATGAGTTAGCGACTGTGTCTGCCATCACATCACTAACATTACCTATTGCATGCAATATTGTTGATGAGGTGGGTAGTTTGGAGTTATGTCACCAGAACATCTAACCCATGTCTGTTGTTTTTTTAATTAATTCTGACAAGGCATGTTTGAGAGTGATGCATCCGACATGTTTCAAACCCACAGTGGTAAACGGGTTTTTCTACTGGCCGTTCTAAGGCGGCAATCCATCGGGTTATCGTTATGTTAATTGTTTGTGCGGTATTATTCTTATATTAGTATGTATAAACATGTATTCTTTCCCCTGTTTATCAGTGTGCGGGCAGCGCGTAGCTTCTTCTGATAAGCGAACTAGATCAGTATGTGTCCTTGAATGTTCGATCTTAAAAACAAACGAATGTTAAAATGAACGTCGCAGTTACTGAATTTGCAACCATGCGCATCAACTGTTTTCCAACTTATAAAATATTTATTGCCATGAAATATAAAGCCATATTACTATTCCTCGGGGATAGATTTTAATCTGTGAAGCCAAGCCTCACAATTCCCCTAGATGAAACTTGAAATTAATGTTATAAATTAAAACTTCTAAGTTAGTATCAATTTCAAAGCTAAAGATTTTTTTAATTACGCGAAATCACGTGCAAAATATTGTGCTGGAGACCAGGCACAAAGGGCATGAATGTTTCATTAAAAAATACAGCCAGCTGCAGTTTAAATTCACAAATGTAACAATGTATTTCTCAGCCACCGTTTTATGGAGATTTGATATATAAATTAAGAAAATAAAAGACAAATTTCTCCATGTTATTCGTACAACCATCTGAAAATTCAGAAAGAAAGGCTGAAAAGTTATTCTACAGAGCTCTGCATGCTTGTAGATTAACCCATCTGAAATTGATCGTTTTGCTTACCTCTTTGTTTGCACAACGATGATGGCAGGGATTTGAGCGTTTATGATGGTTTCTAGGGGAAATCCAGAAAAAGAACCTAGAAGCTTGATCTGTTTATTCTATTCCCGCTAAGGTGTTGCTGATTTTACTCAGGTGATCTCATCTCGGTAAGGTCATAAAGTACCCACGTTCTTGCAGGCTTCTTATGTTACATGAATGTTTGCTTTTCCTAACAAACTTTTCGGGTTGGTGGGTAGGTTGGAACTGATTCCCCAAGAGAACTTGTAATAGTTTGAGAACTTGTAAAAGGTGTAAACCCAGTGGCATTTTTTGTCAGAAATAGAGAGAGAGAGAGAGAGAGAGAGAGAGAGAGAGAGAGAGAGAGAGAGAGGAGGGGGGGGGGAGGGAGAGGGAGAGAGAGGTTCCCCTAACGTTACCGTAAGTCTCGTTATTTCTCACACAAATCATAATGAAACAATTTTTTAAAGTGTTAGATATGAGCTTTATTCAGTTACCATAAGGTACCAGGAGTGTTCGAACACTTATCACACCATGAAAGTTACTGATGTATGTGTCCATCACTTCATATTAAATGACACTAAGAAGCACGACGAAAATCTCTTTACTGAAAACGAGAACACACTCGTTACTCGTTATTATCGCAACACATATCATCACTGTGTTTAAACAAAATACAGCTCTAAACCTTAAATTATGCGACAATTTGGAGCAATCGTAAACAAAGAATACAAAATCTTTTAATCATCATCTCGTTATCTTTGCACACATTGCCACTGAATAAAGTCATTCAACACTAATCAGGAAAAAGGTCGCTGAACTGACATGTAAAATACTTTGTTATAATCATGATTGTTTAATTGCATGCTGTAATTATCGCTAAAACTGCAACATTTTGTAACACGCTTTAATGTGCTGTGGCAGTTGTCATTGCCATCGAAAGAAAAGATTATTATTAAAACCGCCAAAACAGTTCAATGATATTTTGCACTCATAAATGCTACTAATGTATCTTTTTTTATATACATGTATGTTAACAAAAGTTAAAAGCAGTAAAGAGAAATAGATATTCCTAAAATCTAACATTTTTATTTTCATATATTTACGCGACCAGAAACAGCTAAATTTTAAGTGTAATACATTATGGGTTTACAAGTGAATGTATATTTAAAACAATGAAAACCCATTGTCACATTTATTTTGAAACATAACAGCAATGGAAATGAGCGTTATTATGAGTCGATTGATACAGGGTGTTCTAGTTCAAGGGGAATATGTCAGTCAAAATTTGATTAGCTTTTCTGAGAAAACAGGTCATTAGCACAAGTTTCCGAATACTTCTCAGCGAAATTCAACACTCTACCGGAAAACTTACGAAAGACCGGTGGTGACATTTCAACTTCACGATTTCACGATTTCAAAACGTGAATACAGGAAGTTCAATCCGATGATATTCGTGAAATCCTGAAATCGTGAAATTGTGAAATCGTGAAATTCTGAACTTTTGAAGTGAAACCGTGAAATCATGAAATCGTGAAATTGTGAAGTTTTTAACAGAAATCGTGAAATCACGAATTTGTGAAATCACGAAATCGTGAAGTTTTGAAGAGAAATCGAGAAATAATGAAATCACGAATTAATGAAATCGCGAAATTATGAAGTTTTGAAGTGAAATCGTGAAATCATGAAATCGTGAAGTAATGAAATCGTGAAATTATGAAATCGTGAAATTATGAAGTTTTTGAAAGAAATTACGAAAGACCGGTGGTGACATTTCAACTTCACGATTTCACGATTTCAAAACGTGAAATCGTGAAGTTGAAATGTCACCACCGGTCTTTCGTAAGAAACTAATAAGAGCGTTTATTTATGGAAATACAGACCATGGACCAAATAGAGAACAGTGAGGTTACTTTCAGTGGAAAATTATATATGCCCTTGGGGATCAAACTATTTTCTATGTTGCATCAACATCACACTTGCCCACACATGTCCGAAAAAAAGAACAAAGACTTCAAACTGCTTTGGTGAATTAATTCCAAAACTCCCTTATACTCGGCAGTCATTCACACATATGCTTGCACAACCAGGAAAATGTAGTTTATATAAATGAAAAGGGAATATTGAAGTGTCAGCCCAAATGGACAGGTTCTTCATTTCTTTATTAGTGAAACCAGCATCCTGGAATATAATCAACAAGATCACGATTTCTGGAAGCAAAAGAACGAGTTAAGGAGCTAAGTTAATTTTTAAGATTTAACAAGAATTTAAATAAATTACTCTTATTGCAATAAAAGTCGTCAGGACTTTCAACACTTTCTTTAACCTGATTCAAAAAATGTGACTTATGTACAAAACACCGTTCAAAGCAAGATTTATTGCAAACTCTAGTTCTTGCACAACTTCTCAATTATCCGTGCTCTTAACATTTTGTCTTACAGCGTTTTAAAGAAGCTTTGATCAAATAATTTTCAGGCGTTCTGTTTGTCTTCGTATGCTTTCTCTCAACCTTGTTGGGATGGATTTATTTCACAAGACAACTTGTACTTGTTTTGATTTATGAGATCCTTTCGGGGCAAGTGTGAGGATGGTGCACCCTAGAACCTGGTTTTAAGCCCCAGTGGCCACTGACCGTTCCAATGCAGTAACCCGTCGGTTCTTACTTTCGTTAATTGTGAGAAAGAATGTGCAGCCAGACCGGGACTCGAACCCGGGACCCCTCGCTTACAGGGCGAGTGCTCTCCCGACCGAGCTATCCGGGCCACCTACACATCTTCTCCCCAGATAGTAACTAGATTCGTACCGCGACATATTCCCCCCACAACTTGGAAATTCGTCCTCGAATTCCAGAGGGTACTTTATATTTACAATTGCAGGCGTCTTAGACTTAACCATGCAATGCTGTCACGGTCCCCCGTTGGGCGCCAAATGCTCACTTCTTCTCTCTACTTTTTAGCTGTGTGGGGAGGCTGTGTCTTCTGGATGCGGCGATTCCTAAAATGCTTATTTCAATTTTATGCACATCAAAAATAGAAACATTCAGAAAACGTCAACCTCACGGCAAAGCCACACATAGCCAAAAAGTTGGGATAAACCGATATCGTGTACTTCTAATATGATCAATTTAAGAAGGATGCCACGAAAAAATAACAAAAATGAGCCCGAGGACTTACCGCCCTTAATGGTCAGCGTGAAAGGAAGGTCAGGGAGATCAGACACAAAAGAGACCAGGGCCCAAGATTATAAAACTAAGTTTTGAGATCAGTCTCAAATCTCAAGGATCTGATTGGCTGAAATGGCGACTGGTCGCCATTTCAGCCAATCAGATGCTTGAGATTTGAGACTGATCTCCAGATTTAGTTTTATGATCTTGGGCAAAGTTTAGCATTTTAACGCCGTGCTTTCCAGGACACCTACACAAATATTCATTAGAGAATAGACTACGACAGAAGTAACATTGTTTGTCTTTAGCTACGTTTTTGTGCTGCCCTTATAAAAAAGCGATGCATAAAGACCGCTTTGTCCGTCCGTCTGTAGGTCCGTCACGAAAACTTAACGTTGGCTATCTTTGCCATTTCTTAATATTTCTATATCAAACTTTTAAATTATATTGCTAATGACAACAAAGTCATGATAATGCCAGAATCTAAAAGTGAATGTCACATTTGACAGAGTTATGCCCCTTTTGTACTTGAAATTTGTAACAAAACTTGGCTTAGCCATTACTTAATATTTCTTCATAAAACTTTCAAATAATCATGCGATTATTCCAAAATCTTCATATCAATGGAGTTATGTTCCTTTATGTTCTTTTATTTTTTATTTATATATTTTTAATAAAAAAAACAATTATTAGCCGCCTGTAGAGCGACTTAACACCCATCAAGTTTGTTCAGTCTTTTATGTATGAAATAGTTTGACATTTAGCAATCGATGTTGAAAACAACATCTGAAACTTCTATTAGTGTATTAAAATATCTATATAATATATATAAAGGTATGAACATGATGAATATTTTAAATTTATTTTAAATTTATTATTTTAATATTGCATTCCGAGAAATATAATTCGGCGAAGAAAAAAACAACATAACCAAAGAAAATACATTTTGCTTAATTTCCTAATGTGAAGTTGTGGTGTCTACGCAAATGTATAAATTCTACGCGGCAAAACTATTCAAACTGTCTAGCGCACACCTGCCAATGTCACATTCCTGATTGTTTACGGAGACATTTCACAATATGTTTCTTTTCTCTGTAACTTTAGAAGCAATAGTTGAATAATTAATGTGTTTCCACTTCTTATTTCAAGGCAACAGAATGTCGCACATATTGGAAAAAAACGATAAATATTATGTAACATTTATTTTCTGAAGACTCTTAAAACCCCCATGGGAAATTTATTGTTTAAATGCTAAACGCCTATATTTACTAGAAGTTAATATGTAGGCTAAAGAGGACAGTCAGTTTTAAAAAGTGGGATGGTCTATAAAAAGTGAAATATGCATATCGATAATTGCTACACCCAGATAGCACAGCCTCCCCGCGGAGAAAAATAATAGAGAGGAAAAGAGAGCATGGACTTTTAAATGATCAATTTCAAATATGAAATACCACAAGCATTTTACAAATATGGTTTCAGGATGTACCAATCTTACACTTGCCCGAAAGTAAACAACACGAACGAGCTGCCTTTGTAAAATATCTTTGTGAGACCAGAGCACCTGGAATAAGGCTAATCCCTATGGCAGGAAAAATTAACATGAACTCTCTAAAATCATTCATTTACTTAAAACAATACTGAGTTGTTTAGTGGGTTAAAGCTTATTTACCAAAGTAAGTTATAAATGTTTGTTCCTTTGAGAAAAGAGATTTGTTAATGTACTGTACTCCTTGGTGCCCTATGTGTTATGCTAGAAGTTTTAAGGCGAGAATTAAGAAGAATTAAGAATTTTCTTTATCGCTATTTTTGGTCTGATCCAAAACAATTAATCATGTTCTAAATGTATACTCTCAGTTTCATACTGTTATGCAGAGTAGCATCAATGTGTATTGCAAATCAAATTCAGGATTATATATTGATCACATATGTCGGTCTGTTGTTTCTGTTTTTGACGTAACGTCCTTTGTTGCTAAAATAATGTACAATTTCGTACATTGTGTGTGGTTTGCCGATTAAAAAAATGACTTTTTAATGCAATTAATTGCAAAATTTAAGGTAGGCCTGGTTTCCAGTTCTGCAGAAAGCGTACACCTGGGAACAAAACTTAAATATGAATGAGCACGGGTTTCAATCTGGTCTACAAACTGAGACAAATAATTTATGATGTGAGACAGGATTCAAAATTAAACGGTATAATTTTGTGAAGTTGAAATATGTTTTCTGCTGCCACAGCAGTGAAGACATCCCTAGAGACAATTTCTTTGGGAGAAGATAGAATTTCTGTCTGTTGTAAAATACTTTAAATTTAAAAGGATTTACTTCTGTTTTCTGTAAAATTGAATAATCATTAAAATGCAAGTATTGACTTTCTTGTCCGTTGGAAACTATTATTTTATTTAGTTCTGAAAATAAAATTCTGCTTAGGTCTAGATATATTTTCAAATGAAATAATTCTGTAACCTAACATTGACCATTCAATTAGCTACCATTGTTCGAGATGAGATTAGGGTAGAGTTTATTAACCAATACAACTTCTCTTTTCATTTATTTCAATATCACAGTAGCGTTGTTTGTGCCCTGTGGCGGCTGTAAACGTTCTATTCTGTTTAGTTCCGCCCGTTTTTTCTCGTTGAGGGCAAACCCATTCTTTTATCTGGGGACCATACGCCGCGGAACATGCAATGGTATTAATCTGAAAATACTTAATTGAAGGTTCCATGTCCACCGCCATAATGCACACCATCGTTTGTGATGGTCAAAATTGTACTATTCATTGGTGTAAATATTGAGTTGCGCTCAACTCGGGGCTTGGCGGCGTGGGCAGTAATTTCTATGAGTGTCCATGAACAGGCTCAATCAAACCGATCCTGCAATATTTTCATATTTGTCGTGTTCAGTGGCTTTCAAAGTACCCTTTTTATCTATTTGTACATGTTTGTTCTTTCCAAAAATTGTTTTACCGCTGACCATTTCGAGGCGGTAACACCACTTGTTGCCTCCTTCTTAATTAATTTATCTTTGGTCGATCATTTTATAAATCCATGCACTGTTTTAATCTCTGCTTTTTTGGCTTTGTGGGGAGGCTGATCAAGCTGTGCACACAGCTGGTAAAGGAAAGCACGCAAATTTATGTCATCTTGTGTTCCTGCTGATTTAACTTCAGGCGCTCTGGTCTCAGTTAGATCAGTGAGTAACCACCATTTTGCTCGGCAAAGTCATTTACTTTTCATTGTTTTATATATGCATGCATCAATGTCAAGTTGGTGGATGGGCTGAAGATAATTTACCAAGAAAACTTGTACTTGCTTGTTCATATAAAAACCTTTTGGGAGCAATTGCGATGTTGCAGCATCCTTTAACCTGCTAAATTGCTTTGTCAATGACCATTCTAAGATGGTAAATCTTCAATTTCTCGTTTTCATTAATTGTTCATTTAAAAACAACCATGCTGTCCTTTCCTCTTAGCTTTTCACTCTGTGTGGAGGTTTCCTAATAGGCATGTTTCATTTTTATGTCTAACACATTTTGTCTATAATATGCAAATACAGTTGGTCCCAGATTGACTAACTTAAATATAAGATGGTTTAATCACAGGTTAATCCATTAGTTACTGGGAGTACATAAATCAATTTTGACGACAATTATATTGAACTTTACCTTACTCCATATATAAAAGGGTTTCATCACGCGTGCGACCACTGTAGATCTGATTTGGATGTACACTGCTCGCTTCTCGGTCAGAAAAAGCATAATGAATCGAGAACCGAACAATGAAGCTTCTGATGGGAGTAAATTTCATCGAGTAAAGGATTGTTAATAAATAAGTTTGTACGAATCATCAATTTCTCTGCTCTAATTTTACGTCAGTGAAGTGTATTCTGCCAATCATGAATTAATTGAAAACGTCTCTAATTACCAATTTCCCGTCAGTTTTGGATTGGTGCATAAAATCGTCCTGTAAATAGTTGATGTTATCAAGTTGCACATAAAACTAATTATTTAAAGTGCTGATCCGTATTCTTGAAGCATAGAACAAATCCCATTTTACCCTATACCTTTACGAAGCCATATAGAAAATAATGAACAATGAAACGAAACAGGTTTTATTAAAATTAATGGCTATGAACCTTCATCTATATTCAAATCAAAGCTTCACTTAAAATGAGTTTTTGGTAGATTTTTCTTACAGATGCTTATGTTATGTTGATGCAAAAGTAAATTCAGTTTTATTATTTGGTGCTTAAGTTTGGGGCATTTATGGAATAAATTTAATTGAACATGTCACTTGTTTGCCTGCAAATACTTCATGAGCGTTTCAAAAACCTCATCTAATGCTGCTGTTGGTGGTGATTGTGGTAGATGCCCAATGTAAATTTTGTTTTCCGAAAAATTGTAATGTTGTAGACAACAATATAAACTGTGGGTTTTATAAAACCGAGAGATATCTGCTTCCTCATCCATTTTCTTTAGAGAAATTATATATCTTACAGTATAAAATAATTTGATGATTTTCACCGACCCTTCGTCAATGCTTTCGTACTTCAAGAATCCATAAAAAGGCATAATCAGTTTTTAATGTTACATTTTTGTGTCGCCTGCGATAAACGATAAACAAAAAATAATGTTACTCGGATATTTACAAAATATAAATAAATATATCAAAAAAAATATTTTACCACAGTCATAACTGGAACTTAAACTTGAATTTGAAAGATTCACAATTTTATTCAAATACATGAAAAGGGAACTTTAAAAGACCCTCGACCACGACAAATATAAAAATATTGCAGACTCGGTTTAATTGAGCCTGTTCATGGGCAGTAATGGAAAGAAATGCTTATTACTGCCCACGCCGCCTAGCCCCGGGCTGAGCTCAACTCAATATTTACACCATAAACAGTACAATTTTGATCCATCCCAAGCGATGGTATGCATATGGCGGTGAACATGGAACCTTCAAATCGGTATTCTCAGATTAATACCATTCCATGTTCAGCGGCGTATGGTCCCCAGATAAAAGAATGGGTTTTCCCTGAACGAGAAAACATTGGGCGGAACTAAACAAAATAGAATTTCGAGAGGGGATCTTAGAATATAAATCCTGCATATCACAGACAACGCGAAAGGCAAAATTTAAAAAGCCGGAAGTATATCCTTTGGGGTGATTGAACAATAGACTCGTATCATAAACGAATATACATATGAGGAAAACACAGTTGTATAGCTTACCCTTAATTAATCTTTTGTGTTGTCACGCAAGTCGCATAAATGAAATACTGCTATTGATCAGCGTTACATTTTCATCCTGTATATGGTGATGGGGCGGAGGCACAGTTGGTTATCTTGCTCTCATTTATGTGGCTAAGCGCTGTGGCCATGATTCGATACCAGGTCAAAGATGACCATTTAAATGAACATGGTCATTTAAAACACTTGGACATCCCCTGAGTGTACTTATGTTCTGAAATTAGCCTGCCTCTAATTTCAAATACTCGTAGATGCATTTCTATCAAAATTGTATAGAAAAATCTTCTAGATGGTGTCCTGAATTCCTAAAATGTTAATACAAATATGTTTGATATTGGTATTACTATTAACCCCCATAGTATCCAAACCATTGTTGTTTAAAAACTGTAAGGGCATTCTGATTATACTACATGCTTAATAAATACAGTGTCACCTGATTGTCAGTTTACATCAGCATTAATATTAATTAAAAGTTTTCTCATTAACGGAAGAGTAACAATAATTTAATTGCATATTAAATAACTACAACAGCATGTATCTCTAAGCGTAAGACTATAATTTACGTCTTCAGTCGAACAACTTAATTGGTGTAGATGTTTACCAATTTCAAGACATAAGGGTTATTTGTCAATATGTTTTAAACAAATTAGGAATGTGCAATTGGAACACTGTGCATGTCTTTCCTAACAAGTCTTAGGATGATTTTACCATTAATTATCTTACTTACACATGATACAAGTGAACAATGGTGGCTGAAAAAATTATAGACAATGGCGGACGTTTAGGCTTCCTATTTATTAATTATCATATGTGCCGTGTCGCGACTGTATATTAAAATATAGGACAGTGATGTCATCAATTTTCCCTTTGAAGACCGTTGAGCATGATTACTATATTTGTGTGAATATGGAGATGCAATCAAACTGGCGGCGTGGAGTTTGCATTTACATCACTGTCCTTTACAGTACTGTGAACGTTTAATGTTACAAAATTTGCAACTATCGCGCGTACGCCTATCGTGTATCGTGCGTACGTCTAACGTGCATCGTGCGTCCGTATATCGTCTATCGTGCATCAAGCGTTTTTAATTTTTTCTTGAAAAGTGAATAAGTTACTTGCTTATGCAAATTTTTGTGATATAATTTCAATAATTCATCTTATATTTTGATAGCATTTTCAAATTTTTAGAAATCTCGTTTACAAATTATATGAATCGGCAGTATCGTGTATCGTGCGTCTTCCATGTAAAGTGCGTCCGTCTATCACGTATCATGCGTCCGTCTATCGTTTATCGTGCGTCCGTATATCGTGTATCGTGCGTCCGTATAACGTGTGTCGTGCGTTTCGTTTGTAACCTTAAACGTTCACAGTACTGTAACAGACTCCATTAAAACGAGCCTGCACTAATTTGATTTGTTGTCGTGTTCGTTGGCTTTCAAAGTTAATTTTTCTTCTATTATTTTTAAGTTTTAAATAAAAACGCATGTATTGTTATAACTGGACCCAAAAACGAATACAACTGCCAATTTTAACATTAGATTGTTATTGTTTGTATTTTTTAATTGATATTTATACCTATCTTTGCAAATCTTTAAGCGATCTTCGAGTTCTTCTAAAACTTAAAATTTATTTCCACAAGCTGAATGTATGGTGTTTTGCATGTTATTATTTATGATGATCACGTCTTCGTATATTTTTTAGTGTGCATCTGCATTTCGTTTTGTTGCGTTTAAATAAAAAGCATAAGGTATGGTCTTGGTCGATTCACGCGCGATCTTTTACACTAAAAACGATAGTAAAATTATATCGATTCATTTTTATGCAGGGCATGAAAATTCGTGGTTTTCGGTTATATGTTGGATGGCTTTCGTATTTTGCAACAAATTAATATTTTTGTTAAGCGAAAAAAAATGTGTTAAAATTACTTGTTTTTACAGATACTGCATGAGAAAATATGAAGACATTTGTAAAACATTTTTGAAGTTCTAGAGCTTTCAGTATATACAAGGAAACTTATGTATTAAATTGAATTTATGTATTAAATGCAGAGATCAGTGCTTTCCAATTTTGGATAGTTTTCCTCGCCGATCAGTTGTACAGAATACAGAATGAACATGTGTTTTATAGTTTTGGGGGATGTTTTGTTTTAGGCACATAAGCACGAACATTGTCGCATTTGCACTCGAGTAACTTAATGATAACCATGAAAGTGAATAAATGAATGAAATAAAACAGTTTAAATTAACAATTAACAATTAACATATTTGATAAAGAAATCAGTAACAAACGCGTCTGTTCAACAAGTTTAAGCTTTGTACGTATGGACCATAATTATGCAAAAGTCGTGCTTGGTTCTTGCGGACCAGTCACAACCGCGTACTCATAGTAATACTTCCTATGGCATTTTACATCGTTGTGTTAAATTCTGTGATCGATAGACACAAAATCTATGAAATTTAACATCTAAATTAACTTGAAATAATTATCAACAAAACCAGGAATTTCCCTTACGGCATATGTATCTGGTTGCTTTACGAGAACAACTCTCCATTAAATAGGAATGAGAACATCTCTACATGACCCCATTTCCCAGAACACTGAAATTGACAACGAAAACCAACTGACGGCTGCGAATATTAATATGTAAAACATTTTTATTTAGTCAAAATGTGGAAAGACGCATGAGACTGTCCAGAGGCGATGCCAATGCAATAAATTTTCTACTGAAAGTTATTGAATGATGTAATAACCTTGTTAGTTATGTAACAAGGTCTGTAAGTAAGTGCACATCCATTGATGGCATTGGAATAGGATAGTAAAGAGAGCGATGCAGAATACTAGTATGGTCAATTCTGCTACAATATAATACACATAACCAAACAAAATGTAGATATAAAGTTGAATATCGGCGAACATTCAACTTTCAATTTGGTATATGAGATTGTTATATGGGTTGTAAAAGATGTGAAAAGTGAGTTGATATCACCAAAAAGGAATAATTATGATTAAAAAAGATTGCAGTATTGTTTTTCGAATTTCTTTTTGTCATTTTTTTCTACACTGTTTAACATGTTTCATTCAAATTTTACTTGAGGTAATTCTTAGTGCTTTCCTTACAAGATTTATGTTTGAGTTATGTCACCATTTTGCTTGGCCGTGAAATTTTTTGGACGACACAGAACAGTTTTTCACTTTTATCTGTCTTCATTTAAACTATCCATTATTGAATACAATAAGAGGCGAATGGCCTTTTCTTTGACAATTTTAGCCAATCCTTCATAATTATATTTATATTTTACATGAACAAAATAATATTTTTTCTCTGTAGAACATTTGCAGGTTTCTGTTCTAGTTATTGGATAGCATCGTAATACTGACTGCTTTCAATCAGTTTATTTTTACTAAATTTATATGGCACTGAAAGCAATAGTACATTGTACACTTGTTATGTAATAGATGAATAGGGAACTTTGAAGACTCTCGAACACGACAAATATGAAAATATTGCAGGATCGGTTTGATTGAGCCTGTTCATGGGCAGCAATGGAAATGTTTATTACTGCCCACGCCGCCTAGCCCCGGGTTGAGCGCAACTCAATATTTACACCAATAAACAGTACAATTTTGATCCCTCCCAAACGATGCTATGCATATGGTGGTGAACATGGAACCTTCAATGCGGTATTTTCAGATTAATACCATTCCATGTTCAGCGGCGTATGGTCCCCAGATAAAAGAATGGGTTGTAAGAAATTTTTATAAGCTATGTGTAATTTGATAGGAGCTTTATTGAACAGAAATGTGCCGAGATCAACAATAGTGGTAAATATGTGACACCAGTTCGTTACAGAAACCAAGAAATATCTTTGAAAAAATGGCGTTGATGGAAAAGATTTATATATATAAGAAATAAATAAATATAGAGCGGCGAAGCAGACACAGTTTAGTAATTTAATTTTACTTGTTATAGCTGTTGAAGAACCATCCCTGTCTTCTTAGTATGGCCTTGGGATTAAGCGACCGAGTTATGGAACCCCCATAAATTCATTGAAAGTGTCTGTCCAAAAAATGTTGAAGCTTTTGCATACATTTCGTCTGGTGATAATACGTCGATTAAAAATGCATTGTCTTTCATGAAGTCTTGATCTACGTTTATTCAGTTCAATAAAATACCTTTTGTAGAGTTAGAACTCAAGGTGAATAAATATCCTTGAAATATAATAAATATGAATAACAACAAATTTGTTACAAGACCGAAATCTACCAACTTTTACGTAAATTAACATTTAAAAAAGTGAGTGAACCCGGAGCCTCCGCTCGTGAGGCGAGTGAATAAACCACTAGACCAAGGGCCGTCTTGTTGCTGGACTTGAAATTAACAATGAGTATCAAAGGAACAAGTAAGGAACCAGTAAGAACTAGAAGTATCTGCACTTCTCCGTCGTTTTACCCTTTGTATTGTACACAAGTCTTTACCTGACACCCATGAATATTCCATATAAAATCGTATTTAAGCCATCAATTGACTTACCGTAACTGGTTATTTATACTGTAAATATGTTTTTCTCGATACAATTATCGCTTTTAAAAACGAAAATGCCCGCACATGTAAGTGCCAGGTAAATAGTTAGGCACAATATACAAATCGTTGCTGTGATCATAAACAACACCCACTAACAACCAATGAAATAATCTATTTGATTTTCCCACTGCATAAAAACTTTTATTTACTTTTATTTACAACATTTCAGTGGTCGAAAAACTAGGTCAAAAGTGAGCTTAGACAGCTAACGCCGAAAAAAATCCCAATCGGACTAATATTTTGTAATTGGTAATTTGAAGAATCTTCATGTCGTCACTCTAATGGCTGTTTCTGATTTTCGTTTGCCAGATAATTAGATAAATATTAAACCTATTTCTGAAATTTTTATCGTTTATTACGATAAATAATGTGTTTAAACATATCAACGTATAAAAGCTAATCACATATGTTTTTCTATGTCCTTTCACAGCTGTAAGATGATTTATCAAACCCTATGAAAAAAGCTTCCTAAGATTCCTAACAACAATATGAAACTTTCTAATTGTTTTCTTCTCATGCATTTGCAAAGAAGATATAAATTGAACCGGCCTCTTGTGTCTTTCCTCGTGACATTTTTTTTTGGGAGGGGGGGTGGGGGTGGGGGTGGGGGGTTCTTCTGTTTTCTGTGTTTACAAAAATAGAGACTTCTGTTAGAGCCAAGAAGTTACATACCTTCACTCCAGTTTTCTACCTATTTATCTTGTCGTTACGCCTGTGCTTTCATTTCTGTTCAAAGTATTATTATTATTTAGAAATGTCTTCACAATATACTACTTAATCGTTGCGTAATTGAAAACGATAGGATTGATTGGATGATTTCAGTTTGGTATAATTAGATAGAATTAGAATTCAACGTTTCTTTTTCGTGTGTGTTTTTTTTCTTTTTTTTCGTATTTGGGTTTGTCTGTCAAAAAATTCAAATGTTTCATTGTAAACGTGCGAGGTTTATACGGCTATATAACGATTTTTTTCTTTACTTTTAACGTGTACTTATTGTTCTAGATTCAGAGTATTTATATTTTTGTAAAAAGACTACTCAGATGTTTGTTTTTTATTTTCTCGATAAGTGTGTTTAGATGTTGCTATATGTATACTAGCCCAACTTTCGCCACCTAATATAAGTGGAATTTTCTAAGTCGTCTTGTAAGCTATTCTAAAGAAAATTGGGATGAAGAATAATGAATATAAGACACACACATCAGTTAAATTATTTTATTAAGTAATTTTCAAGTTAACCGGTGGTGCACCGCTATTGTAAGCGACAGGCGTATAAAATTTATACTTTAAAATAGCTGAAAAGGGAACTCTGAAAACCATCCGAGCGTCATAACCAAAAGGCATACTTTTAACCATTAAAATTCATAATCATACATCATTTTCTTTGGTTTATCGGTTTTGTCCGGTATTTCTGAAATTGTCGCTTATTATTGTTTAACGATCTTTTACGTAAAAGTGTGCTTCAAGATTTTCCAAGAAGACACTGAAGACGTGGACAACATCCCTAAATTAAATTTTAGAAGTACATTGCCAAGAGGTGCACGTGCTTTAACATATGTAATATGAAATTCCGCTGTTATATCTACATGAATTAGGGAATTTTTTTTTCTGTTAATATTGATTCTGATATATAAACTGACAAAAAGTTGAAATTTAATGTTTTTATCTTGGCGTTCTACTTACTGTGGGATTACATATGTTGGACAAACAGGACAAACATTACGCAATTTAAATCATCCTTAAAACAATTTAGTTTTAAAATAGGAAGCAAAAATATATAATTGGATATCAAACATTCAGTACAGCGTTTATTGGATTTTCTATAACAGAATTCCGATAGCAGTGCAATGCGGGCTTTAAAATCAGGACCAGCCTTAAAAGTGAAGATGCAGATCAGGAATCGTCACACTCACATAACACATCCTCCCCGCGCAGCGAAAAGAAAGGTTTACCGCCTTGGAACGGTCAGTTGCAAAACAATTTCCTACTTGGGGTTAAACCAGGTTCTAGAGTGCACTAGCCTCACACTTCACCCAACAGGTCATCATATCAACAAACATGTTGTCTTTGTGAAATAATGAAGGATAAAATAGGTGTTAAATTACTTAATCGGACATCTTTTTCTGTCAATATTCACAGATCTTAAGTGACAGTTGGCAGATAAACTTTTCTAGAGCTTGCAATGATGTTTATGATTTCACTGAACGCAATCTTTGCATAACAGAAAATCTTTTAAAACAAGGTTTTCAGTATCACAAATTAAGGAAATCCTTATGCTAGTTTTATCGCCGATACCCAGATTTAATTCAAAATTACAGGTGCAGTTTAAAATCACGATTGCAACAAGGTAAAAGGGCAATGTTAATTTCTCCCGGTTATTCGTAAATTCTGTAAGTCTGTAAATACATAAAGAAAGGTTACCAACATGATATTCTAATAGTGATTAACCCATCTGAAGTTGATCATAATACTTACTTCTTTGGTTGCACGACGGGGGCAGGGGTTTAAGAGTTTATGAAGGTTTATCGAGAAATCTTTTTTTAAAGAACCTAGAAGCTCGATTGGTTTCTTTTATCCCTGTCATCGTGTTATTGCTGACTTGACTCCAGGTACTCTGGTCTCCGTAAGATCATTGAGTACCCACCCCTTTGGCTTTGCAATGCTATTAGCTTTTTATGTTTTATATGTCTGTGTGCTTTTGCATGCAACATTGTTAAGCTGCTGGGTGGATTGGAGTTATTTTACCAGGACAACTTGTACTTGTTTTGTGATATAAGCTTATGTCGGCCCTGCAAGTTGTAGCCTTGTCGATTATGTTATTTCAAGTGTAGATATTATGTGTCTTTTTCATTCTTTCGAAGAAGCAGATCCGAACATTTTTTCCGATCATTGCGAGGTGAGGTTTAGTTTACGCCAAAACAATTATGAATTAAACGAAGAAGTTACCGCAACGTACAATAATGAAAATAAAGACTACATTGAATTTAAATACAAGTGGAATACTCTTCATACCGATGAATACTGTCGAAGAGTTTCTTCCATTGATTTTCAAAATTCGCTTGGTTTTATCTGTGAAAGCTTGAATGATATTACAGAAAATAGTGATATAGACACTAATATTGGTCAGTTTCTCTCATTGATTGATCAAGTGTGTGAGCCCTTATTTAAGGTAAACTTATCTAATCCCAGTCTTAACCCAAAGTTTAAAGATGAAAAACATCAACAGTGGTTTGACGAAGAATGCAAACAAAAACGGAATACATTTTGTAACTGTCTTGATGCATACAGGTTCGAAAATGATTATATCAATAGAGTTAATATGTGTAAATCCTGGTCTGATTATAAAAGTACGATACGAAGAAAACGATACGCATTTCGAAAAGGCAAAACCGATCAGTTGTTACAAATGAAATATACAAATGCTAAAAAATATTGGAATATGCTTAAGGAGGTCTCACACGTTAATTATCCAAACGATATTACTGCGGACATGTTTTCAAAATATTTTAAAGCAATAAATAATCCCGACGATCCATTTTATCAAGCGGACGAATAGATAGATTTTTGAGACAAGAACTTGATGTTATGTTTGAAGAATTGGAAACACCAATGAATTTTGACGAAATTTTAAAAGCTGTTAAACAATTGCGTAACGGTGCGAGCGGCGGTTCTGATCTTATAATAAGTGAAGTTTTTAAAAACGGTATAGATTATTTAGCGCCATATTTATGCAAATTGTTCAATACTTGTTTTACTATGGGCTACTTCCCAGCTGTATGGACTGATGGCATTATTGTACCGATACATAAGGGAGGGAACACGGGGGATTTCAGCAACTACAGAGGAATCACTCTCCTAAGTGCATTTGGGAAACTTTTTACACGGGTTTTAAATAACAGGTTTACAACATGGGCTGAAACTTACAATGTATACATTGAAACACAAGCTGGATTCAGATCAGGGATGGGAACAGTTGATAATATATTCATTCTAAACTCATTAATTTCTCATTGCTTAAGTAACAACGAAAGACTATTTTGTGTGCACATTTGTTGACTTTAAAAAGGCATTTGATTTTGTTGTTAGTGACATTCTTTGGTATAAATTGATCAAATATGGTGTTAGGGGTAACATGTTAAAAGTTATACAATCTATGTTTCAATCAGTTAAGTCGAAAGTTAAAGTCATGAATGAATTAAGTGAGAGTTTTATTTGTGATTTAGAGGTAAGACAGGGTGAGTGTTTATCGCCCTTTTTATTTAGTATTTTTTCAAATGATTTAGAGGAAACATTATTGATCAAGGGCGCAGAATGTATCGATGTTGGTACTCTTAATCTTTGCGTTCTTCTTTATGCAGATGATTTGATTCTATTGCCAGAAGTGCTGAGGGGTTGCAAAAGTCTTTAGATATTTTATTAGAATATTGTGCAAAATGGAAATTAATTGTAAATACGCAAAAAACTAAAATAATGATTTTCAGAAAAGCGGGTAGATTACCAGAACATTTAAACTTTTATTACAATGGGACGGAAATTGAAATAGTTAACACTTTTAAATATTTAGGCACTGTTTTCTCTTCAGGAGGTACATTTCAAGAACAAGACAAAGCAGCATCCGGGCAAGCATTAAAAGCATTGTTTCAGCTAAACAAATATCTCTATAAAGTTACAAATATATCACCAAGACACCAATTTGATTTGTTCGACAAGATGATATCTCCAATTTTAAATTATTCGTCAGAGGTTTTCGGTTTTAGCAAAGGCTCTCAAATAGAGAGAGTACATTTACGTTTTTGTAAGCGTGTTTTAGGTGTAAAATTAAGTACACAAAATAATTTTGTATATGGTGAAACGGGGAGACTTCCTCTTAAATATTATGGCAATCAAACATAATTAGATACTGGTTAAAATTATGCCTCAACCCAGAAACAAAGTACATAAAAATCGTCTACAATTTTCTAAAAGAACAAGTTGACCGAAGACCTAATATAAAAAACTGGGTTTCAAATGTTAAAGATTTGTTATCTCGCTTAGGATTTTATGATGTTTGGTTAAATCAAGAGGTGACAAATTCAAAAATATTTATGAGTATTTTAAAGCAGAGAATTAAAGATATTTATTTCCAGACGTGGACAGAACAATTATACTCATCATCAAAGGCATTGTTTTATCGAGAAATAGCGTTATTTGAATATAGTCCTTATTGAGATACAGTAAATGTCCCAAAATTCAGAAAATCGCTTACACGACTTATACTTTCATCACATAGACTTCAAATTGAAACCGGGCGTTGGAATAAACAAATAAGTACACCAATTAACGAACGGAAATGTAAATTTTGTAATACTCTTGAGGATGAATATCATTTTGTAATTGAATGTCCTGTTTACCTAGATTTAAGAAAACAATATATTAAAAGTTATTATTGGATTAGACCAAATTTCATAAAATTTAAAGAACTTATTAATTCAAACAACACAAATATGGCGAGAAAGCTTGCTACATTTGTTTTTAAAGCATTTGAAAAAGAGACCAGATATTAAAATACTTTTATAATTTTCTTACAATTTGCCTTTAATTGTTAATAACATTTCACAAAATGTCTCTCCCAAATACCCAAATACATAAATTTGTGGTTTTAAAATATTAGGTCATAACTGTAATAGCGTACACGTAACATTTATGTATTATCATGCATCATTATCTTACCATGCCACATTGTGTTATTTTGTGTTATTCTGTGTTTTATGTATATTTGTTCATGGGTCATTATGGCTTATTACATAATAAACTACTACTACTATAAGAACCTGTTGGGGCAAGTGTGAGGTTGATGCACACTTGAACCTGGATTAAACCCCCAGTGGCAAAATGTTTTGCCACTGACCGTTACAAGGCGGTAAGCCCAAGGGTTCTCATTTTTGTTGATTGTTCGTAGCGTCCTATTTGAATTTGACATGCTTATAAAGACATGCTTTCCTTTCCTTTCTTCTTTTTCGCTGCGTGGGGAGGCTGTGTTTTGTGAGTGTGGCGATTCCTGATACGCATATTTCACTTTTTTAAATGTTCGAGTATCCATTCAATAACCATTGAGGAACTTTTGTGTAGAAAATTTTCCCTAAAGAATTTCAGGTCAAAAGGGCAAAAATAAAAGGGCAAAAGCAAATATTTTCTCAAAGCCTAATAAACCAAGAACTGCAATATTTGCATCGTAACTCAACGCCGAGTATGATTGCTCCAATGCCCACTTTCCACGCCATAAGATCATTTATAATTTATTTTTATCAGATCTGAAATTCACACAAACTTAGCGGTAATTACAGGTATGATTTTAACACACCAAGTTTAAGGCATGATCGTCTTTTCCTCCCGAGAATTATTTTAGTTTGAGCTGCACAAATGATCATAAAATATAGCGATCCCTGGAGAATAGTTATTAGAATAATGTTTATTGGTTTTTAATATTTAATCAGTTGTACTACAGTAAATTAGCGTTTCCCAGAATTCCATCGTAAAGTACATTTAAATATTTAATATTTTCTGTTACTGCACATCTAGAAAACTAATGCATGTTGCAAAATGTAGGTAATTATACGATGTGGAATTGGTTGAAATAGATAATATTTTAATCATTTTTGTCCTTTAATGAACAACACTGCATACGAGGGGTGTTCCAAAAATACTGTCATTTGTGCATTATCTCATGAATATCGTGTGATATGTTCCATTAACCACTTTGGACAGATAGAATAATCACTGAAGCATTACCCAGTTGAAAATCTCGTTCACAATTTCACTGACATTGATACAGTGTTCATTGCTTTATAGCGTATTCATTACACTATACATGAAATAATTGGTAGAAGAGCTAAATATGTGCATGAAATTAGGGCTCGGACATTACTCGGCATAAACTCTGTAGATATTGACCGTGAGGTGTTCGACATTTACGGGGAGGCTGAAATGTCTCACAGATCTATTTGTAGGAGGGTTGTTAAATTGAAAACCGGTCAGCAGCAAGTAAAAGATGCTACTCGCCCAGGTCGTCCTGCGACAACAATGACGAAAAGCAACATAGAAAAAATCAGTAATATGCTGAACAAATATTCCCGATACACTGTGAGAGATTTAGTAAGGTTGACGAACTGGTTTTTAGCACGAGTTTATGGTATTTTAAAGAAACATCTTAAACTTCGGAAAATAAATGCAAGATGGATACCCAGTTTGCTAACAGACAAACAAAAGAGAACCCGTGTTGCAAATGCCAAAAAGCTTCTCAAAATGTATCCCAAATATAACAAAAAGGCTTTCCACAACTTCGTTACTGGTGATGAGACATGGGTTTAATATTCTGAGTCAAAGAGGAAATGTTCAAATAGAATTTGGGCCAATAAAAATGCAAAACGTCGAAGTAATGCCAAGCGCCAACGCACTGTTAAGAAAGTTTTGTATGTGATTTTCTTTGATAATAAGGGACCAGTAATGCGAATTCCGGTATCAAAAGGCAGAATGGTAACAACAAAGTTCTACAAAAATGTTGTTCTGAAAGTCCTGCTAGAAAAGCCGCCACCCAAGCACTGGAATCAAGTACCCCCGGCTTTTGCATGATAATGCCCCCGCTCATAAGGCTAGGCTTGTGACCGAGTTCTCGGCATCAGAAAAAGTTAATGTCCTTCCGCATCCTCCATATTCAATAGACCTGGCCCCTTGTGACTTTTTCTTGTTTCCAAAACTCAAATTCCAACTGTCTGGAAAAAGATACAAGTCGAGAAATGCCATTGGGTCTGCTGTTTATCAGTACCTAATGAGTGTCCCCATTGAAAGTATGAACTCTGCTTTCAAAGTTGGATTGAGCGATTCAAACGGTTTGTTCAAGTAGGTGGGGAGTAATTTGAGGACCAGAGAAGTTTAAAAAATGATGAGAATACTGTTAGTTTAGGAAAACAAAGGCAAATGACATTATTTTTGGAACACCCCTCGTACAAATTGGAATATACTATAAGGAATAGTCCCACTCAGAAAACGCAGTTTATGCAGAATATACACTTTGTTTTTGTGGTTATTTTTGCGCCCCAAACCTCATTTTTTAGCAATTATAAGAAATTTTACAATCGTACAACTTGTTTAAGAAAACATACTTTGTAAATGATATCATGCAATTTTGATGCGATCTCAGCTCATGATAATCGTTATAGTTTAAAGATGGTATTTTGGGGCATACATTGCACATGCTATGCTTAAAGCAGGGTAATGAGTGCATAGGCACTAACAGAAATTGACTTGAAACATTAAAAGTCTAACTCTGTGGTGGCCGTAAAAAGTTTTCCCGTACATTTAGTAAGTGTGATTTTCGAATAGTTCCTTTAAAGGTTGTTAATCACGATTCTTATGCCTGTTTGTAGTACTCCTAAACTTCTTTTGTTTTCTTTTCGGTCTGTTCTTATATCGGTGGTTTCAGTATCAAAGCTAGTATTGCTTTAAATATTGTCCAATCACCACGAGACTTAAAGTTTCCTTTTGCGTTCCCTGTGATGAGCAGAATTTATATAATCAGATCCCATGTCAAAATTCTATTTTGTTTAGTTCTCTTTTACTGGAAACCCGATTCTTTTATCCGCGCGACATACGCCGCTGATCATGAAATGGTATTATTCTTATCTGGGCATCATACGCCGCTGATCTTGAAATGGTATTATTTTTGTTTGCGCACCATACACCGCTGATAACGAAATGGTATTATTTTTATTTGCTCACCATACACCGTTGATCATGAAATGGTATCATTCTTTTTTGCGCACCATACACCGTTTATCATTGAATGGTATTATTTTTATTTGCGCACCATACACCGCTGATCACGAAATGGTATTATTCTTATCTGGGCACCAAACGCCGCTGATCACGAAATGGTATTATTCTGATCTGGGCACCATACACCGCTGATCACGAAATGGTATTATTCTTATCTGGGCACCATACACCGCTGATCACGAAATGGTATTATTCTTATTTGGGAACCATACACCGCTGATCACGAAATGGTATTATTCTTATCTGGGCACCATACACCTCTGATCACGAAATGGTATTATTCTTATCTGGACACCATACACCGCTGATCACGAAATGGTAATATGAACTAAGGCGCTGCCTCTTATCGACCTCTAGCTGTAATAATATCGGATAATGTTTTATTTTGTCATGTATTTGGCCAAAATATTAAAAAATAAATTGTGTCTAACAATTATTAGTCTATTCATGCATGATATAATTATGTGATTTTTGGAAAGAATTTAAGTCTGCATCAAATTTCTCTGAATTCAGCTGCACAACTTGCAATCTAACTTTTACTTAACATTTGTGTTTTTTAATGTACAAACATAATGGCTTCTTGCTAAAATTTTACAACCCAAATGTTTTCCATTAGATCTACCTCGATTAACGCAATATTGAATATTGATAAATTCTTTATTGATACATGTAATTTCTAATAATTATGTCACATTAATTGTGCGTGTTTTATTATTGACTGAAATATAAAGTTTATCTTTTAGAATGTTTCCTTGTTTAAACTTGAATTTGTAACTTGTAATTGCACAAAATTGTGCCATGCTATTTAAAAATATATATTTGCATGTATATGCATTAAGTTATAATCTAGACCTAAAAAGTACTGTTTTTATATACATCACATTAACACCACATTGAGACTTCAATATATAGTGTAATACATCATCTAGATTTTGGGGCATATTTGTGCAGTCACTTGAAAATATCTGCAGGAATGACAATGCCTTAAGGCCCCAGTTACACAGACGGTCGGTGCCCAATCGGTTATTTTTATTTAAATTGCTCGCTGATTTGATCGGTTGTCGTGCGTTATTTTATTTCTGTTTTCCTGTGTAACCAGCCATCGGTGATTGACGAGTGTTCATCGGTTAAAATGATATTTCATGGGTTGCTGGTTAACATTATTTCTCATCTTTTTTTCCATCGGTGGTAAGTATTAGTTGATCGGTTGCTTATCGGTGGCCCATCGGATTTATCGGTTGTAGACAGGTTGTCGATCGGTGATGTCGGTTTTATACAGGATGTCGATCGGTGACGATCGGTCGTAGGCAAGTTGTCAATCGGTTATTTGTAAAATATTTTCACCGATCGAGAATTTTAAACATGTCTAAAAATCCCGATCGGTTATTTTTCACCGACGAAACTCATCTTTCCCCAGCAGCTATTGATAGGTGGCAAACAGGTGACCAATAGTTGATATCGGTGGCCAATCCGTTGTTATCGGTTCACTCATTAATTTGGCGAAAAAAACTACCGATCGACCACCGATGGCTCTGTGTAACTGGGGTTTTAGGAATTTTCAGTTATTAACAACAGTGATATTGAAGCTATAGATGCTGTGTGAAAAATATTGTGACAGTATGGTACATAATTGAGCCAAGTTATTTGAATGTGCATGATAGAGTTACTCATTTAAGTTGAAAAATAGTTCAGCTATTGTGCCAAAATAGATAAATAATCTCAATCAATTAAAAATTAACATGTACAATGTCATGTAGTCTGATTATCCATATGTAACACTCCTTTACAGGTCTTAGTAAGTGATTTGAAACAAAATGCTTCTTTATATCTATTTTCTTTACCAAATGAATTGCTGTTGCCAATCAAATCATGCATTAAAAATGTTTTTGGTCCATTTTTTAAAATGTATAACAATGTTAAGAGAACTCAGATTATTGTAAAAATGTAAACCTGGGAACACATCAATTGGAAATAAAAATGACATTATTCATAACCACCTTTGGATCTCTGTCTGGTAAGTACTTTATACATGTAATATATATACTGGAAAATGTGAATTTCAAGTTCTGAAGCTCATTTCAGTTGGTATTTTCTTGATTTTGTTTTTTTTTTATTGCAGAAAAGTAGGCATCACTACTGTAAAATAGGTAAATTTCTCTGAAAAAAAAGTTTTCTGTTTTAAAGTCCAGCTTAAGCAGATCCAAGTACCGGTATTTTCAGATTTTCACATGTATTTAATAAGGCCAAAAACCCACTGACATAGCAAAAAATGTTTTTCTTCCTCTTCACAGCAATCTACATGTTTGTTTCAACAATCTAAATGATTATAAAAGCTTTGATTTTTTTTATTTTCTAAAACACAACTTTTTGATGCTGAGCAAATGTAGTGACACCATGCATATTTAACAAAATTTGCAAAAAAAACCTACAACAAAACAAAACAGACACCTTGTAAATAGTGTATTTGATTATACATGTACCTCACATACAAATTTTGATTATGAAATCATGTTGAAATGTGCACATGACAGAAAAAATGGTAATAAAAGAACACTTTTAATTCCCAAAATGAGCACTAACTTAATATTTGATACACATGTAGTCTGCTTTCTGGTCAAACATTTTGGTCCCAACTGATAACTGATAATATTATCAATTTATGTGGAGATTAACCCTTTCCCTTCATGTACACACCTTTATGGCATGGAAGAACTGTGTAGATTCAGATCAGCCAGCACATCCATGGTGACTGATCAGGATCTGCAATGTTCAAATGTTTAAATCATTAGGTTATTTCTGACTAAAAAGTGAACAGTGCAGATCCTGATCAGATTGCACAGATGTGCCAGCTGATCTGGATCTACACTGGTCTCATATGGGTAAACAGGCATGTCTGTGGAGTAAAAGGGTAAATTTCTCTTTTATTTAAAATCTCATATTACTGTGTATTAACATTTAAGTGGTTTTAATCAGTAGTTACTTTAAGCAAATTATTGTCTTTAAAATTTATAAAACCTGAAAGTTCATACATTTAGGACATCTGTCATGTATTTGGCCAAATATATATATAAAGTGTGTCTAACATTTGTTTGCTTACTCATGCATGATATAATAAAGTGATTTTTGAGGTATCATGTCAAATAGGCCACAAGTCATTTCAGGTAGTACTTGTAAGTCAAGTGTATATGACAATCACTGTAAAGAGTTAGTTTTGTTTTTAGATTTACATAAGCTTTTAAAAAATAGTATCATTGTTAAATTGATATCTAAAATATTGTGCTTGTCATCCTGAAACTCAAGAACAAATAAAAACATCATCTGATTGTCATTTTTGCTTTAAAATTATCCGATTGTCATTTTTGCTTTAAATTTGGACTGTGATAAAAATTGGACTGTCATCAAAAAGTAAATTAATTTGTTTTTATAGTCATACTCTGTTCCCTACACCTACCCAAGATGTTGATTCTATCATTTTTGTCAGGGTGTCACTAGTTATATAAGATCACAATTTACAACACTTCTAGTAACAGTCAGAGGTGCTAATGCAAAATCAAAGGTGTCATATTAAATAAACAAATAAATTTATTACTAACCCAATTTCCATGTTGGACAATGCAAAATACACAGCTTATGTTGCAACTGCATCAATATAAGATTCTGTGCTAGTGTAGAGCAAGACTTAGTGACTTGTGTTGACTAAGGTCATAGATCAAAAGAGCATATTGTCACATAAATGATGTAAATTGTAGTTCTGATAGAACTTATTTTTTTCATACAAAACATTTTTATATTTATCTATGTTAATGTTTTTTGTTAAATTTCTATCACAAAAAAGAAATAATTATAATGTTCTTTTCTTTTGTTGCAACATTTTGTCAGTTGTTTTCCCTGCTGTTTAGTCATGATAGTCTTGGACAAAAATCTGGAAAAAGTACATGTATGTTGTTTTGTACAAAATGTCCAATCAATGAAGCAACTTGTTGAAAAATATTTTATAAAACATCATAAACTGACATAGAAATGTATATTAACAGAATGATAATAAAATCTTTATGAATAAAATAAAAATGTGTGTGTGTGTGGGGGGGGGGGGGGGGGGGGGGGGGGGGGGGGGTAGGGCGGGGGCGGCCAGTTTCTTCAATGTTTTTAGAAAACAGTCTTCAAAGACTCTGTGGTGTAGATTTGCTCTTGTGTCATGTGCTTTATAAAAATTATAAAAGAAATCTCATAGGCCTACCTCGTGTTCGGTTTTCAGCTATTTCACAAACAATATCTTCGACTACCATGGGCTCACATGTCTGAATGACGAACATGACCAATGACAAAAAACTCTTATACAAAACTGAAATGTGGCGCTGGTCTACGCTAAGCTCTGTGTGTCTCACTCTGTGTGTGACTGAACAATCATTGCGAGGCCCATTTCACAATTCAACTTCACATAAAAGTTGGTTCTCAACTTCTCACCAGCCTTTCCTATTGTTTTCAAGAAAAACTCCATGCATCTGATTTTTCCGTCACTGGGCCTTATGCTCCATTGAATTTAAAGGCCTAATAATCCACTGACAAGCTACCATTCAGTAGTTTTCATCTTGATTTCCTAAGTCTAAAAATGGCCGATAGCTGGTATTGCTATAGACCCTTTGCACGTAACTGCGGTCCGTAACCTGACGCATGCGCATAAACGCTTCCGGGTGGCAAACTATGACAACCGTGTAAACAACGACGATCAATAACTTTCACTTTCGATCCGAGTTTTTATCAAATTTGAAAACTTTTGACGCTGTTAATTGAGACAAATATGCAGTGGCAACTAAATGTGGACTGCTTATGTCTGTCAGATCGATCAACATAATGCCAACCAAAGAGAAATCATGGATCGGCGAATCACATGGCGGATCAGTGAACTTGACATATTGATATTTTCGGAAAAGTATCAAAATATGAATGCTTAGGTGTAGACGGACATAATGCGGTTCTTACTGAAGCAAAGCATTGATTTCCAAAGCAAAATAGAGTAAGCATCTCATGGCTTTTTAGTGTTATGTGTACTTTTATCTGTTGACACCACACAACTTAAGACTTGAGCCTTTGATGACTTGCCCAACAGTATTGGAGGCTGTCGGGTTTGATATTTCTTAATATGAAAAAGGCAAATAATGTTGATTTGTGTATTTATATGTCTTATTACTTGAACATGACTTTGTGCATAATTGTGTTCCAGGCACAGACCTATATATCAATATTTGTAAATGCCCAAACCCATAAAAATGCATAAAACTGAAGACAAAAACCTACAATGTTTAAGCTGAGTCTGATGCAAGTAAAGCACCATCATATATTGTCTTCAATATGTTACTTTTATATTAAATGATTACAAAATAATAATAATACATTTCCTTATTAAGTAAATACATGTAAACATTGGGATGCCAGCCCAGGCAATATTCAGTATCCTTGGCTACTCTGACCAGACTGCAACATTTTAAAAATTGACTGAATCATCAGCTGGTTTAATATGTCAGTGTAATCTAAAATTCTGGTCAAAGTGTGTACAGAAGCAATTATTTCAACAGTAACTTGTATTCAATAATGGTTTGGTTACTCAACTTGCCTCGAAATTTAAAATATTTTAATTTGTAAGATAAGAGAAAATGGGTTTACTTTAGTTAATTTCTGAACAGTGAAAGTTTAAGCCAGTTCATCCTTTCCAAACTGTTGATTTTGATTCAGATATTTGACAAACTAGTAAAAATGGTCCTATGTACTTAGTTTTTAACCATTAAGAGCATTTGAAATTTAATTCATTGGTATAAAAAAAGAAATTATTTTTCCTTGCTACCCAAAATTTTGGGAAGGACAACAGTATTGTGAACATAAATTTTCAGGCCTTACATTATACATGCAGTATTTAAATAAGTATCCCCTACACACATAAACATTCACTTACAATAACTTAAATTACCACAAGTTACCTCAGCTACATATGTTACCTCTTACAATGAACATTCAAACTTATTTTATCATCCTTTACAGGTGGTGCTGTGCAGATAACTGCATCATAGACAGATACTTGTACTTGGGCATCCCTAGATGAAGAGTTATTAATGGTATGTCTTTCAGTTCTGTCCTATAATTTTAAAATTTCTGATTAAAATTGATGGTTATGTTCTTTTAAGGGTATTCCTTTTCATTACAGAAAAAGTGGAGTGCTTATTGTATTTTGCAGCATGCTTAAAATATTTATTTAAGTTTGGCTGGTTTTAAGAATAGAATGTAAAGTTAACTGTTGTAATTGTTTTAAATGATAATCATTGGTTATTAAAATATGTGAATAGTTATTATGTGTGTAACACATATTATTTTACACAACAATTGTTTATCATTTAATTTTTAGCCTAATTTTTTTCAGTTTCCATGTTACACAGAGGAACTAGCAGCCAGTAGTGCATCTTTTCAAAAAGCACTGACATAGAACTTGGAATCTGCTTGTGACTTGAATTTTGTTGGGATGAGAATTAATTTACAGCATTGAATAAATAGTGACATTGTGTTCATGGGTTGACAGATAATGCTTTAACAAATCATCTACTAGTAAGGACAAGAAGTTTTAGTGCTTTCATGAAATAGTGATAAAACTGACTTAAAAATGACAGCATTCAACAAATCACCATGCACATTGTGTGTATGTTGATTAATGATGTGATGCATTTAGTAGAGATTAATATAAACTTCATGAAAGCATATCTTTTTTTATTATAAAAATATTATTATAAAAATACTACCAAAAATAGATGGACAATATTCTGAAAACAAGATTAGACCATGCATTAGGTTATGAAAACAAACAAGGCTCATTTTGAAGTGTTGCATCTGAACTAAAAGAAAGCTGATAATAATATATTATGGAAAACTGGAATGGAAAGTGATATAACATTCTTTTTCTCCAATTATTAATAATAATTTATTCAGTATCTATATTGCAATATCTTGTAAATATAAATCATGATATCACCTTGTCTTGTTTTGATTACTGTGAGGATGTGATTTGATTACAGTGAGGATGTGATTTTATGATTTTTATCCTGAAACATGGGCTGTTTTTTATTTTGGCATTTTATGGAAAGTGTGTCATAGATATTCAAAGGATGCACTGATTTTATTATACAAGGCTATATTTATTTTCTTAGAAAGCCTTTTTTTTAAATAAGAAATCAAGAAGTATTTCCATAACATCTACCAGAGCAGAAACTCATTCAGAAATATCAAGATCAATTTCTATAATGATGAATAACAAAAAGTGAGTGGAAATCTAAAAATGACCTATCACCTGATTTGAGTTTAATAAAAATTTTCAAAATTAGAGTCTGAAGCTTGAACCTCATGATAGATCTCTATAAAATGATCCCAATAAAATGGATTTCTATGAGGAAAGTACAATTTCAAGCTCTGTTGAACAAAAATATTCCACTTTTTATATTCCAGACTATAGATTATGGACAGCAATAGATTCTACAATTCTATTGAATAAGAATATTAACTCCTCTCTGTTCAGTCAAGATGTTCTGGCCACGTCACATCTCGTGAGGTGAAGGGAGTGGGGGGGGGGGGGTCGTGGATCCAGAGAGGGTTCATTGTTGTAGCTTGAACCCCCTTTTCTGGGCAGATATATTTCATATTCATGTGGATTTCGGCAAGAATGTTGGAAATTTTCATGAAACTACGCTAAGACTGCCCAAAACAAATTTTCTTTCATGAAATCTTGCATCCGACCGACCGAGTATCTACACTTTGATAATCGGAGCTAAGGGGTTAAAATATTTAAATGAATATTGTATGTATATGTAGGCCTAATCGTATAGATGTATCAAATGTCTTATTCAAATGTTAATTATGTAATAATGTTTGCGTTATCTTGTAAAATTAACTCGAGGTTGGCTCATCAAGTTCACCCCACCCACCCCCTGTATTCTGCAAAAGTTAAATTCGACAGGCCAATGCTTAAATTGTTGGTTTTAAATCATTCAGCATATCAATTAATATCAAAACAATAAGTATTGATGGTAGTCAGAAAAGAAAACAAACGAAATCGTAAAATATCAGTGTTTATTTGAACATTTTAAACAATCGCGGTTCGTCATCTTGGTCGCTAAGGCAAACAAAACCAATCGGTTTTATTCAGCGGAATGGATTTCGGCAAAAGATGCGGAAGGGATTATATAAAAACAAACAGGCCTTCTCATTGAAATAAATTTATAATTATTCTGACTCTTCACGTTCAAGAAAATCTCCGTTAAAGTGGAAAACAAATTATGAGCAATTTTACGTCGCTTCCACCGATTTGCCACCCGGAAGCGTTTGTGCGCATGTGTGAATAAATTATGGAAAGGGTCTATTGGTTACAACGAACGACAACCTACTCTCTAAACTAACGATTTATTTGATTTGCTTTCCAAAATGCTAGTCGATAATAATAATTACGAATAATAGATTTTAATGTTTAAAGATATTTTGCAATTAGCGTTTTATAAAATAAGGCCAACAAACAAAATTTGTCAAACCAATACTTTGCCGTAAGTTTTTACCGGTCAGTTTTTTTCCCGTGTTTACATTGCCTTATGCTTTGCACAGCCGGTAACCAGAGCAAACTTCCGTGACAACGAAAAAAAACTCGTTAGTGAATGGGCATTCCTGCGACCTTAAGACGAGCTTAACGCTCGGGTCGCTTTGCGACCCGAGCTAGAGCTCGATATTATTCTTATCAGGGCACCATACGCCGCTGATCTTGAAATGGTATTCTTCTTATCTGGGCACAAAAATCCGCTGATCTTGAAATGGTATTACTCTTATCTGGGCACAAAAAGCCGCTGATCTTGAAATGGTATTATTCTTATCAGGGCACCATACGCCGCTGATCAAGAAATGGTGTTCTTCTTATCTGGGCACCAAAAGCCGCTGATCTTGAAATGGTATTATTCTTATCTGGACACCATACACCGCTGATCACGAAATGGTATTATTCTTATCTGGACACCATACGCCGCTGATCACGAAATGGTATTATTCTTATCTGGGCACCAAAAGCCGCTGATCTTGAAATGGTATTATTCTTATCTGCGAACCATACGCCGCTGATCACGAAATGGTATTATTCTTATCTGGACACTATACGCCGCTGATCTTGAAATGGTATTATTCTTATCTGGGCACCATACACCGCTGATCATGAAATGGTATTATTCTTATATGGACACCATACACCGCTGATCACGAAATGGTATTATTCTTATCTGGACACCATACGCCGCTGATCTTGAAATGGTATTATTCTTATCTGGGCACCATACACCGCTGATCACGAAATGGTATTATTCTTATCTGGGCACCATACGCCGCTGATCTTGAAATGGTATTATTCGTATCAGGGCATCATACGCCGCTGATCACGAAATGGTATTATTCTTATCTGGACACCATAAGACGCTGATCTTGAATGGGAATTATTCTTATCTGGATACCATACGCCGTTGATCTTGAAATGGTATTATTCTTATCAGGGCACCATTCGCCGCTGATCACGAAATGGTATTATTCTTATCTGGACACCATACGCCGCTGATCTTGAAATGGTATTATTCTTATCTGGGCACCATACAACGCTGATCTTGAAATGGCGTTATTCTTATCTGGACACCATACAACGCTGATCACGAAATGGTATTATTCTTAACTGGACACCATACGCCGCTGATCAAGAAATGGTATTATTCTTATCTGCGAACCATACGCCGCTGATCTTGAAATGGTGGTATTCTTATCAGGGCACCATACGCCGCTTACCACGAAATCGTATTATTCCTATCTGGGCACCATACGCCGCTGATCAAGAAATGGTATTATTCTTATCTGCGAACCATACGCCGCTGATCTTGAAATGGTTTTATTCTTATCTGCGAACCATACGCCGCTGATCACGAAATGGTATTATTCTTATCTGGGAACCAAACATCTCTGATCACGAAATGTTATTATTCTTATCAGGGCACCAGACGTCGCTGATCACGAAATGGTATTATTCTTATCTGGGCACCATACACCGCTGATCACGAAATGGTATTATTCTTATCTGGGCAACATACACCGCTGATCACGAAATGGTATTATTCTTATCTGGGAACCATACACCGCTGATCACGAAATGGTATTATTCTTATCTGGGCGCCAGACGTCGCTGATCTTGAAATGGTATTATTCTTATCTGGACACCATACGACGCTGATCTTGAAATGGTATTATTCTTATCTGGACACCATACGCCGCTAATCTTGAAATGGTATTATTCTTATCAGGGCACCATACGCCGCTGATCACGAAATGGTATTATTCTTATCTGGACACCATACGCCGCTGATCTTGAAATGGTATTATTCTTATCTGGGCACCATACACCGCTGATCTTGAAATGGTATTATTCTTATCTGGGCACCATACACCGCTGATCAAGAAATGGTATTATTCTTATCTGCGAACCATACGCCGCTGATCAAGAACTGGTATTTTTCTTATCTGCGAACCATACGCCGCTGATCTTGAAATGGTATTATTCTTATCAGGGCACCATACGCCGCTGATCACGAAATGGTATTATTCTTATCTGGGCACCATACGCCGCTGATCTTGAAATGGTATTATTCTTATCTGGGAACCATACAACGCTGATCATGAAATGGTATTATTCTTATCTGGGCACCATACACCGCTGATCACGAAATGGTATTATTCTTATCTGGGCACCATACACCGCTGATCACGAAATGGTATTATTCTTATCTGGGCACCATACACCGCTGATCACGAAATGATATTATTCTTATCTGGGCACCAGACGTCGCTGATCACGAAATGGTTTTCTTATCTGGACACCATACGACGCTGATCTTGAAATGGTATTATTCTTATCTGGACACCATACGCCGCTGATCTTGAAATGGTTTTATTCTTATCAGGGTACCATACGCCGCTGATCACGAAATGGTATTATTCTTATCTGGACACCATACGCCGCTGATCTTGAAATGGTATTATTCTTATCTGGACACCGTACACCGCTGATCTTGAAATGGTATTATTCTTATCTGACCACCATACACCGCTGATCACGAAATGGTATTATTCTTATCTGGACACCATACGCCGCTGATCAAGAAATGGTATTATTCTTATCTGCGAACCATACGCCGCTGATCACGAAATGGTGTTATTCTTATCAGGGCACCATACGCCGCTGATCACGAAATGGTATTATTCTTATCTGGGCACCATACGCCGCTTATCAAGAAATGGTATTATTCTTATCTGCGAACCATACGCCGCTGATCTTAAAATGGTATTATTCTTATCTGGGAACCATACACCGCTGATCATGAAATGGTATTATTCTTATCAGGGCACCAAACACGTCTGATCACGAAATGGTATTATTCTTATCAGGGCACTAGACGTCGCTGATCACGAGATGGTATTATTCTTATCTGGGCACCATACACCGCTGATCACGAAATGGTATTATTCTTATCTGGGCACCATACACCGCTGATCACGAAATGGTATTATTCTTATCTAGGCACCATACACCGCTGATCACGAAATGGTATTATTCTTATCTGGGTACCATACGTCGCTGATCATGAAATTGTATTATTCTTATCAGGATACCGTACGACGCTGATCATGAAATGGTATTATTCTTATCAGGGCACCATACGTCGCTGATCATGAAATTGTATTATTCTTATCAGGGTACCGTATGACGCTGATCATCAAATGGTATCATTCTAAAAACACCGATTGAAGATTCCATGTTAATCGTCATATGCACTCCATTGATTGGGATGGATCGATATTGTCTCACGTCATGTTTAGTCTTAATTTATTTTTAGTATAAGCTCATGGTTTCTGAAGTAAGGTCTACAGGTTCATAGTCTGTAAGCAAAGGTCGTTATATTAATTGCTTCTAAGATCAAGTTTTAGCCGAAATTCCTTAGATAACGATTATTAAGTATTGATATTCACTTTCAAACCATAACTGTGTTATTTATAAAAGTGGGTTAATGTAAAAAGCCTTGATATTTCTGACCTGGTTTCCACCAGATTATGCATGAGAGAATACCCTAAGGGTTATCGACACAATATTATATATATATCTATCACGTAGCCTTTGCTTTAAAGAGACAAGATAGAAAAGCAATTCATAAAACGGAACATATATATATATAACTGCATCCAAAATCGTAGTGATTTTCATTGTACTGTGACATACCTAATATCTAGTAACCAAACATGATTTTGGCTTTATGGTAAATCATTTCAAAATATTCCAGAACAAGCACGTTTTTGATAAGAGCTCTCAATCATGCTTTTCTTATCAGAAACTTTATCAGAAACGCGATCAAAAGGTCTCATAACATCAAAATAATTAAATGAAGAGTAATTATCACAGTATTTAAAATTACCATCATAAAATTCAGTCGTTTCAAACAGTTGCTTTGTAACCATCATCCATTGCATTTTATTACTATTTCATTACTATTTTCCTACCTGCAGGTCTAGGTGAAGATGTCTACAATTGTTTATGTGGCTTCTCTTAATCATTTGCAATTTAACAGCCTTTCGCATTACCTTGACGATTTATTTATTATAGATAGTGACCTGTTTGCAACTCTTGTTCAAATGAACCTCACATGATTAAGACAGATACCACAGAAATACTTACGTCTTTCTTGATCTTAGTCTTTCTCTCAAAATGGTATCAAATAAAATTTACAGTTACCTATTTTTATGCAAAAATAACTATTCTCTCTAATCGAATCTGAAGGCAATAAAGAGAAAAAAGTACAGGCAAATTTTCAAGAAATGTTACAACCTCATAAATGTTTACCTAGACTTTATTTTTAACCTGACACTATATACGGCAAGCCAAGATACTGTAGCAATGCGCTTTTGGTTACACAGGGTTACTAAAAATTATATTCAAATGATAGTGCCTCTAGCTGGGAGCGAACCCGCACCGTCACGGCGACAGCGCCTAGCCCTGCAATTCCTGCAACGCAACCAACTGTGCTAGCTGGGACAACCCCAAAAACGGTTGATCGGATAGCCCTGATATACGTAACCATCACTGCATGACATCGGTAACGGGTTATTTTACTTTAAACAGTACTGACTAAATATACGGGGAGACGTTTTACGGCCGCCACAATGCACAAATAGCGCAACTGTGGATTTCAAATGATAGTGCCTCTAGCTGGGAGCGAACCCGAACCGTCACGGCGACAGCGCCTAGCCCTGCAATTCCTGCGACGCAACCAACAGAGCTAGCCGGGACAACCCCAAAAAAGGTTGATCGGATAGAAGTTGATTTTTATTTCTTTTACAAATCATTAAATCATTAATTTTAAAATCAAGCAAACTAACTGGAATACATAGCAGTATATTATGTGTTAAAACAAGTGACACGAAGGTTTCCAACATGAACATGTAATGTATCTCTTTCATGAAAACCCCATAACTTATTCAAACGTAATACCATGTTTTAGATTTCCCCCAATAACTTTATTAGGATTTCAAAGCCTATACAAACAAAGGTCGCGATAAAATAGGAAAGAGGAAGAGAAATTTTGCAGAATTTCAGTAATTACGTGCAGCCGAAGATGCATGAGATCGCATTTCATCGGGATGCAATAAACAAACACTGAAGACCATTTTCACAGCCAAGAAAAACTAATTGGTTAAAAAAACAATCTCCGATCTAATCAATGGCAAAATTAAGTTCTGAGACTTTGTATTTTTTTACATTGGGCCAGAAAGCGAGACGTATTAAAAAAAATGATTTCATAAAACTGACAGAAAACACAAATACATTTATACATTAGAAGCTTATTTAGTAGTTCTTAGACAACTAAAACTAAAACAACTAAAAAGTGATGTACGCATATCACTAACGGCCGCATCAAATAGACACAGCCTCCCCACAAAACCAAAAAGTATAGAGGAGAAGAGAAATATTTAAGAAATAGATGCAAAGGGAACTTTGAAAGCCACCAATATTGCACGCTCGGTTTTATTGAGCCTGTTCATGGAGACAGAAATGGAAACGCATATTACAGTCCACGCCGCCTTGCCCCGGGTTGAGCGCAATTCAATTATTTACGCCGATAAACAGTACAATTTTTTATCCATTCTAATAACTAAACTGCATTTGGGCATAATACACGATGAAGTTACTTCCAGAATTACACGTATATGAAATAACCCGATTGTTTTAAATTTTAAAAGTTACGTTTCTTCTTTCCTTTATTATATAACGACGCGATTTTAAAACTGTGTATTGGGAACATACTTGAAAGCTATTGACAATATAGGATGATTCACATTTTTTTGCATTCCGTTGTATAGATACATTAAAATAAAAATAAAAGCAAATCGGCTTGGAGAATATGCATGTCCATTCGTATTGAGCTTTTTATGTCGTATGTAAATTTATTTTCTGATATTCCTATCTTGCCTATATTGATACTGAAGCTAAATATACTGTTCAATGGTCCTAGATGAAAAATGTAGACACAAGTTTGTGGATCTCTTTATTTATTTATGCGCAACATCTTTTTGTATTGCGTGATTTTTTCATTTACTAATAATTCATTTTTGATAAATTCACAATTTTATCTTTGATGTTTTAACTCCAAAAATATAATGTATTTGTATTTGTTACCAACTGCTCCATAAATCAACGTCATATCCTTTTTCAAGAAACCTAAACGGTACTCGTATGTCTTTTTTAACTCATGATTTCTAACAATCTGTTGCTGATTGTTTAGGATGGCGCAGTTTCATACTAAATCTGCCCCATGCTATTAATGCTGCCGCATGACGCATAATAATGTTTATTTCGTCTACTTTCGTCAGTTTTGCCACTGACGTTCCAAGGCGGTAACCTCAATGGTTTTCGATATCGTTAATTGTTTGTGTTGTCTTGTTTGAAATTGATATTGTTTTAAACGCATGCTCCCTTTTCCTTCTACTCTTACGCTGCGTCGGGAGGCTGTGTTTTCCTGATATGTATGTTTCACTTTTTTACCTAATTGGAAAACACAATTATTTCCAGCAACGTGATGCTCTGAATCAAAAAGTTTCCTTGTGTGTCAATAAATTTACATCTAATGGAAACACTATGGAAATGTGCACTGAATTTCAAATTTTTCATTAGAAAACACAAATATTTGTATAAGACTTTACTGAGCTAAAACAGAATCTGGCTCAAATATCGAGGGCATATTTTTGTAACTCGAATAATTTTTTGGGAATTATGTGTCATCAACAAAATATTGCTCTTTGTAAGGGCCAAAACATTTGTTAACAATATATAAATACATGTAGGTAAGTAGGCACATTTATAGGATGTCCCTGCATACCATCGTTCGGGCTGGAAAATTGTATTGTTTGTGGTGAAAATAATAGTTCCCTTTTTCATCTATTTGAAAATCCAAAGGGCACCTTGAAAAGCAACGATTTCCAGGTGTTTAAAGATATAATGTTTTTGCTTGATCTTGCTGATTGTTAGCGTTAAATTTCTCATTTCGATATAAATATTTATACATGTTGATAATGCGTACACAAAACAAACAGCATTGACCATTGTCCAACATGTCATCTATAACGCATCCAGTTCATTACAAATGTTAATGAAACATTTCATGAAATTATGATATGTTTACATATTTTAAGAGTCATAGAAAAGATACACGCTCCGATCAGGACTAGAATAAGGACCGCCACAACCATAGCACATTTACGCATGACGAGATTTGAACGCAATACTGTCGTAACTTCTTCGTCATAACAAAGTTGTTAAGGCAGTCTTGCGTGCAACCCACGAAAAGTTCGATCACACTTATATCTTTGCCTTTTTATCAAACAAACAATTTTGCGAATAAGAGTAAGAATATTATTTCTATTTTTAGTTTAAATATTGAAGTTGTTATATCGTTATTTGTTTGTGGCGTCCATTTTGAAACTGATTATTGTAATACCATGCTCTCTTTTCCTCTCTTTCATCTACTTTTTAGCTGAGTGGGGAGGATGTGTATGCTGGATGTGGCCATTCCTGATATGCATATTTCATTTTTTTCTTAACAGCAATTTGAAACTTTTAATAAATGGCTCAGAGACATCTAAAATCTCAACAAATTCCAGAAATAAAATTTCGGCAAAGTATCCTGGGGACCAAACGCCCCTGTCAAAATTTAGTTCCGCCCATTATTTTCTCGTTTAGGGCAAACCCATTCTTTTATCTGGGGACCATACGCCGCTGAACATGGAATGGTATTTATCTGAAAATACCGCCTTGAAGTTTCCATGTTCACCGCCATATGCACACCATCGTTTGGGATGGATCTACATTGTACTGTTTATTGCTGTAAATATTGAGTTGCGCTCATCCTTTAGATGCAGCAGTCAGCCAGTTTATCATTGTAAAAAAAGGCTATTTTGACTTGTTTATTCCGTAACAAAATGCATACCAGTATAGTGGACCCTTTAAGAACATTGTATGATCTTGAATTGAAAGTTTCTAGACAGCCTCTCCAGCAACATAGAATGAAACTTATTTCAATTTACTTTAAACGTAACATATTATTGCATGCTTATAAATGATTTAAATTAGACAAATAGTGAATGATTCTAACAGCATAAACTTAATTCCCCTTAAAATAACTAATTTTAAGATGCTCATCTCTGCGGAACATTGCCTAACAACATAATTTATGATAGGTTTTACTATCATAAATATCTCGAAGTTAGACAGAAACTTGGTAAAAACAAGCGACGTTTTAAGGCTAATGTTTTATTAGAAGTCCTGTGAGATTATTTGATGTGAATAGCGTTCATATCACATGTACTATGCAAATGATCACATGATTACCCGTTTTCACATTTTATCCCTTCTCTCTGGAGAACATACACAACGATAGACAAAGTCATAAGAACATTAGCGTTCTCCCAGTTGAAATAATGTGCTCTTAGCATTTAAGCAGCATGTGCCTTTGGAAAAGATGAAACAGGAACTTTGAAAGCCACCGAACACGACAAATATGAAAATACTACAATATCGGTTTGATTGAGCTTGTTCATGAGCAGTAATGGTAATGTATATTACTGTCCACGCTGCCTGGAGATATTTTGAACATTTTCCTTTTAAGACTGATCTTTTCTTTTAAATAAAGTCAGAATTGCCAGAATAATATACATATATGTTGTTATATGCGCAAGGGAATTCATTTAGTTCTCGGATGGCCTTATCTCTGTTAATAGAGGTATCGTTATCACAAATTAAAAACACTGTTTGCAAGTTATATCGTCGATACCCAGATTTAATTAAAAAAATACAGGTGCAGTTTAAAAACACTACTGCCACAAGATGTTTTCCAGCCCATATTTTATGGAGGGTTGATATATAAATTAAAGAATATAAAAGGCAATATTAATTTCTCCACGTTATTCAAAAACTATCTGGAAATTCAAAAAGAAAAGCTACCAACATGATATCTACAGCGCTCTGCATGTTTAGTGATAAACCCAACTGCATCGCTTTGCTTACTTCTTTTTTTCACGACGGTGGCAGGGGTTTAAAAACTCATGAAGGTTTTAGTAAATTCTTGAAAAGGAACGTAGAATGTCGATCGGTGTCGTTTATTCCTTTCATCGTGTTCTTGCTTAACTGACTCCACGTGATCTGGTCTCAGTAGGGCCATCGAGTTTCCACTTTATTAGCATGACAATACCATTAGCTTATTGTTTTGTTCATGGTTGATTACAGCTAATTCGCAGAAAATGTGCTTATTTCTTTTTTTTTTCTTTAAAATTTGTTCACATTGGGCAAATATGAGGTCGGTGCACCTTAGAACCTGGTTTAAATACCCAGTGGCAAATTATTTTGCCACTGGTCATTTCAAGGCGGTAACCCTTCTGGATTATTTTTGGTAAATTGTTGGTGGCATCTATTAAGAATAGGTAAATTTATAAACCCAATCTCTCTTTTCCTCTCTACATTTGTAGCTGCGTGGGGTGTTTTCTGGTTGTGACGATTCCGGATATACATATTGAACCTTTTTTATGTTGGTACCACATTTTAAAAACACGTATTAGGCATCCATATGAGTACTTATTGTGCACTTCTTGTCGCTGACATGTTTTTATACTGCTATAAAAGAGGACTTGTGTGATCTCATTCTATCGAATATCAAGATGACATCATTACAGCGTTAAGAACATAGAGCCTAGTTTAGGACCGTTCGAAGGCGTTAACCCCTCGGATTCTTTTTTTAAGTTGTTTGTGGTGCCTTATAAAAAAATTGATCATGTTATAAACCTAGGCTTTCTTTATCTATCTGCTTGTTGACAGTGGCTTTTGTGTGTAGACATTTCTGATTTGCATATTTCACTTCTTTAACAACAATATTTTTTTACATAGTTCGGCTTTTCTTTTTATATTTGTCAGCTGTTTTCATGTAATGGTTATATAATCGGCATTTAAGGTAATTTGTCTTGAAATTGGTACAACATTCGAGGTCAGATTACCTGTATGATAGGCGTATGGCGTTCACAGACTTGCCCAGTTAACGTTTAAAAACTTATTCCAAAAATGGGCGCCAGATTTTATTTTATTTTCATTTAAACTTAAAATACGGTATTACAAATAAATAAAAAATCAAATGATACTTAAACAAAAATTGTTTAAATTTGGATAAAAGATTTCAACTCCGATAGCATGTCAAATCGTTGGATCTTTACCTACATGTATGCAATTTTGCGCAGATTATGACAAAGACAGTTTAAGACGCAGTGCATGCCTGGTCTAAACAAGTACAGTACAAAGATGAAAATAATGTTGTGTTAATATAAATTGATTTTTTCCATTAATGGTCGAGGTTCAATGTTCACGCCATAAGCATACCATCGTTTAGGATGGATCAAAATTGTACTGTTTATTGGTGTAAATATTGAGTCGCGCTCAACCCGGGGCTCGGCGGCGTGGGCAGTAATATGCATTTCCATTCTTGCCCATGAACAGGCTCAATCAATCCAAGCCTGCAATATTTTCATATTTGTCGTGTTCGGTGGTTTTCAAAGTTCCCTTTCCATCTATTTTTATTTAAGCGACATATGAAATACACTTTCTCTTAGCTTGTGAGATTCTAAAAGTAACTGATCATCAATTACAACCATATGTCGGTGACCATGGAATGGTACTAATCTGAAAATACCGCACTAAATGTTCCTTGTTCACCATCATATGGGATGGATCTAAATTGTACTGTTTACTGGTGTAAATATTGAGTTGTGCTCAACCTCGGGCTAGGCGGCTTGGGCAGTAATATGCATTTACATACTACAATATTTTCATATTTGTTGTCAAATCCTCGGATCTATTTTTATGACTTTCAAAGTTCTCTTTTCGTCTGTTTCTTTTTTTAATCATTATTTGTTCAAGTGATCAGCTTATTAATAGGTAGCGCATACTGCGTGATTTCATCTTCTTTGTTGTTTATGATTTTTATGTAAGAACTACACGTACTTCATGGGAACGAGATACAAAAAAACTTATTGAAAATAATTTAAAATAATTAACACCATGCCACCGTAAAGTACTAGCTTTACGTAAAGTATTGTTATGCTTCCACAACTCCTTAGCATGAAAGCTGAAAATCAATTAAAACCAGTGATCAAGCTGGGGTGTGCGTATTTGCTAATGTTAAGTAACACGGATTTGAAACATCTAGATAATTAAGTGGGTTTGACTTTCTCCAAGTAGGCAGTAGTCCTCCGTCAGTTTTGACGATGGATGACGTAACTTATGTAGTTTCCACTGTTTGGCTTGAGCGACGTCGTTTGTTGCTTTCGAGTTATTTTCCAAGATTATCTTTTTAATTCAGGATTGAATTTCTAGAGCGATAAAAAAACAGTGTATCGGGGCCATAAACAGTAAATAGAGAAATTCCGTGTAATCTCATAATATTATATTTTAATACCCCAAAAGTGTCCGTGCAATCCTTCCGAGCTGTATTTCTAAACCTCAATCTAAAGTCTTACTTTTACGTCATTACTAAGTCTCATATTCTTACTTCATGACGATATTATGAATAAAAAAAGAAAAGTATATCAAACCAACGGAAAATGTATCAGTGTTTTTTTTCAGTAGCTTTAATGTATCAGTTTGAAATGGAAGGTGAGTAACAAATATCAAATATTTAAGCGAACTTTGCTGTGGTGGATTCCTGTGAAGCGTAAATAATCTGTATTACAGCAGATAAAATATTTAGAGTCATTACAGATTTTCTGTTATAATTATTCTTGAGCGTATGATCATGTATGTAGACAAAACTAGAACCTTTCGCAGGATAAAAAAATCATCGATTATGCATTGTTATTGATTCAATAAAGTCATTCTTGTACATACATTAGTTTGTAAAAATTTCGAAGCTGATGAAAAAGTAAGTTATAAATAATATAATGATGTAAAAAGGGAATTTAAAACAACTGTGCGCACCATCTGTTGTTTTAACAGAAGACATTGCAATACACCCAAACAGACTTTTTTTGTCAGATAACAATCTAACATACATACATTGTCTTTGCATGATCAACATAACTGATTGAAAAAAAATCACTGAATATTTTTTAAGTGTGAAATTCTGAGCCAATCAACTTATCACCGCTTTTATTTTGATGTTTTTTTCATAAGTAAATACTATTTACGAGAGAAATTCCAAAGAGACGTCTAATGTTAAATATGCTGTAAGACAAATTAATGCATTTTGACCCCTAAATGCGTAATTACTATTCAAACCCGCCATGAAAGATCAAAAGCGGACAATACAATTCTTCTGCCGCGAGAGTGTAGACTATCCAGGTAGTAATGTAATAGATTGTTGCATTGTGTGATCTTGTATTGTATGGATTTTCCAAGAATTTACCGTTCTTTCTTCTATTTCTCAGAAAGTTATTTTTAAATACATTTCTCATTAAATACAATAATCATTATTTTACCAGAAAAGTCTGCTCACGATTTACTTGTATATTCAAACTACATTGGTTTCGAAATGTTTATCATTTTGTTAGTATTTAATTTGGTTAGGTGCGTCTTTTATGCAATTAATAAAATAGTGAGGTAATTCCTATATTGTTTTTTTAACTTTAATTATCTGTTAACATTATAAAATATGCTACAGTGCGACTTCAATTAATAAATACAACAGTGACATTTAGCTTGGCCTTTTAAAATGAATTTCCTTGTCAAGAAGGATAGATTAAAATCTGTCGTCTAAAAATGATCCGAAGTGTACTGATGAAGAAATGTAAAGGTTGTCCCCTTAGAAAAAATTACAATGAACAATTCGACAAATAGTATAATGTTTTCAAAAGCATGCTGGTGACATCACTCGGTCCTTTTTGCTTGATAGAAGGCATATATTTATATGTTTGTATGCTTTATTGTCATCTGAAACAGAGTACGGCTCTTGAAAAATAAGTGTAATGTGGTGTAAAATACACAAAAATGACATAGGTGTGGTATTTTAAAATCAGCATTTAACAAATTGAAACAATCAGACTGAAGTAAATGTACCGTCTGTTCATATAACGTACACTTCATGTTTTATCACGTCTTTGATGGATTTGCATAATATTGCCTGTGTCTTACAATTTTATTTGAAATGCCACAAGAAACTCGTTACTTTAAAAGTAATATTAAATTAGATTCAGTTTTCTCTTGACAGTGTAGATTCGAAGTAAAATGTTCAACAAATAATTATTCTAAGTGAAAGCAAAATATTAAAAAGAAAAGAATATCTTGAGGGACACTATTCAACGATAACACAGAAAGAATACTGGTTATCAAGCACGTTCAAAATGTATAGAATTCACAAAGTATCTAAACCTTATAAAGTAATCGATATGTTTTGCCTTTCTTCGCTGTTATAAGAATACAATTATTTTGCGTGTAGACACAGAGGCGGTAGATTGGTACTAGTTTTTGTCAACCGTTTATTCGGTATCAAATTATCAAAACTAGACTGGTACCACGTTCGACTATTTAAAGTAGACGGAGTATACCGGTATAGAGACGATGGTACCAGTCTTAATGAAAACATGATTGTTCAGCAGAATCAATCCTCATCATTAATCATATCATTTTTAATGTTAATCATGTCACATTGACTAGCATGTCACACTTCCCGCCAATGCTGTATCTGATATGTTCTGTATATACACAGGGGACTCTAGAATTACATCGTCTGCTGGAAATTAGGTAGAGAAATTAAGTCTTATCAACAATCAACTGAGCATCGGCTGTGGAAAGTTCTATGGTACCGCTATGACCTAGAAAGCATCCAGTTTAACGATGCTTAAACAACTGCATTATTTCTACACGTCCTGAATAAAAGTATAAATTAAGTATACAAGAAACATGATTATCTACATTAATGTCTTTTCCGGTAAAGAGCTTCTCTATATATCAAGCAATCAAACATCGGCCTATACACTATCCTTTTGCATGCGCCATAGGAACAGAATTTTCCGTTCTGGACCGTGAGCTCATGTTTGGTCGATTATAATATGTCGGTCATCAGGATGACCGACAATGATCAGATATTACAAGGCAGTCGGAACGACAGCAATATCCTCCGCCGCATGCAGGAATGTTGGAAAGCTTATGGATGCTTAATTGCAAATTAACAAATATATCTCCAGCAGTTTGAAAGTTATGGAGCAAATATGAAAGACATTGTTAAATATGAACCTTCAAAGACAACTAGTGACCTTGACCTTCAGCCGGCCAGGTTGGAACATGGGTTCTGCACATCATCTTTGTGGAATGAACATTTGACTAAAGTTTGATAAAATTCATTGCAGGGGTTCAGAAGATATGAACCGGACAGAAAATACATAGTTCAAATCTTCAATGACCTTGACCAGATTGGAACATGGGTTCTGCACATCATCTTGATGAGCTGAACATTTGATAAAAATTTCATGATATTCATTCTAGGGGTTCAAAAGATATGAACCAGACACAAAATACATAGTTCAAATCTTCAATCATCACTGGTGACCTTGACCTTGAGCTGGCCAGGTGGGAACATGGGTTCTGCACATCGTCTTCATGGGCTGAGCATTTGACTAAAGTTTCATGAAATTCCTTCTAGGGGTTCAGAAGACATGAGCCGGATATGAAGTACATGGTTCAAATCTTCAAACACCACTGGTGACCTTGACCTTGAGCCGGCCATGTTGGAACGTAGGTTCCGCACATCGTCTTTATAGGCTGAGCATTTGACTAAAGTTTCATGAAATTCCTTCGAGGGGTTGAAAAGTTATGGACCGGATACGAAATGCGCGCGCACGGAAGGACGGACGGACGGACGGACAGGCGGACGGACGGACGGACGGACGAAGACCATTCCTATATCCCCCAGCCGCTGTGCGGCGGGGGATAAAAAGGCACATACATGCGAATATTGACTTTCCAGCAATATGGTTTGTTCTTAGCTCGAAATTAATCACGTGAACGAAAATGTGTTCAGCCGATAAAAAGAGTTTCCAGATCAGTGTACACTAAATAAAAGCTGCTTCCCGGTTGGTTAAAAAAAAAGTTAGGGGAAACCCGTAAGACTCTATAGAAACATTAGCTAATTGGCCAATATAGCTAAAGAAAAAATAAAACTCCTTCTAAAAAACAGAAATTGTGTATTTCTGCAGCTGTTGAAACCAAAAATCATTATCCAAAACATTTTGGATAAGAAAAAAATTACTTTTAAAATAATGCCTATAAACAGGTCGGCCACAAGTAAATTTAGTCAATAGGCAAGGGTGGTGGTCTTCAAAGCGAAATTTGAGGTGGAAACCTACGGTCATAGTGGTATTTCATCTATGTTTTTATGTAGATTTATATTCAAACTTCATCAGAAGACCATGCCTGATATTAACCAGCAAACAATGACTAAAACAAATGATTTATATATTTTTATTTTATTAAGGATTGGCAAAAAATTGTCATGGCTGGGTTTAGATAATGTGAAAAATAGACATTTGAAAGTTATTAAACAAAGTTTTTTATGTAAAGTAGCAATGCCTCTACCTCGTTCCGTTGATTAAGAATCGAAAAGACTGGAATCTGCGGAGACAAGAGTTTATATAGGCAAAGTCACGTGGTGACGTGTGACGTAACAGGAGTCATTTCTGCTGGTTAAAGTGTTTAATCTTTAATCGATTAAACATACTATTGTCTAAGAATAAATAAATCAAGGAGACTCCCAAGACTCTATATAGAACATATAGGGAAACGCAATAGTGTACGCTGACCTTCCATCTTATTATTGTTTGTTTCTATTAATAAAACTAACAAAAATCATTTATTGAGTAAATAACACTTAACAACAGGATAATCGAAAGCGCTCTGCTTGCTTGGTGATAAACCCATCTATAGATGATCGTCATGCTTTGTTAGACCGTATATGTCACACGCGTGATATATTCGGTCGACATCACACGTTGTGATATATTCGGTCGAATACGTCACACCTTTCAGCCGAATATGGAACATGTGACATATTCGGTTGGAATTGGTTTTTCCACGCTCATCAAAACGTATTTGTCACTTATCAAAAATGTGTCAACGTTACAATAAAAATCACTCGTTATGATGATGTTGATGGTGATGTTTCGTTGAAATTAATGAGGGCAAGCTGCCGCTGCTGCGGACAAAGATGTTTAAAATTGGTTCATTGTATGAAATGTGTGATATATACGTTCAGAAATTTTATCGCTAATTTGCACAGCACGTATATATCACATGAAGATAGGTGTGATTAATTCGGTCGAATATGTCACACACGTGTGACATATACGTTTTGTGACATATACGGTCTAACAATGCTTACCTCTTTGATCGCCGGACGGCAGAAGTTTACGAGTTAATGAAGGTCTATTTGGAATTATTGTAAAAGTCATAGAAGCTCGATCTGTTTATTTTATTCCTGTCATCGTTATCTTGCTGGTTTGACACCAGGGACTCTCGTCGCAGTAACGTCATTGAATACAAATGCTATTAGCGTCTTATGTGTAATATGTCTGTGTGCTTTTGGATGCAACTTTGTCGAGTTGATCGGTGTACGTATTTGTTCAGATGAGAACCCATTGGTGCAAATGTGAGGTTGGTGCACAAAAATTCTCCCAAATCTGTCTATGCATTAAAATGTATGACATGAACAAGGAATCAGGAGAATTTGAAATTGTGACATTGAACTTTGACATGGGAACCTGGGCCCAATATGCGACAAGACCGGTCAACAAAAGTGCCAAGGTATTCAAAAATTCGCCAGTGAATGTAGAAGTTATGACGCAGACAAGCAATCCGCATTGACACATGCAGGCATGCATTCACTCTCGTATATACACTAAACCGAGGTGCTACATGTGACGACGACAATGCCGACCGTTTAGCAAGATGGGGGACAGGAAAGGTGTGTACCATATCTCAACCCGTGTCGCGTACATGACCATTTGACGACTGTGTCGAGTTATACATCAGCGGGCAAATATAACATTATTTTGAAAGTTCTAGTCCAGAGTTATTGTTGATCAATGAGTTTCGCGTTATAGCAAACTACGTCACAAGTAAGGTGTTTTAGTGACCCTGTATGGAAAATATGTCACAATTAGTAGCACGTCGCCTTTCTTACTTTAAGCGTTAAATGTCAAGTAAGTGTGTAAATATCCCACTGGGAAGCTCCCATTACAACAACTCCTGGAAAATAGGTCATGGAAAACACCTTACATCGTGTCTCAAATCTATCTGCTAGGAGTAGATGTAAAAATTAAGAAAAGAAAATATCTCGGGAAAATATCTTTTTTCACCACAATTGAATCACGTTCAATTGTACTAACGTGTTCAAAAATTATTGAAATGTCGCTTGCTCGCCAATCCTGTCACCCAGTTTTCGAAAATACAGTTTTCATTACCCGATTACGTTAGCAGTCCATAGACTTTAAGTTGAATGTAGCAAGTTCGGCAATAAATAAATTCTGTGTTATTAAACCGCTTAAACAGTTAAAATTTAATAAATGTTCCCAAGCTTACGAATCATTATGCGTCTAAAATAAGAATTGTTGAGCAGCGAATACTTGTTCTAAACTCGATTTTAACTCAGAGTTTTTGTCAGAATGTAAGTTATCCATAACTCAATGAATCCGGATTTGTTATCATCTGAAGGGGCAAGTGTGAGGTTGTAGATCAATGAACTTTGGGCTACTTATCTAAGTACTTCCCGTACACTGAAAATTATTTGGTGCCATTATTCTTGGAGAAATGTTTCAAGAGATATACTAATATATTGGGTGAGATTCATTTGGACTACTTTTCAAATGGTAACCTGATAACCTGACATTGCATTCTTCGTGGAAAGAGGTGGAGTAAAAACTTAAAATATCTTAAGTAGCATTTTCCAAGAAAATTCATTAATTGTAGAATAAATTTTATAATCTTGTCGGATTTCTCAATGTTCAAGTATCTTGAAGTAATGTACAAAAAATCACTATTAGCAAAATGCCATCGGTAATTGATACACTTAACGATTTCAAACAGGCAAAATGCATGTTCTGACTCATATAAAAATAATATATTTCTCTAGTTATTTAATGTCTGTCTTTGCAGCTTTGAAGTAGACACTTAATCAGATTGTCATTTTCTCATCAAACATCAAATATATGAATATGCCCTCGGGGTAATAATACTGGCTGACAAAAGTGAAATGTGAAATTCGCCGTCTTGTAAAAATATACTTTAATATAATGAAACTTGTTCAACTATTTTTTCTGCACAAGGGAAATTATTTCATATTTGGTGACTAGGCAAAAATTCTACAAAGAAAATTAACTGATTTGGCGAAATTCTAGACTGAAATGAATGTTTCTATTCTGAGTTGTATTTAGAGTTGAGTATTTTATCAAAAGTTGCATTTGTTTGCTTTAATAGTTTTTTTTCTTTATTTAACTTGATTCTCTGTGTGTACTATGTATTTTTTCCAAATGTATAGGCTGGATATCAAATGGTCCTCTATATATTTAACGAAACATTTTGGCGCTTTACTTTTAAATTCTAAAGCCAAAGGTAGTTTTGCTAGTCGCTTATATTTCTTGAGCATACTGTTTTATTTAACTATTTGGTGTTGATCTTATATAGTAAGCAGACATACATTTATTAAATCTGGAAAAGGAGCAATTTAATTTGAGATCCGGATTACCAGCTCAATCTGCTAAATTCACTACCCACTCCATTACCAACCAGTGATACGTACAGTTAGTTTGGGTCTATTTAACAAGTTCAAGTTACTCTCACGTAAAGTTCGTTCAGGGTCTATGCTTCACATGGCAATATCAGATTGGTCTGTGCTAACGTAACTTACAGTCTGGAACAGATCTAAGATACCCGTTGTAGTACCCAAGTAGAACAAAAATGGCGCCATTCAGTGACACTCAGCATTTCTTTCAAGCGAAAAATGTTCCTATGCATTATAGATATATAAAGTACACAAATCAAACCTACCAAACCTAAATATGACGACCAATGACACAGCAGTCTTACGGGTTTCGTTACTACAGTACTTTAATACATTATAAGATAGAACACAGAGATGATTTTGATTATAATGTTGTAATTTTTTCATTTTAGATGGTGATGTCCTGCGTGCAATATCTTACGGTGTTAATATTTCACAGAAAATCTTTGCTTTAAAACAGAAAAAAAATTAAAAGAGTGTTATCGTTACTACAAACTAATATTTGCAGGTTTTATCGCTGATACCTATATTTAACTTAAAAATAAAACTGCAGTTTAAAATCCGTACTGTAACAAGGTATTTCTCAGCCAGTATTTTATGAAGATTTGATTTATAAACTAAAACAGGTCAATGTTAATGTTTCCATATGTTTCGTGGAAACCTTTTGTAAATCCAAATAAACGATCATAATATCATTTTTTTCGGCGCTTGGTATTTTTTCCGTCTACAGTTGATCGTTATGCTTACCTTAAAAGTTTGCACGACGGTGGCAGAGTTCATGGAGCTTACAGGGAAATCGTGGCAGAGTTCACGAATGTTACAGGGAAATCGTGGCAGAGTTCACGGAGGTTGCAGGGAAATCGTGGCAGATTTCACGAATGTTACAGGGAAATCGTGGCAGAGTTCACGGAGGTTGCAGGAAAATCGTGGCAGATGTCATAGAGGTTACAGGAAATTCTTGGCAGAGTCTCGAAGGTTACATGGAAATCGTGGCAGAGTTTACGGAGGTTGCAAAAAAATCGTAGCAGAGGTCATAGAGGTTACAGGAAAATCTTGGCAGATTTCACGAAGGTTACATGGAAATCGTGGCAGAGTTCACGGTGGTAACATTAAAATCGTGTCAGAGTTCATGGAGGCAACAAGGAATTAGTTACAGAGTTCATGGAAGTTACAGGGAAATCGTGGCAGAGTTCACGGAGGTTACAGGGAAATCGTGACAGAATTCATGGACTCTGGTTACAGGGAATCGTGGCAGATTTCACGGAGGTTACAGGGAAATCGTGGCAGAGTTTACGGATGTTACAGGGAAATCGTGGCAGAGTTTACGGATGTTACAGGGAAATCGTGGCAGATTTCACGGAGGTTACAGGGAAATCGTGGCAGGTTCACGGAGAATACGGGGAAATCACGACAGAGTTCACAGAGGTTACAAGAAAATCGTGGCAGAGTTTACAGAGGTTGCAAGGAAATCGTAGCAGAGTTCATGTAGGTTACAGGGAAATCGTGACAGAGCTCACGGATGTTACAGGGAAATCGTTGCAGAGTTCATGGAGTTACAAGGAAATCTTGTATAAGAGCCTAGAAACTCGATCTTTTTTTCTTTTGTTCCTGTCATCATATGTATTGCTCTATCTACAGAATTAATTGGGTTGGTAGATAAGGCCACACGGAAAATCATGTCGCGTTTCAGCACAACTCTTCTGTGATATATGTTTCTGATACTGTGTAAATATCTCAAAGGTTATTCACTTTCCACCAACTTCTTTTGGAAACAGGTTGGGGAAATAAGTCATCACAGCCATAAACGCATAATTAATGATATTTTTTAGAATCGTTTTTACAAGGAGTGGCTTTGACGGATTATTCGTAGCAATAATACTCAGTAAAACACGATCTTTGGTAATATATAATTTGATTTGTTAACACTAGTTTGCGTTGTAGGCTTGCTGCTTTTTAGGTGTACTTCGTGCTTTAAAATAGTTTTAAACATGTTATTTCGCCACTTAAATATATATTCTTCGAAGCTACAATACAATAAAATCCATTAAGTCGCATCCAGAGAAGTGCAAGCGACCTTATCATTTACAATGCAGCTGAACTGTTAAATCTGTCGATAAATAGCTCAAATTTTTTTTATGTAGACACGCGAGTCATTGTCTGTGATGCCAAAACAGTCCTACTGCGATGACTCGAAATGCGACGACTCGATAGTTGGTCTGATTCGACATGAAACGCCGGTCCCGTCAATTTTCTTTTTACAAATTCAATTTAAAACTAGAAATGTGTCCATAGGACACGGATGCCCCCGCTATGCATGTTTGTCATGGTGAACATTTATACCAAGTTATTTCAAAATCCAATAAGTAATAACAAACTCACAGCCCAGACAAGAAAATTTTGGTTTTAGTAATAGTGACCTTGACCTTGGACCTACAGGCATGGGAATTGTACACAACACAACGCCTTGTCATAGTGAACATTTGTGCCAAATTATTTTGAAATCACTCTGTTAATAATGAAGTTATAGCCAGTACAAGAAATTTCAATTTTTTGTAACAGTGACCTTGACCTTGGACCTACAGGCATGGGTATAGTACACAACACATCGTCTTGATATAATGAACATTTACACCAGGTTATTTTAAAATCCAATAAGAAATAACAAAGTAACAGAGCAGACAAGATTTTTATAACAAAATTCTATTTTTAGTAACAGTGACCTTGACCTTTGACCTTTAAGCATGGGTGTTGTACATGACACACCGCGTTATCATGGTGAACATTTGTGCCAAGTTATTTTGAAATCCCTCCATTCATAAGGAAGTTTCAGCCCGGACAAGAAAATTCTATTTTTAGTAACAGTGACCTTGACATTGGACCTACAGGCATGGTTATTGTACGCGACACACCGTCTTGATATGGTGAACATTTATACCAAAAAATTATTTTAAAATCCAATAAGAAATAACAAAGTTACAGAGCGGACAAGATTTTTCCAACAAAATTCTATTTTTAGTAACAGTGACCTTGACCTTGGACCTACAGGCATGGGTGTTGTACGCGACATACCGCCTTATCATGGTGAACATTTGTGCCAAGTTATTTTTAAATCCCTCCATTCATAAGGAAGTTACAGCCCGGACAAGAAAATTCTATTTTTAGTAAAAGTGACCTTGACCTTGGACCTACAGGCATGGGTATTGTACGCGACACACCGCCTTGATATGGTGAACATTCATACCAAATTATTTTAAAATCCAATAAGAAATATCAAAGTTACAGAGCGGACAAGATTTTTCCAACAAAATTCTATTTTTAGTTACTGTGACCTTGACCTTGGACCTATAGGCATGGGTGTTGCACGCGACACACCGCCTTATCATGGTGAACATTTGTGCCAAGTTATTTTGAAATCCCTCCATTCATAAGGAAGTTACAGCCCGGAAAAGACAATTCTATTTTTAGTAACAGTGACCTTGACCTTGGACCTACAGGCATGGGTATTGTACGCGACACACCGCCTTGATATGGTAAACATTCATACCAATTTATTTTAAAATCCAATAAGAAATAACAAAGTTACAGAGCGGACAAGATTTTTCCAACAAAATTCTATTTTTAGTAACTGTGACCTTGAACTTGGACCTACAGGCATGGGTGTTGTACGCGACACACCGCCTTATCATGGTGAACATTTGTGCCAAGTTATTTTGAAATCCCTCCATTCATAAGGAAGTTACAGCCCGGACAAGAAAATTCTATTTTAAGTAGCAGTGACCTTGACTTTGGACCTACAGGCATGGGTATTGTACGCGACACACCGCCTTGATATGGTGAACATTCATACCAAGTTATTTTAAAATCCAATAAGAAATAACAAAGTTACAGAGCGGACACGATTTTCGAACACACACACACACACACACACACACACACACACACACACACACAGCCAGGGTGAACACTATATGCCCTTCCGCCATTACATGGCGGGGGCATAAAAAGATGCGATTGCTCGAAATGCGCTGGGTCGAAAAATGCGCTGACTCTAAATATTAAAGTATTAGTAAACTAATTGTCGTAGACAGTATCGTTGGTCAAATAATAATAAAAACATGTCATTCACTTTGTTAAAAATTCGATGACTCGACAGATGCGATGACTCGATAAAATTGGACAGGTCGAAGTACTCCAAGTCATCTCAATACGACTTCATCTTTCTCTGCTTAACTTTTCACTACTTTAAAGCGATCGGATCGGTTTAAAATGAAGTGGGTCTTGTGCTGAAAGAATCTCCTTCTTCTAACTTAAGAAAGAGAATGAGCATTCCAATGTCTTCAATGGCAATGTCAACGTATGATGGCACAAGAGCATTAGGTAACTGATCTGTGATTTATATATTGGTTTCACAATGTAATCGTTTAAGTTAATGGAACCAATAAAATGGATCGCACCTAAAACCAACCAGTTACCGCCCCCCCCCCTCCCCCCCCCCCCCCCCCCCCCCAACGAGAAAAGTCGTTTTTAAGGAGCGGGATTGTCCTTTACACACGATTAATCTGTTGAGAATAACATGTATCGGTATTATCCGGCCGAAAATGTAGATAAAAGCGTTCTGATTGATAGAGCTAATAAAACGCATTTTAAGATTTTTCTGGAAAAAAGAGCATTGTTACGCGTTAGAAATGAGGTTAAAATACTCGTTTCTGAATATTAATCGTTTTCTCATGTTTTTATTTTATTTTAATTCCCGTGAACCTTTTCTTATTAGTAACATCTATAGGTCCGAGAAATATTGATTTCTTGTCTGAATTTAACCCCAAAAATTAACCAAAATATGTGTATTGTTATGATATATAAAAGGGAACTTCGAAAGCCACCGAACACGACAAATATGAAAATATTGCAAGCTCGGTTTGAATGAGCCTTTTCATGAGCAGCAATGGACATGCATATTACTGCCAACGCCGCCTAGCCACGGTTGAGCAAGGCTCAATATTTACACCAATAAACATCACAATTTTTATCCATCTCAAATAATTATATGCACATGACGGTGAATATACAACCTTCAATGCGGTATTGTTTGAATAATACCATTCCACGTTCAGCGGAGTATGGTCCCCAGATAAAATAATGGGGTTGCCCTAAACGAGACAACACTGGTCGGAAGTAAAAAGAATTTAATTCTGACAGAGGATCTGATAATATAAATCCTGCATATCACAGACAACGCCAAATGCAACACTTAAAAGTATTAAGTATAGCCTTGGGGTAATTGAACAATATTCAAATCTAAATTGGCTGGGATATTGAAACCACCCATCCTTGAACTGGCCCATATGTTAGAACAAAAGTAGTTTTAGAAGTACTATTAACATAGTACATATAAGAATATTCCTCAACGACCTTCAAAGAACGTAACTGATAACAGCACTGATTAAATATACGGGGGGACTTTTATAAAGCTATATTAAACAAACACTTCTCGACTTGAAAAATATTAACTGACTTCAACTCACCCATTGCACATATTGTTACAACACACATTAAAATAACAAAATTTCGAATCAGTGTCGACGGAAACAAGATAAAGTACCTTTCATGTATTAGTTGCCTGAAATGCACAAAACGCCATGTAAAGCAAGACCTACCGCTTACTGAAGTTCTTGCACAACTAATAAACTATCCGTGCTCTCAACATCTTGTCTTACACCCATAAAATAACATGTAATTTGGTATAATGAAACAGGTTTTAGAAACCACTGGCAAAATTCTTGGTATATTACAAAATCGCGTGACGTTTAAGTTTAAATTTAAACATAAATCAAATAATTTTTAGAGCATCTCGTTAGCATGTTTTGTTTTTCAAATAGTACAGTTAACTTCCTAAAAAGTATTTAGAGACAAACTCACCACTAGAGCTTTTAACTTTGTAAAATACTTCAATGAACTTGACGTTTGCATGATCAAATACTTCTTAAATAGGGGTATCGGTAAAATTCTGCAGCAACTATAATTAGGCTGAGAAAGATATGCAAACAGATAAAAGATAAAACTTAAAATATTTAAGGCTCGGTTTGATCGAGCAAGTTCATGGCCAGTAATGGAATATATGTAAACAAAATGCCCACGCCTTTCAATGTGGTATTTACAGATTAAATACAATTACATGAACATCCTCCGATAAAATAAAGGGTTTGACCCTAACCCAGCTTAAATGAATAGAATGTTGAGAAAAAAATCCTGCCTATCATGGTAAAAGCCAAAGGCGGGAGATAAATAGATTAATTATACCCAACGCTTAACTAGCATATTGAAACCACCGACCACTAAAAAAAGTCAAAATATAGAAAATGATGAAATTTTTAAAAGGGTTATAAACCAACATAAGTAGCGTACTTAACGGCCTTCAAACGTTGTGAATAAAAAAGCTCTGCTGGTATATCTTAAAAATAAATCACGGGAATTCTTCAGAGGTCGTCTACAATGTTCATAATTATATGAAAGTCGATCCATTGTTAAGGAAATAAAAAAGATTATTATTTAATCTTGTGCTTCCCTAATTAATAGCCTAAATCAAAATAAATTCAAAGGAACAGTTTTTGACCGTCCCACTCCCAAAATAGCTAATATGATCAAACAATGAACGACAGGGAACTTTTTTTCTTATATTGACTGTTCGAAGTCAAATCATTTTGAAGAAAATTAATTTTATGTATGGCGATCCTCTACCTAAATATCTAAACCAGATCTGAACGCAAAAGTTCTTTGTATGTTCTTAAAGGAAAATGTTAACTGCTTATGCTTTAGAACGGCATGCCAGAATTCAAAATGATTTTTGGAGGGAATGGGTGGAGGGGTTGAAGCAAAACTAATCAAAATACCACTAAAATGGAGGTTTTCTTATCAGTTCTCGATGGAAATTATGTATACATGTGTGTGCGCGTGCGTGCGTGCGTGTGTGCATGCGTGCGTGCGTGCGTGCGGGCGGGGCGGGCGGGCGGGCGTGATAAAATATTCTTTACATATTTATACAGTGTGTATAAGGACATGAGTGGTATGTGATATGTTGTCATACAGATAACACAACTTTTATACAAACCATTGTCAAAACCCTTTTTAGACACTTTTTTCAAATTATTTAACTTGACGGCCAAATTATAGAACGTGCCCTCTGCTTTTTTCTAGATTCTGCACGCCCTTAAATGGGTTAATACAAAGTATATTAATTTCTTCAAGGAAAAACACATATTTTCACAAATTCTCCAGAGTATGTAGATTCTTTAATTTGAGAGAATTCGTTATTAAAGTGTATCAGGTTCGCATCTTTAAATATTTATGTTCCTATCAAACTTCAAAGATTTTAATCTATACTCCAGGTAATGAAAATAGATGGGGGAAAAACTAAGATGAGAAAATTGCTGCCTCGTGTAAATCGACCTTATTATAGTGAAACTCAGATAGTTACCGGTATGTTTAAATTAACCTACTTAATGTAGTTTTTCCGCACATAGGAAATTAGTTCGTGACATTTGCATTATTATTCAGTTCTTAGACTGAAAAATACTTTTATTCTCTTTATAGGAGTGAAGATATTTTTAAAATGGATTAGGATGTTACTGCAAATTACTTCCCATAGTTATCTCTGACTTGCAAATTTATAAAGATGAATTTCTATAGATAAAAGCTTAAAAAGCTAGATATTCACAAAGAAATAATTTCACCACTTACAAAGGATCTTCCAAGAATTAGGAAATAATTGTATAACACAAAAAGCTATCTGATTTATTGAAGATTTTCACAATGCCTATGTGGACAGTTTTCAAGCTGAAGAATCGGTTTTGAGCAAATAGAACAAGGGTTGTGGCTGAGAACATATTTGCTTCTCTCCCCAACCTCTAGGACCACACCCCCACCCTTCCGAGCGTTTGTGTTATTTACTTATTGTGTTTAAATGTAATTAGGAGTTTAGGAAAATTTTAGGTCCGGCTATTTTCCTTTACTGTTCTTACTCTTACTAACGTATGTGAAATTAAAAACAAAATCATTAATAACACTTATTTGTGCAAAGTTTCATAACATTGTGTCTCAAGAGAGTTTTTTTCCTTTTATCAATGGTAAAAGCGACTGCAGACGGCCCTTAATTTGTGGCAGTACGACTACCATGCAGAAAATTGAAAATCAAAGAAATTTAAAATTCTTAAAAACACCTATTGCTTTAAAACATTCATTTTCCTAATTAAGTTCAAACATTTGTATATTGACTTTGGAAATGAAGATAGATGATCTGACCGAATCGAATGGAAAATAAACAGTCATCAACCATTCAAATCTATTATCATTATTAAAGTTCTATTTATTTTAGGTCTCTTATGCAGCCTGGTAATCGTGTAATGAGGATGCTTGGTAAAATCCCAGTTTTGTGCAAACAATGCATTGCATACCGACTGCAACAGCTTCGATTAGTTATAATCAGTTACCTGAAAATAAATCTCATTAGAAATATAAAAAACAGTGTCTTAAGGTGTTACTCCTCTCGCCATTGCATTGTCATCGATTAAAAAGAAAAAATAAAAACTTTTAAACGGTAAAATGTACTAAAATGGCCGAAATATATGTTATTAATGTATTATTATACAACATCCTTTAAGAGAAGTTAGAAGAGAAAAGAAAAAGAAAAAGCTAGTCCTAAACATTACCTACAGTTCTAACATCTAAACATTTATCGAACTGCATTTTATACTCTCTCTCTCTCTCTCTCTTATATATATTTTCTTTAGATTTCTTCAATCTCTCTCTCTCTCTCTCTCTCGCGCGCGCGCGCTCTTTCTCTCTCGCTCACTCGCTTTCTCTTGCTCTTTTTTTCTCTAAATTTCATTTATTAGCTCTGTGGAGATGATGTGTTTTTTTTTCTGAATATGTTTTGTTGTCTGATGTTAGTATGTCCTGTTTCATATATTACATGCTTAGTTTAATAAGTCTACGAGATGTCACATTTGTTTCATGGAATAGATATAAGCGTCGTTTAGTCCAGACAAATTACCGTACTCAAAATAAAATTTGTAGACTTCGGCATGTGTAGAATCTAATTTGAGTGAGAACACATTTTTAAGACCGTCTAGTGCTTTACTTTTTGCTTGATTTTAAGACGACAGTTTGAATTTGACGGTAAGACAGCATTAAGTTCTTCAAACCAGTCAGCCTGAAACTGTTTAATTATATGTCTACCGAAGGACAATTTTCAGCCAAATTTTCTTCAGCATAGGTCCAAACCTTAACGCCACCTGATACACACGGACATGAAGGAAATGCGCTGCCTTTTAAAATCACAATGGTCAATTTATAGAATCAGACTATTAAAGCGTCGTGCATACGCACTAACTGAGTTGCAATAATGAAATCCAGGAATTCGTCATAACGATTGAATTATCAATAATTGAAAACCACGTTTCATTACCAATATTAAATGCACAGCAATTTTTCGACATCTGATAGTTTAATGCCCTGTGAACAATTAATAATCACCAGAACACGTTTAATCTATAATAAATAATATCGGAAATGTAAAAAAAAATAGGTTTTGTAGATTGTACAGAGAATTGGTTTTGCTTTGCGCATTGAAAACTCAATGTTATTAACGTTTTGACAATACCTCATGGAGGAAATATTCAGATTAATGTCTAAAAAACATTAACTTTAATTAAAGAGTCATTATACAGTCGCAGTCTCGTATGTAAGTGTACTCTAAATATATCTAAGTGTTTACTAATTTCTTGGTCCGGGATTACCAAAAAGAAGTCTAGCTATCCGTACCAGTCTGATGTAAAGATTAAGACCAACATTTCGTACAGATCAAAACCAGCCAACACTAGAGAACTGTAACAACAACCGCTCGGACGTTCTAGTTGTGTTAAAGCTCGATTAACTAACACCAGCTTATTTGCAGTAGTATAATCTATTTTATCATTTGTCATATTTTATCAGGAGACTATCCAGCTATATTACACAAGGTCACCGGATCTACTTACGTGTCCGCACAAGCAATGCTCAGAAGGGCACCCCGTGTGCTCCTCCAGACATTGCTAGAAGTCCACAACCATATACGCACACGTAACATATTGGAATTGACTTCAAGCTATCAAATCGACATTGACAACTGCACACGCTTTTGAATCAGTGAAGGCCATGAAACATGCATGAAATCAGTGCCAAAGTTCTCACTTTAAAACAGATTGCGTACGTATTTGTAAATTTACTATGTCTACTGCCTTAAGTATTACCGCTCATATTGTTGTCACTGCAAGAATACTGCTGTCACTGTCATATTCAAAATAGTCATATTCACAAAAGTCAATCTGGAATAGCCATGTTCATTAAAGACAACCAAGAATAGCCATGAAAATAAAAGCCGACCTGGAATAGCCATATTCAGACAACATTCACGCACATCCAAAATGTAGAGCGGATAAAAAATAATAAATTAATAATAAAAATCAAGAAAAACACTATCACAGACAATTTAAAGAAACGAGAACCTGTGACTTACCGCCATGGAACGGACAGTGGCGAAGTGGTCCTCCCATGATGCACATCACACTTGCCCCATCAACAGCAACCTTTACTTTTTTAAAGCAAGTACTCGTTTTTACTGCACTACATGAGAATGTTCTGCTTTCTTGCGTCCTATGCAAAGTAAATAAAGAAATGCAAACAAAAAGCACTAACTTAAATTATATCATAATGTGTTTGTACGGCATGTCTGCTAAAATGCTAACGAAAGAGTGTCCGCCATTCACTGACGTTAAAACAACTGATAACAATACGTTTGTTGCTTTCCTCTGTTATTTAAATTTCTAAAGTTTATCTAAAGACATGAGCCAGTTCTACTGACATTTTAAACTTTCCCGCCACTACACTCAATCATTCGGAATTATGTGTTGTTCCCTATCCTACGGCACACGGATTGTGCTTAGGTAACAAGAGCCCAAACTAAACTGACCAGCCTTAAATCTTTAGCATATGAATGGCTGAAATGGAGAGAACTGAGAATGGTCTCTAGTTTTAGTTTATGATCTTGGGTAAAGGTTGAAATACCTCCAGAGAATATTTCTGATTAAAGTCTCGAGAACTAGAGACAATTATTTATATTTCTTTAGATTTCTTAAATCATGAAATAATGCACTTTCTGAAGATGTTATGAGTGTTCTGAAATTGAAGTCGTCCAGACGTCTCTGGAGACAAGACTTGGGTAAACAAATAGATTACATAACCATTATAAAACACTTTAAAATGAAGATATACTTCTGTTTTGTTTGAAGATGTTTGCTGGTGATCGTAAAATAAAATATACAAGAAAATTAATGTAAATGTTGACCTTATGGTCTTATGGATAATGATGTTTTTCGTCGTTTAGTTAACTTTTTTTCTTATGTAGGTTTCTGTAAGGCTTTTACACGTTTATACCAAGTTTTCTAAGTTCCTTCAATAAGAGCTCCATTCTTTTGTTTCGCCTTATAAATGCACACCTAGATATTTAGGTTTCTCATGTCCTCAGTGATTGAACTAGCTAAATAAAGTGTTTAGAACTGGAAGGTAAATGGTTTCCAATCAACAAATTCAGTACAGATACAGTCACTTATCTTAATGCCCACGCCGCCTAGCACCATGTCGAGCGCAACTCAATACACCAATAAACAGTACAATTTTGATCCATACCTAACGATGGAATGCTCATGAAGGCTTCTTGATTTCGGAATATATACATCATCGTTTTGGATTGATCCAGATGAGAAACTATTTAATAAGACGAAAAAGGAGGCTTTGAAACCCTCTTAATCTGTCAAATATATTAATAAGACCCAACCCTGAACCCCGCTTTGGGCTCAACAACAAAATAACGATACAAAAGGATACGTTTCAAACGTTACTATGTATCTGGCTTAGAACGCGGAATATACGATTTCAAACGAACTGTGTGGCGGCGTTCCAAGATAAAAGTACGGATTTCCCTTTAATAGAAGTCAATCGGAGTAACTAAACAGAAATTTTTAACAATGGGTCTGCTTACAGCTATGGATTCTGCCTGAACAGCAAACTGCTAGAAGGTTCACTAACAGTTTCGTTTTTTAAACTTCTCATAGGATTTTTTGCAAAGAAAAGCTTCCCGTTTCGACTCTTTCATTCTTCTTAATTGCCGGGAGAAGATTGAAAATAGGTTGAGAAAATAAATAAATTATATGGTAAGCGTATCAAATTTCTCCATTCAAATGTCTTTAATATTATTTTACTACTACAAAGAATCGGCAACGACTAAGTACAAATAACCAGTAACGCATTAAACTCTGATTGTTGTTTATTGAAATTGGTGAAATAGTAGTTTTTACTGCAACATCGGTTACATTTAATTTATTTGAATAGCTCTAGCTAGATAAAAGACATCGTCATTTTGAGTGATATTGAGAAGAATTGTATTATATTTTCATTGGAAAAATATACTGTGTAAATGTACTTTATTTGGTACTTGTACGTGTTTCTATTTTTATCATCCTTTTGTACCGAATCTCGTAAATATTCCATCTATTCATCCTCTTCTAACATTTCAATTGTCATTCTATCAAGCAAAACTAATACATGATTGCCATGCTGCAGTTAGCCTATTACAAAACTTCGAGATGTAGATAGTTTCCTGTTTTTCAAAGTAATTTTCCCCAAAGATGCATTATTCCCACTTTGCATTCGTCATACATTTTAATAGCCTGGAGGAAGAATTTCAATCTCTGAAGTTTGATAATAAAATAGTTATTTTAGAATTTTAGAATTATATGCATACTTTAAACACATTGTAACTTCTCTATAAGGAAAAGCTGAATAATTGTGGAATATAAATTTCGGTATTGAAACTAAAACAGTGAAACACATGTCTGTCCGCGGTTTGTTTGAACAGTTTTTGCAGTTCTTTTAAACTAAAAGGTTTTTTGTAACGTTTTGAATTACATATTTTAAAAAATATTATTAGCGGATAGAACGAGGAATATTGACACGCATTGACAACCCGATCTTCTCAAGCAGCCTAAACAAGATGATGCGACAGTGAAATATTTACGGTACCCATTAAGCTAACCGGGACAACCCCCAAAAGGTTGATGGGATAAACCTGATAAACGTTATCAACACTACATGACACCGGAAACCGATTATTTACTGACAATAGTACTGACAATATGTACGGGGAGACTTTTTACGGCCGCCACACTGCACAAATAGCGCTACTGTGTTTCAAAAGATTTTGCCCTTTCTGTGAAGCCTGCCATGCAATGCCGAGTACGCTACCTTATGTGATGAAACACAAAAACTCGGTGTTTGGCTAAAGTTTTAACCTTACAGCTTTTATTTATGATGTCGTTTCCTTGTGATGTGAGTACTCAGTACTCAACAAAAATGTTTTAACAGATAATAGGTGCTTCATATGTAAAATTCTAGCTTACTGACTGAAGTGATAACTGCGGTGAACATATTCGAATGCTCGACCTGAAGTGGTTGTGTTTAGCTGTTTACAGTAAAAAACAGCGTTTTTAACACTGAACATCTGTTATAATTTTAAATTTGTATTCCTGTTCAGTTGTTGAGTAAATGGTCTCTTTTGTACACCATGAAAAAATATGCCTTTTTAAAGTAAAACATGCGTATCAGGAATGACCAACTCCAAATGACACAGCTTTCCCTCATGGCCAAAACGTAGAGAGGAAAAGAGAACACGGGTAATACAATATCAGTTATTAAATGGACACCACAAACTATTAACGAAAATGAGAACCAGTAGGGTTACCGCTTGACAAACGGTTAGTGGCACAACAATTTTTACTTGGGGGTTTACACCAGGTTCTAGGTGTACCAACCTCACACTTGCCTCAACATGTTCTCATTATAACAAACAAGTACAAGTTGCATTAGCTCCAACCAACCCATCAAAAGCACACAAACATATAAAATACAAGAAGCTAATAGCATCTTCAAGCAAAAATGTGTGTACTCAATGATCTTACTGAGACCAGAGCCCCTGGAGTCAAATCAGGAAGAACACGATGGCATGGTTTAAACAACAGATCGAGCCTCCAGGTTCTTTTACAAGATTTTACTACAAACCTTCATAAACTCTTAAACACCTTCCTCTGTCGTGAAATCACAGAGGTAACAACACAATCAGCTGTAGATGGGTCTATCACCCGGCATGCAGATTGTTGTAGAATATCATGTTGGTTACATTTCTTTTGAATTTACTAATGGCTAATGTGGAGAAACTAGCATTGTCTTTAATTTTCCTTAGTTTATTAATCAAAGCTCCATTAAAGATAAAGATTATAAGGCTTTCATCAACTCACAAATTGCTGTCAGCGTCGTGCAGACAAACGGAAAGGCAAGATCAAATATAAAAGGCTTGAACAGCAAGCACAGTAACATTTTGTTTGAACAATTGAAAAATTGTTATGATTTGTTAGTTATTTGATGTGCGTCTCCACAAATTTACTCGCGGTTATAAGAGGTTATTAGTTTGATTTTTGTGTGTAAAAATATTAATCTTTTATTTTAACCTCATAATTTTTGAACTTCTTATTATATGGTTACAATTATAATATTAAAGATGAAATTTGCAAACAAAACTACATGCAGTGACCTTATATACCAGTCAAATTACCTCTGTGACTTCTGTGTTGTTGTTAAAGCCATTACGTTTATTGATCTTTTTTTTTCATTTTCATTCAACAGTAAACATTAAGTTGTTCCTTTAGGTAATAAATGTGAATGACAAAGACAAAATGTTAAGGAAATCTAATGCGAAATACCGATACATTATCATTATTATCTCAATACGTATTACAGATTTTTATCCAACTTGGGAAATCGAGTTTTGCTTGGAGTGGTATTACACTCCATGCTAATTGCATGAGATTTATTAATCAGGATAAACTGTAAATGATCAGTGACGTGACGTCAGACGAATTTCATAAGATTCATAGATCCTGAAAAAAATATTATCGAAAGAATAATCATCAATGTAAAGTTATCATCGGGTAAAAAGCGAGGTATTATGTAACCAACCAATGACTGGAGGCCTACCAAAATCAATCCTAGCTAATTGTTTGACAAAAAACTACTTTTAAGCAAACAAAGTTTGTTTGTTGACATTTAGACATGTCTACAATATAGCGCACTGATTTGTTAAAAAATGCTCGCGATTGTGACTGGTCTCCATTCTCAGTTTTCTAATCTTCAACCCAATCTACTTTCCAGCGAGTAAATTGACTGGCATTTGGACAATCCAGCGTGGCTTATTAGTTGACAAACAGAATAATCTGCAATAAACCTGCAATGAGGATCAACCCAGTCACCTGTCAACCTTCTGTTGACACATTTGCAATAAACCTGCAGTAAGGATCTATCTAGTCATCTGTCAAATTTCTGTTGAAATACAGAACAATCTGCAATAACCATGCATTAAGGATTTACTTATTCAACTGTCAACCTTCTGCTGGCACACAGAATAATCTGCATTAAACATTCAATAAAGTTCGTCACAGTCTTCTACCAACATTCTGCTGACAAACAGAATAATCTGCAATAAACTTTCAATAATGTTCGTCCCAGTCTTCTGCCAACCTTCTGTTGACCAACAGAATATCTGCAATAAACATTCAGCAATGTTCGTCCCAGTTTTCTGCCAAACTTCTGTTCACAAACAGAACAATCTGCAAAAACATTAAATAATGTTCGTCTCAGTATTCTGTTAACCTTCTGTTGGCACACAGAATAATCTGCAATAAACATTCAGCAAGGTTCGTCCCAGTCTTCTTCCAACCTTCTGTTGGCACATAGAATAATCTGCAATAAACATTCAACAATGTTCGTCACAGTCTTCTTCCAACTTTCTGTTGATACATAGAATAATCTGCTAAAAACATTCAGCAATGTTCGTCCCAGTCTTCTTCCAACCTTCTGTTGACGCACAGAATAATCTGCAATAAACATTCAGCAATGTTCGTCCCCGTCTTCTTCCAACCTTCTGTTGACACACAGAATAATCTGCAATAAGCATTCAGCAATGTTCGCCACAGTCTTCTTCCAAACTTCTGTTGGCACACAGAATAATCTGCAATAAACATTCAGCAATGTTCGTCCCAGTCTTCTTCCAAACTTCTGCTGACACACAGAATAATCTGCAAAAAACATCCAATAATGTTCGTCTCAGTATGCTGTTAACCTTCTGTTGACACACAGAATAATCTGCAATAAACATTCAGCAATGTTAGTCCCAGTCTTCTTCCAACCTTCTGTTGGCACACAGAATAATCTGCAATAAACATTAAGCAATGTTCGTCCCGGTCTTCTTCCAACTTTCTGTTAACACACAGAATAATCTGCAATAAACATTCAGCAATGTTCGTCCCAGTCTTCTGCCAACCTTCTGTTGAGGCACAGAATAATCTGCAATAAACATTCAGCAATGTTCGTCCCGGTCTTCTTGCAACCTTCTGCTGACACATAGAATAATCTGCAATAAACATTCAGCAATGTTCTTCTCGGTCTTCTTCCAACCTTCTGTTGACACACAGAATAATCTGCAATAAACATTCAGCAATGTTCATCCCAGTCTTCTTCCAACCTTCTGTTGACACACAGAATAATCTGCAATAAACATTCAGCAATGTTTGTCCCCGTCTTCTTCCAACCTTCTGTTGACACACAGAATAATCTGCAATAATCATTCAGCAATGTTCGTCCCAGTCTTCTTCCAAACTTCTGCTGACACACAGAATAATCTGCAAAAAACATTCAATAATGTTCGTCTCAGTATGCTGTTAACCTTCTGTTGACACACAGAATAATCTGCAATAAACATTCAGCAATGTTAGTCCCAGTCTTCTTCCAACCTTCTGTTGGCACATAGAATAATCTGCAATAAACATTCAACAATGTTCGTCACAGTCTTCTTCCAACCTTCTGTTGATACATAGAATAATCTGCTAAAAACATTCAGCAATGTTCGTCCCAGTCTTCTTCCAACCTTCTGTTGACGCACAGAATAATCTGCAATAAACATTCAGCAATGTTCGTCCCCGTCTTCTTCCAACCTTCTGTTGACACACAGAATAATCTGCAATAAGCATTCAGCAATGTTCGCCACAGTCTTCTTCCAAACTTCTGTTGGCACACAGAATAATCTGCAATAAACATTCAGCAATGTTCGTCCCAGTCTTCTTCCAAACTTCTGCTGACACACAGAATAATCTGCAAAAAACATTCAATAATGTTCGTCTCAGTATGCTGTTAACCTTCTGTTGACACACAGAATAATCTGCAATAAACATTCAGCAATGTTAGTCCCAGTCTTCTTCCAACCTTCTGTTGGCACACAGAATAATCTGCAATAAACATTCAGCAATGTTAGTCCCAGTCTTCTTCCAACCTTCTGTTAACACACAGAATAATCTGCAATAAACATTCAGCAATGTTCGTCCCAGTCTTCTGCCAACCTTCTGTTGAGGCACAGAATAATCTGCAATAAACATTCAGCAATGTTCGTCCCGGTCTTCTTGCAACCTTCTGCTGACACATAGAATAATCTGCAATAAACATTCAGCAATGTTCTTCTCGGTCTTCTTCCAACCTTCTGTTGACACACAGAATAATCTGCAATAAACATTCAGCAATGTTCATCCCAGTCTTCTTCCAACCTTCTGTTGACACACAGAATAATCTGCAATAAACATTCAGCAATGTTTGTCCCCGTCTTCTTCCAACCTTCTGTTGACACACAGAATAATCTGCAATAATCATTCAGCAATGTTCGTCCCAGTCTTCTTCCAACCTTCTGTTGGCACACAGAATAATCTGCAATAAACATTCGGCAATGTTCGTCCCAGTCTTCTTCCAACCTTCTGTTGACACACAGAATAATCTGCAATAAACATTCAGCAATGTTCGTCCCAGTCTTCTTCCAACCTTCTGTTGACACACAGAACAATCTGCAATAAACATTCAGCGATGTTCGTCCCAGTCTTCTTCCAACCTTCTGTTGACACACAGAATAATCTGCAATAATCTTGCATGGAGGAGCTACCCATCTACCGATCATCTTTCAAGTTTCTGCTGACATACAGAAAAACCCCTTCATTAAAGACATAATCCAGCTATATTAGGGACAGAAAGTGTTTTAAACACAGTTCAATGTCGTCATTAATTACACCCAGATAAATCTTCAGATGTACGACATCAGATAAAAAAAGAGTATTTATCGGTTCAAATGATATGTGCTAGCAAATACTGTAGACAATTCATCAAAACCTTAATTAAATATATATTATATTAAAACAGAGAAAGATATCTAATGCAATAAAGTTGGAGACAACAATGCACAAAGATCAGACTTTAGCTATAAATTTATTCCCTGGAGAGAACAGTTAATTAGCTGATGGCTGATGTTTTCATGAAACACCAGGTGCCTCTATGCTATATTTTACACACAGGACGCGAGAGAAAAACGGGAAGACGTTTGTCAAGCTTTCGCTCCCAGGTAGAGGCAATATCACTTGTATTTTTAAATATTCATTTAACGGAAATGCTTAGCATCAATTTAGTGCACCATCTATTACATAATGCTTGATCATAAAGCACCCTTACGACAAGCAATGATAAGGTTGTTCTTTATTTAAATATTAAGTTGCGCTCAACTTTGGCCTCAATGGCATTGGAACTAGTTTGCCTATTCATAACTGCTCATGAACTGACCGAATGAACCAATCATTGAGCACAGTTGTATCGTTGTGTTTTTGTTTTGTTTTAAAGTTCATTTTTCCACTTTTTGCGCGTTATTTCAGCATAATTCTAAGTTACATTTACTGAAATTTTGTAGATTTTCATCATTCGGGTATGCAAGGAAGCGAATCTCAGGGTTATTTAAGAGGACAATCAAAATCCCTGAGGAGAACTGTTGCAAATCAGCAGTCTCCGTACCAACAGTAAGCAGAATTTGGTCTCTCGAAATAGAACTTTTCATCTTTACCATCAGCATATGTATAGTTCTTATATATTGTTGGTACAATATACCACAACAAAAGAAACTAATGTATTAAATGAAGCAATTTAGACAGAAATGCAAACTATCCTTACTAATAATACTTGACAAAAGTAAGGGTTTCAACTGCATAATTGTATTGACGAAAGTCCTACTGCTTTCAACCCAGTGGTGGCACACACAGAGCGTGAAAGACTGTGTATCAATTGTAATGTAAATTAAATAAGTTTTACATCTTTAAACAAGTTTCTGAACCCATTTGCAAGTCAACTGAACTACACCTTTGAATAATTTTTAAAAATATATTGCTGACAATGCAATTTGTCTCGTGACATTTTCAGTTCTTCTCAAACTTCAAAGGTTAAAACAACGGATTAAAAAGCTAAATGCGTAAACGGTTATTCTGTTACACAATCGATTTAGAAATAAACGTTATACTTTTAGACTAATAATTCTTTGCAGAATTCATTTCAGTGACACCATGGCGAATTTGGTGACCTAAGCTTAACTGAACATCATTCACAAACGTGATTTATAAGAAATTATATGAATTGTATATGATTCTTTGTTCATTAGTTATTATGTAAATATTAATATTATCTCTAGAAACATTTTAAGCATAAGTTTTAATCTGTTAAATGCCAGCTAACATGTTTAACCATTCCTTCATAGGCATGAATCGCTTTTTGATTTATAACGTAATTTTTCTGGAGTAAAGAGGTTAATAACACGTTCATTTCTCTATCCATTAATATGATACTTTTATAAATAAAAAAAAGAATTAAAGAATAAATCAGTCGTATTTGATATTGAAACATTCGTGTGTAATATTATCCGTTAATATGGCATTTTTCATAAATTCCACGTAACTTGAAGATTTAACATGAGACGGCTATATCAATTTGTTTTAAATTAAAATATTGTTTATAAGAATGTTTTGAGCAGAACAGATTGTTATGACTGCATATGATGACAGTATATTAGTTTTATTGATTTATTGTATTAGTTGTTGCTATATTTACTCGAGAAAACGTAATGGTTAAGAATAACATCTCAAGGTCTCATCAAAATTATAGAAACGCTTCAATAGAGGACGAATTTAAGCACAAATGTCCTTAGATCATAACAAAAAGCTAAAATAAGCTAACAAGAACGCGAGTATGGCGTAAAGTCATAAATGGAAAAATCATTCCGGAACTAAACATTATAGTGCTTTGACAAAAGATCTGATATTATCATTCTGCGTATCACACAAAAATAAAAGCCATCGAACACGACAAGTATGGAAATATTGCAGGCTCGGTTTGATTAAGCATGTTCATGTACTGCCAACAAGGCCTAACCCCAGGTTGAGCACAACTCAATTTTTACACCAATCAACAGTAAGTAAGTTTTATGCAGATATCAATATCCATAAGATGCATATTAGTGTCTACGCCCCCAAAGGCTACTCAATATCTACCAAGCATATAGTAGAAGAGAATTGAATAGTATTACTTATTATGATTGGTAAAGGAAGAATTTTTTTGGACATGACCGATCTCAATGTTACCAAGGGTAAATTTCAGTCTTATTCACCACATTAATGTAATTGTATTTCCAGTCGCAGATAGTAAATATAAAGATAACGCCAAATCATACAAATACGGCGGCAGCGCATAACCAACCATGCAAGAGTCAGATACAGTACATACCATCCGTATATCCAAAATGAGTAGTTCAAGTACGACTATATACTGCCAACCACAATGATGGACATTCATCATGGTTTGAAATTAGCATTTACCCATCAAGGGAGGTAACTTCCCTTTACCACCAAGGGAGGTAACTGATAACTTCACTGAGGTGAAGTGCGTGGATACTTTTTATAGCCGCCACTTATCATTTAACACCTGCTGTAGTGATATTAAGAACCCGCTTTTTTTCTGAACTCTATAAGCACTTAAATTTACCAGCAGCTCCTGGTAAATTTAAGTGCTTATAGTGTTCAGAAAAAAGCGGGTTCTTAATATCACTCTACCACTAAAATGAAATGAGAAAACCAATAGGTAAGGAATTTTTTATGCAGGCGAATCTTGTTTATCTTTTAAATTATTCAATATACTATCAAACTTCAAAGAATCTTCTTTCCCTGTAATAAAAATGGATGACAATGGAAAATGAGAAAATTGATGGAAAATGTAATTGTACTTTAAACGAAATATTTATCAACGTATTTGAAATTCATTTGTCATAATAAAGATTCTGCACCTGGAGATAAATTAATGACTTTTCATGTTCAATATAAGTAAGGGGCTACCATCCTCTTTGTATGTTATAATGTCAGCTTGTTAGAAGCGCAGTTCGTTATGTTCAGATTTTAAGATCAGTAGGTGCTTTTAATGTTTGCGAAAAGTAGTGCCGTAAGCTGAAACAAAATGATTATAATTAAAATAATAATTGACAAGAGGACATGTTTATGATGTTTTCATGTTTGACAAAGACTAACCAAAGTTACCAACTCGTCATTTGGAAAGGGAGTTTAAAGGGGCAATATTAATTTCTCCAAGTTATTCCTTAACAGTTTTAAAACAAAACTAAAAACCATCTGTAAATTAAAAAAGAAAGGTAACCAACACGATATTCAACAGCGCTGCACATACCTGGTGACTAACCCATCTAAAGTTTATCGTTATGCTTACCTCTTTGTTTGCACGATGGTGGCAGGGGTTTATGAAGGTTTATGAAGGTTTATCGGGAAATTTTGCAAAAAAGAACCTTTTTTTATCGATGTCCACGTGTTCTTGTTGATTTGACTACAGGGACCTTTGTCTCGGTAATGTAATTGAATACCTGCTCTTTATATTTACAATGCTAACATATTCTTATGTTTTATATGTTTGATTGCTTTTGCATGCAACATTGTCGAGTTCATGTGTTGGTAAAAAATAAAATATGCATATCACGAATGGCCACATCCAACAAACACAGCCTCCCCACACAGCCAAAAAGTAGAGAGGAAAAGAGAGCATGGTATTACAATAATCAGTTTCAAAATGGACGCCACAAACAAATAACGAAAGTGAGAAACAGAGGGGTTACCGCCTTGGAACGGTCAGTGGCAAAACAAATTGCCACTGGGGGTTTTAACCAGGTTCTAGGGTGCTCACCCTTGCCCCAAAAGGTTCTCATATCACAAAACAAGTACAAATTGTCTTGGTGAAATAACTCCAACCCACCCATCGGCTCAACAATGTTGCATGCAAAAGCACACAAACATATAAAACATAAAAAGCTAATAGCATTGCAAAGCCAAAGGGCGGGTACTCAATGATCTTACCGAGACCAGAGCACCTAGAGTTAAAACACGATGACAGGAATAAAAGAAACAAATCGAGCATCTAGGTTCTTTTAAGAAAAGTTTTCCCCATAAACCTTCATAAACTCTTAAACCCCTGCCACCGTCGTGCAACCAAAGAGGTAAGCATAATGATCAACTGTAGATGGGTTAATCCCCAGGCCTGCAGTGCGCTGTAAAATATCATGTTGGTAACCTTTCTTTTTAAATTTACAGATGGTTTTTACGAATAACCGGGAGAAATTAACATTGCCTTTTATCTTCTTAAGTTTATAAATTAAATCTCCATAAAAAAAACTGGCTGTGAAATACCTTGTTGCAATAGTGATAGTTAGTTCACCAAGATAAATTGTACTTGCTCGTTCACATGAGAACATGTTGGGCCAAGTGTGAGGATGGTGCACCCTAGAACCGTATTTAAAACCCAGTAGCAAATTGCTTTACCACTGACCGTTCCAAGACGGTAACCCCAGAGGTTTTCTTTCATTAATTGTTTGTGGTATCTTATTTGAAATTGATCTTATAAAATCATGCTCTCTTTTTCTCTCTACATTTTGGTTTGGAGGTTGTGTTTTCTGGGTGTGTCAGTACCTGATATACATTTGCAACTTTTTCATAACAGATTTGTATCGGCACCTGCTGAATAGGATTGAATTAATGTAATTATAGTGTGACGGTTACACTATATTAATATTCAAACTGAAGAGCTAAATAATACAAATGCTTATACACCGACTTTTTCATAGAATAGAATTATTACTGCACAAAAATACCAACAATTTATAGCTTGGCTAACGCGCAAAATACACCAAATAAATCCAGATTTAACACCTGATCGCGTCCTAACACTTGTTTATGATTTATTTATAGTGCGGTAAGAGATACTTTCTGTTATTTCTTTCATCTTCAAGATGATATTATTACAGGTTTAAAACCAATACGCGTTATCTTGACGATTTGTTTAATATAGATAATTATCATGTTCCATCTTTGAGCCATAAAACATACCCTAATGAACAACAGATAAGATGTGATATTGTAAATGTTTCATTTTTAAGATGGTGATCTCCCGAATGCAACAGTTTACGGATGTTTTGTTTCGCAGTTTGTTTTCTTTTTATAGTGCTTGAAAGAATGTTAACGATTTTGATGAGCAAATCGTTTGCATAACATGTAAGCATTTGAAAAGCGGTATCGGATTTAAAAAAAAACGCTTTGTAATAGACGAAATGGAACTTTAAATGCCACCGAACAAATTATAAAAAACTGCAGGCTAGATTTTATTGAGCCTGTTCATGGACAGTAATGGAAATGCATATTACTGCCTGTGCCCCCTAGCCCCGGGTTGAGCACAACTCAATTTTTTACACCAATTAATAGTAAGTTTTATTGCAGATGTCCATCCACTGATGTGGTTATTTATGTTATAACTCTTTAAGTTAGAAAGGGGGCATAACTCCGAAAAATACATGAAAGATACATGTTTGTGAAAAATAGATAAATATGTAACTAAAATTAACTTTAAAATAGATAAATATGTAACTAAAATTAACATTAAAATAGATAAATATCTAACTAAAATTAACTTTAAAATAGAAAAATATCGAACTAAAATTAACTTCAACACAGTGTATCTCACCTCCCTCCCAACTACCAAACATATCCTTCCTTAAAATAATTGATATTTTAAATATTTCACCGTTAAAACGACACAAAGCTGCCATTTTCTAACTTATCAAGATAAATTATTTGAACTTGGAATGACATTCTACTCACAAGTTATCTAAAACATTTAGGACAATTTACTGTAACTGCAATCGTTTCTCGCTTCTTTCCCTTTTCTGGAACCGTGCGCCTAACCGATCTACTAAATTTTGTACAAAATTTATGTTTTATTCAAATATCTTTATTGCCAGTCTAGGGCTTCCTTTTAATGTGAGTATAATGTTGTTTCCAAATTCTAGTACTTTAAACAAATACTTCTTGTAAAGCCAAAAAAATGTGTCAACTTTCTATGCAATAATCTGGCTAACATTTTAGCTAAGCATTTCCAGTGTATTTCAGGGAGGCAAATATTCCTGCAAGCGATTTCAGCTCTGAATTTGAATGTGTGCATACCTTTGCACTAATGTAGGAATAACAATGACATAAACTCGTGAGGCTGCACGTCAGTCAGTCTGAATCAAATTTATTGTCACCTGTCCAGACATATTACCACTTTAAACACGTCGGTAATTTACACTTCCGCATATCTGTCGGTAGGATATTTAAACCCCTGCATTTCCATACTCAAGGGATAGAGAAATGCAGGGTAATCTTTGAAGATGATTCTTGTCTTTCCCGGGAGACATCGTGACACAATCCCATTATGCGAGATTCGATACATAACCGCTTGCTCTGTAATCTAGGGACTTTCTTGACAGATTTTCATTATTTTTGATCAAAGCATTTGCAAAATATTGCATAAAGTGTCACCCTACCTTACCTTTTCCCTTGAGTGTATTTATATTTAAATATTTTTTGTTGCTGCTGTAATATAAAAAAGTAGTGTTGTTGTGACAGCAAAAGCAAAATAGGATAATAATTTAAAGAAGATGAAAAAAGGAATTTTGAAAGCCACTGAACACGACAAATATGAAATATTGCAAGCTCGGTTTGACTGAGTCTGCTCATGGGCAGTAATGGAAATGCAACTCAATATTTACTCCAGAAAGCGATGATAAGTATACCAATTTGGAGATAATGTAGTTATATGTCCTAAAAACTTATATTAATGTACTAATTCAAAAGTTTCTTTTTTAGCTTTTAAGAAATAAAAAGTTTTGAAATCATCTAGATTTAAGATAAATCTAATAAAATACATGTGCTAGTTGTCTTGATATATTTACTTTGCTTGTCAATGTCTCCGACGGTTTATCAGAATAATTAAATCCTTAAAACGAATTCACGTTTGCTTGTCAATGTCTCCGACGGTTTATCAGAATAATTAAATCCTTAAAACGAATTCACGTATAGAACATATTAAATAAAGCAAATTTCTGAAACATAGACTCGTCATATAGACCAGATAAACGTTAGCAAAGAGAGTTCACGCTGCCTTGTCAAATTAAAAAAAAACGATATCCAAGAATAAAATCGGTATGGATTTGGTCATCACCTTCGATAAAATGAATAACATTGGAGTGTCACATATGATCAGAGAACTGCTCCATCATATTTCAATAATGTCAAAATACTTGAAAATAGAAATAATATGAAATGGCTTTTTTCTGAAATCATATGTCACCCCCTGTGAAATATTACAGTTATGTATGTTCGTTGCTACCATAAAAACGTCAATGCAGATGCTGCATGACCTTATATAAATTTTCGTAGATTACATTTCTTCGTTTCCAGATGTGGTTTTGATCTACAAGTTATGTAACTAGCGACATTTTTGTAAACAGTTTGTTTTATTCAAATTTCCCAAAGGCAATAATAATACAATCGTGCAAATGTTTTATCTTTTTAACCCTTGCAAAAAAAGTTGAAATGTGGGCCAAGATATTTTTAATACCTGCAATCATGGTAATGTAATTTGTATATAAAAATGAGTAAAACAAGCAAAATGGGAAAAATGCTGCGTGTGGAATACTGTAAATGAAGGAAACAGACACACACATAAAAAAATCAACAACTCGGAAACGAAAAAGAAGTGGTGAAATCGATAATGCATTTTATTTTCTTCGATTTCTAAAGGAAATCATATTTTGTCGCAGTAGTGATTTTAAATTGCAGTTGTATTTGTGGGTTAAATCTCGGTGTCGGTGTGAACAGTTAACCTGTTCTGGAAAGATTGTATTTATTAAAGTCTCTAACATTGTTACAAGCTCTAGAAAAGCGAACAAGCTTTGAAATATGCATAGTGCACCCTGGACAACACAATTAAAAGAATGTAATATTTACAATTTTGAATTCAAAACAATTTTTATCACATATTTTAATGGGTAAAAAACAATTTCGAAATAAATATTTTGGTCAGGAAAGACTGTTTGCTTTTACGAAGTATTTGCTGTATTAAAGTTGGAAATGATATTGTCCAACTAGAAATTTAACCTGTACCGTCTGGTCAAGCAACTCTGTTCACCATACCGACTGAGCTAGCTGTGACCCTTACCCCCAACACTCAAAAAAGCAGCTTGCGCGGTTAGCACCGATAAACGTGATCATGATTTCTTGACATTGACAACGGGAAGACTTTCTACGGCCGCCATATTGCTCAAATAGTGCTGCTGGGAACTTCATATGATACTTTCATGTAATTACTGTGCTATTGTCCATACTACAAATCATACTCGTACCGTACTGCGACAGGGTGTGTTATGCTATACGAGGCTTTATTTCTCCAAGCACAGCTGGGAGAATTAAATAAAGAAAATCTATTCAGTCAAATCACAAATAACATTTCGTCTTCATTTATTTAACAGAAATGTATTTTAAAGTCAAAAACAGGTAAAGGTATTTGAATGTTAAAGCGGTGTTTTGTTGAGAGGCCTTGGTGAACTTCAACCCACATATCTACTCGACAATATTGTATGCAAAGTACAAGCGCATACAAATCAAAAGTTCTACATAATCTCCTCTTTATGTTTGAACGAAAGATAAAACATAAAGGCTTTGTCAAAACAGTACAAAAAAGATCGGCAAACTTTCTGTTGTTCAAAAACTTTTTTTACTTATCTATAAAAACTAGAGATGTGTCCATAGGACATGGATGCCCCCACTCTAAGTTGTCATTGTCAAACAAGCCAATATTGTGGTCACAGTACACTTTACAGATAATCCAATCAGAGTTACCTCACACTAACGTACTACTACGGGTACACATGATGGTCAACAAAATGACTTTGGCTAATATAGTTTAGGAGTTACATGCATCACAATATTACATTTGAACTGTACTGAAATACATAAGGGGTCAAAACTTTGGTTCACATGGAGCTGGCCAGAAACAAAACCCCAGGTGCACAACTACACTTAATATTTAACATACCTGTAAAGTTTCATGACTGTGGCTCTCATACTATTTGAGTTACATGTGACACAAGATTACATGCTGAACACATTATAAATAAATTCGCAAAAAAATTTATGGGCTATAACTCTGTTTTTAATGTGAATGGCCTAAAACAAATCCCCAGGTGCACAACTACACATAATGGTCAATATACCTGTAGTTTCATGATTGTGGCTATTTACTTTTTGAGTTACGCACAACACAAGATTATATGGTAAATTTATTTATTGAAAAACATAAGGGGCCATAACTCTGGTTTTAATGGCTGAGGCAAGAAACAAAACCCCAGGTGCAAAACTAAATGGTTACCATACCTGTAATGTTTCATAACTGTGACTCACATACATTTTGAGTTGCATGTGACACAAAATTGCCTGGTGAATGAATATACTGAAATACATAATGGACTATAACTCTGGTTTAAATGGGTGTGGCAGGAAACAAAACACCACAATGCATTATATTGAAATGCATGAGGGGCTAGCACTCTGGTATTAAAAGGCGTGGCCAGAAACAAAACCCCAGGTGCACAACTACACACGATGGTCAACATACATGTACCTGTGAAGTTTCATAATTGTAGCCGTTATACTTTTTGAGTTACACATGACACCAGTTTTGGACGGACAGAAGAAAAGAAGGACGGACGAACTGAAGGACAAATGAACAGACAACGGCTGCCCCCCTTTTTCATAAAAACTAATCATGCCCCCTGTTTATGCTTAAAATGTTTAACATTCAACCAAATTTCATTGGCAGAATGATAGATTACAGATGATGAACACCAGATAAGGTTACAATCCATCTAGTCGTTCAAGAAACCGCTATTGGTGCAGTGACACTGGCTAAATTACCAAACAAGACTCCTTTGCTCATCTTCACCTTCAACACAGGTGAGCACAGATAAGTGCAATTAATCAAATACACAACTCAGTTTACAAATATTTAACATTTATTTTTCTTACCAAGACAAAAGACTTATGCAATGTACACGCTTAATTTATATATTAACAATTTGTCAAGAATTTCACATATTAGATTTTTAACTACTGTTAAGATATTCTGTAACACTTGCTGAGAACAAGTATTTAGCTTGTTTTTTTTTGTTGAAAGTCTTTATTTTCAAGAAGAGATAGATTTTTGACAAATTAAGTTTCAACTTGAAGTTAACTCTTCACTTCATATTTACAGGTTCTTTTGTAGATCCAGATCAGCTAGACATCTGTGCAATCTGATCTGAATCTACACTGGTTAGATCTTGATGAGAAATAACCTTCTGAATATAAACACAAACAGTAATGAATCTAAATGCAAACAGTGTAGATCCAGATCTGACAGCATGGATGCACCAACTGATCTGGATCTACAACATTTATAGATGCGATAAAACCTGTATCTATGAAGTAAAATAAATGAAAATCACATGTCCTATTAAGGAACCAACTCATATTTTTTTCCATCTGTAAAGGATTTTTCCATACCATATTACATAAATTTACAAGACCTAGATCTACTATGACTGGAAATGCATCAGCTTATGAAAGTGATGTGCAAAGTCGTACAAGACATTAACCCCTTCCTGCATACATATGGCTTTTGGCATGGGAAAACAGTGTAGATCCAGAAAGCGTACACAAATATGCCAGATGATCAGGATCTACTGTGTTCGTATCTATAGTTGAGGGATGGCTGGCAACAATACTTTAGTATGTGCAATGCTACAGAACTGGTGGTGTGTTTTCAGAAATTATAATGACTTTCAACGATGAAATCTTTAAAACTGGAAATGTTTTTGACAAATGATTAAATTAAGTAAAATAAAAAAAGGACTGATGAACTCAAGTATTTTGAAAGTGATCTGTAAAATAACTTAAAAGCCTTGTAAATTAGGAAATTTAAAACGCTAATGACTCCATGAAAGTTAAAATAATTTAACAATGAAAATACAAAACATCATAATTAAAAAAATTCCTGTAACACATTTGAAAAGATGGTGAAAGTAGCTATAAATAAATGCATTTGAAGCATAAAATGGGACAATACATCTGAAGGAACCATTTATAGTAAACCCAGTGAAGAAACGGTGCCATCCTATATAACGTAGAATGGTCTCCCACAACAGGCTGAAATTAGTAATAATAAATATATAATGTTCTTAATAGCTGGGCCCATGACTTATGATGTCTGTAAGACCTCACTGGTGATTGGTCAGTTTTGAACCAAGCTTTCGCCTTAATTATCTATCTTGAGGCCAGGTGTTCCCTTATCAGATGCGATAATTAATACTGGTTTGACTATACAGCAAGCTGCCATATACAGAAGTGTGTCTCAGAACCCTTAAATGCTATGGTACATTTGATGTTAAGATTTAAATCTGGAGCTTTTGAAACAGTCCCTCCAGTCACTGACATATGTATGTGCACACAGTTTATCTTGGAAACAGACACATATTCTACACACATTTTGTACACATATATCGCTGACAAACATGTTTCCAACATTTACACAAAGGAGTAAACTAAATGAGACTAGCAAAAGTCATGTCATTCATGACCTAATGTTCATTCTCCAGCCCACACTTAATGAACAAAATGTTCTAACACAGTGATTTGATGAGTATGTTTGATCTGTGTTCTTAAAAATACTCCATAAACACTAGTTCTAGCATCACCCTGCTGGGTACAACACCATACAACTTTATACTCTTCAATCCTGGGCTTCAGAACTCCAGTAATATTTATGTAATGTCAAACAGTGATGCTGCAAGCTCTCAAGTTTGAGGCTAAGTTTATGTGAGCTTTACTGCTGAAGCAATTTAGTGTTTACATAGTACAGGACAACTTTCCATGTGATGACGACATCATTACTGCCTCAGAGGCTCACAAATGCTGCTTTTAATGTCACTTGTGTCATGGCTTTTATGATGATGTCACATCACTTGTGTCATGCATGACCTCACTGATGATGTCAATTATGTCATGACAACACTGATGATGTCACTGATGATGTCACTTGTGTCATGCATGACCTCACTGACGATGTCCTCACTTCATTATCTCATAGATGATGTCACTTTTTACATGACCTCACTGATGATGTCACAAGTGTCATTGTCCAAATGATGATGTCAATCTTTTAATGACATCACATATAACGCTAAAAATGATGTAACAAGTGACATATGTTTTGTCAGTCATGAAGCTCACAGATTCACAGCAAACTTTCAGTGAGATTATGGTCAGCACACTACTCATGGTTTTGGCGGGGTTTCAGCCCCAGCTGCCCCTTCTGGGGGTTTCACTATTTGAAATGTCACTAAATATTCTGGATAAGCCTGAAAGAAATGGAAACATTACAATATTAATAACTACAAATAAATACCAAAACAAAACATGTTTAAGGGCTTACCACACTCCTCCCCAGCATGTTCATCGATAAAAAGAAAATTATGAAAATCTCAATAATAGCAAAATTCTGTTCAATGAAACTTTGCACAAATGAGTTTTACTAATGTATCTTTATTTTGCATATGGTAAGACATGCATATGGTAAGTATTAGTCCCATTATAATAAAGAAACTATTTACAGATCAACTGTAAAGGCTGTGAAGCCAAATTCTCTATAACAATTTAAATCAAATAAAATTAATTTCTCATCATTAGCTTCAGACAGAATGGCAGACTTAAAATGTTTTCTAATCAAAACGTACAGCCCTGCCAAGCTTGCAAAGTTGGATGTATTTCAGACGACCACCTCGAGGATCAGATCACATATTGCTGCTTCTACTATAAACATTATGATTGGCTCGGAACTGTTCTATATTTAAAATAATTTAAAAAGGCAAAATTCTTATTTGTGGAAATGTGCCCCTTAATAGTTCTAAAGATGATAGCTATCAAATGCAAATAAATGTAAAATTGATCATAACTGAAATAGGTAATTGCTGAAAACAAAATATGATGAAGCACAATGTCAACTATCTTCAATGTACGACGGAGCAAAGGACAACTGTCTCACCTGTTCTCCTCTGTAGACAACATATTCTGGATAACACAGACCTCCGTTACTGGGTCGACCAATCACAGAATGGTGACCTGGCGGGGCATGAGCCATACGTATTGCACTGAACTGTAGGAACGACTTGCCCAAACACACACGACACAACAGCAACTGTCTGTAAACACAAATGCCATGTTTTTTATAAAAGATATGGGTGTTATCGATGGGCAAACTGTTAAGATTAAGATCTTTCAGCACATCCGTGCTGCCTGATCACGATTTAAACTGTTCACTTTTTTATTCATTAGGTTTTTTACCAAGAAGCAAACAGTGTTGATCCAGATAAGACAGCATGGATGTGATGGCTGTGAAACTTAGTAACAAACTATACTTGGCAAATTAAGAAAACAGACACTATAAAGCTTTCAAAAACTATGATATACATATATTAAATCTGTATTTTTGCATCTTCCTATAAAAACTTATGGCTAAAACACTTGTTTCACTTCCCAGAAATATCAAAATGCACATGCAAGTTCAAAACATGAATTTTCATTTTCTAACACAATTCATCTAGCTTGTTAATCAGATTCCCCGGTAAAATATGTGACAGGTTCCTTTTTTGTACTGCATATTTTTAAAAACACAGGAGATGGTACATTGTATTTACCACTATAAACTTGAAATGTGATTGATTACCTTGGACAGATGTAGCAGGACCGGTCTTTATGCTGAGGACAGCCGGTTCCTCCTCCAATACCGTACACATACTGATTGGACTTGGAAGAATTCTCAGCAAAGTAAATTCCTGTAATCAAACATGTCAAAATGTTCATCATCTGTTATATATTTTGCTACTTTTCTGGGTTTTTCTTTTTTTGCTTAATCCTTTTCTTCATGGATACCCCTTTTATTCACAAGACAATGACCTTACCATTTTGTCTAGCCATAGCTATCAAGAAATAAATAACCTAATAAAAATTAAATTAAATAGGCCACACAATCATGTGCCACACTGTCCAAGTGCAAGAACTTGTCCATCATATGGTCAAATTTTCATTACATTTTTTTTGCTCAATATTTTTATTAACTGTAAATGATATGTGGCACATTCTGGCTTCCATGTTTTATGCAGGAAAATTATAATGGTTCATTCTTTGCTTGGAAACTCAATCAAAACACAGTATGATTTGCATTTTATGTGGTAAGCAAATATTTGCTTGGAAACTCAATAAAAACACAGTATGACTAGCATTTTATGTGTATGACTTGCATTTCATGTGGTAAGCAAATATTTCCATTGTTGTACTTATGCCAGAAATGAAGTAAATTACACATGCAATCACAATTTGATTTTCTTAAAACAGAAAAAATAATATAAAAGTACCAAACTCTAACGGTCCTGCAAAACCTAATACTTAACAAAATCTTTAAAAATTTTGGATCCACAGAAGTCAAACAATAATTTACCTGCTCCAAACATGCCTCCAATGTAAGCATGTCGCTCATCGAAACCTTTCTGTACGATTGTCTGAAGGAAGGGGGAGCCGTGGAACAGAAGGCGCTCATTATCATGACCATGGTTCTCATCAGCGACCTCCTTCTTACGGTGCATGTACTTGTCTAATAACCTCTTGTTTCTAACCTTCTGTATCTGAAATGATTACAGTAAACTCATCATTAACACCACCCCAGAATTAGCACCACCTCAATAATATAAGACCACTATCTCAAAGTCCATTTTTTTCACGATTTTGCACTATTTTTCACCTATAATATAACCTATTTAAACCAAAAAGAACACTTTAGACCCCGAAAAGACAGCACCTGTATCTTAACTGTTCCTCCAGGCAATAAACATTTATCGAAGGAGTAATAGGTTATTCATACTGAAGTGAATGTCTATCACAATCTGTTTTTCTTACATCATGAATATAACAATATAATGCTTGAGATTTGAGACTAGTCTCCATCTCAGTTTTAAAATCGTCAACTCAAATGTCTTACTTTATGGATGGAGTATGTTTGGAAGAAGCCTCCGGCTCGGTCCTTGTGTTCCCGGATAGTACTCTGCATCTGCTCCTCAACCGACTGGTACTCCGAATCTTCCGGTAACAGATCAATCAGCACGGTACCCTGGCTGGACTGGAATGATGTTCCTGCACCACCTCCTGGGAATATTTATACAATTTCATTAATGATTCATCTAAACACCACTTCTGTGGCATCATATTTTCCTGGGACTTCTATTTGCAAAAATATATACTGCCATGGGTGTGAAATTGTAAACAACGTGTTCTGCTTTGGTAGTTCCTATTCACAACATAAGGTGTCTACTAGAAAACAACTATTTTTAATAAAGTTTCTACCTTCAACTATCCTTTCTTTTGATGCTACTAAAAATCCAACACATTAGGAAGAATATTTTATATAAATTTCTTACTGTACACACAAATAAAATGAAATTTCAGTTGAAGAATTTTCCGCTTTTGTAAACTGTAACATTTTTGTAAACTGTAAACAAATGGAAAGATCCTTTTTTTTGGGTATTTTCTAATACAACTGAAAGCCCTTAAATTGTTTAAGCAGAAAATCTTAAAGTACCATCATACTTCCTTACTGCTGCTAAACCCTAAATGGTCACATTCCCTCACTAGAAAAAGGTAAGCCTTTTTAAAATTTTGGACTTATGCTTCTTGAATAAATAACCCCATTCTGAAAAGTTAACAGCGGATCAAAGCTCTCCTACTGAGCAACAAAATGCCAGGCTGCCAAATTACCTTAACTGATTGCACACAAGACTGCACAGTCCTTGGTTCAATCTGTTTGGTATCACATTTCGCCAGACAAAGTCTTGCTGTTCAACAGTCAAAGGTTTTGTATGTTTTAAGCATTTACTCTATATATATATAAGGGTTTTACCACATACGAGACCAGAGTTGATCCAGCTCAGCCGGCACATCTGTGCCATCAGATGTTTCATCTGATCTGGTTCTGCACTTCATTTTTTATCAGAATAACCTCATAAATCTAATGCAAACAGTGTTGATCCTGATCAGAAGGAAAGGATGTGCCAGTTGTTCTGGATCTTCTATTTGCCCATGAATAACAGCCATACCTATTGAGTTACTGGTAATTTGAGTAATCAGTTAAGTGCATTTGGTTAACTGTTAGTCAATATTCAACAGTAAAAACGAAACTTCTGTCTTAAAAATCAGCATAAAAACACCTCTAGCAAACAACAGAAACAAACTTCTCACCAATCACTCTCCTTGGGGTTTTCATGTCGGATTCTTCATTCAGATCTGTAACACACACAAAAGCAAATCACTACAAAATTAAAGACTTCAACGTAATATTGCTTCCTCAATTAATTGACCACCTGCGCAGGTTTGGAAGAGATCAAAAGCAAAGTTAGACAGGTTATATCAATGCAATAATTCCAGGGTCTATTTTTTGTACTCAAGTCAAAGTAATGTCTAAAAAACTTTTCCACATGAATATAATGATTAAGAAACAGCAATCTCCTTGGAGTCAGATGTTTTGTCCTGCTGACTTTATTAACCCTTTTCTCCATAGTCACACCTTTATTGCATGGGTGAACAGTTTAGATCCAGATCAGCCAGCACATCAATGCCGTCTGATCAGGATCTGCACTGTTTGCTATTTGACTCATTACATGTAGGTTATTTCTGACCAAAAAGAGACCAGTGCAGATCATGATTTTACTCAAGTGATCTGGAAACTAGTAACCTTTTCTCCATATATACACCTTTATGGGGTGGTCGAACAGTGTAGATCTAGTTGGGCCGGCATTTCCTTGTCTGATCAAGATCTGCACTGTCGCTGTTTAATTTCTTAGGTTATTTCTAACAAAAATGCAAACAGTGCAGAGGCACAGGCAATAACATGCATATGTATGAAGTAAAGGGTTAACAGAATGCTAAAATGATTACTTTAAGAATAACTACTGCAAGTAACTGATAAACTTGGAATTCTAATAATCAGTTACGAAGAAGGCCTCCCAGAGACTAACCTTACTGAACACCTCTTTTTGTTGTCATATATCACAGCAGTTTCAATATTTTTTCAACCTCTTAACCTTTTTCTAAATATATCAGCATATATATATATATATATTTACATATTTATCACATGTGCGAAAAATGTAGATCCCTATCAACCGGCACATCCATTACGTATTGTCAGAATCTACCTGTTAGCCTTTTTATTTGGTTAATTTTTCCAAGAAGCAAAAAGTGTACATCTGTGCTGTCTGATCAGGATCTACACTGTCTGCACATAAGATATAAATATTGTATATGAAGAAAAGCATTAACTAGATGGGAGTCCAATAATATAATTTTATGGTCCTAGTAAACTTTGAAAATCATATAATACAAACACAAAAAATGTGCATGAGTCTATCAAATGTGACATATACCATTAAATTGGACTTGTATTATAACCAGGCCTGAAGGTTATAAAGCTGAGATTGGAAACCAGTCTCAAATCTCAAGCATCTGATTGGCTGAAATGGCGACCAGTCGCCATTTCAGCCAATCAGATGCTTGAGATTTGAGACTGGTTTCCATGCTCAGTTTTATAACCTTGGGCACAGTTGTAAGTTTGATGAAGAAGTATTGAGAAATGGCAAAGTTAAAGCCAACTTAACTTTTCATTGAGAATAAGATAGAGTAGATTGATCATGGACAAAGTGATCCCTCCTTAATTTCCATAAAGGGTAACACAAAAAATACCATCAGTGAACTCTGCAAATGATGGTCTCTATTCATAGATCTTGCCCCAAGATTATAAAACTGAGAATGGAAACAGGTCTCAAATCTCAAGCATCTGATTGGCTGAAATGGCAACTGGTTGCCATTTCAGCCAATGAGATGATTGAGATTTGAGACTGGTTTCAAAACTCAGTTTTTACAATCTTCAGCGCTTATTGTTTTAGATAGAATATGCTTACTGCTTCAACTATTTTTTACCAGATAACAGGAATCCAGTCATGTTTCAACAACCTTAAATGGTTTGAAGACACAAGAAAAGAATGTCACTACAATGCATCAGAGAACAGGCTCTTGACAGGGTATAAAATCCACAATGTCATGCCTTGTGGCATAAATCATTAGATCTATTATCCGATATCTAAAACCATACCAATTATTTAACAAATAAGATAAGTAGAATGAAGACAGCTTCAAGGACAAACACTGTCATAAAAAGTAATGTTTTCTTCTTTATTAGTCATTATCTAAAGCAAAATATTCAACAGAAACAAGGTGTTTTAATAAATAATAGGAAAATCTACACCTGAGGTTCCTAACGATGCAACTTACAGAATACATTAAAGGAAACATTAATAGCTAAAAGGTGGATAAAAGCATGCACTTCCATAAAACATATGAAATCACAGTAATATAACAACAAAAAGAGATTACGGAAAAAGAAATTTGTTTTGGTTTTAGGAATATCATAACTTTACCCTTTTTTTGTTTTAATAGCAAATTTATCAACAGTTTTTTCTGTAGCATCATGGATTGAAGTGAATAATGTCAACATACTAAATTTTTAATTGCAACATAAATTATGATTTTTCCTAACAAAGTACCTCCCTTAAAAGTATCAAGGTTTTCAACTAAACAGGTATATAATGATGACAATAGTAATAATTCAGATAATGAAGACTGATCGAAATAAGGATGACATTGTAATGATGGTGGTTACAATGATGATAATGATGATGGTGGGGATGACGATGAAGTTCATGATGATGAAAATTTCATGACAATGATGATGTTGATGATGTTAACAATGATGATAACGTTTAAGACGCTGATGATTACTATGATGAATATAGCAGATGAATTGCTACTGAGCACATGCAACATTTTAAAGAAAACCTATGGAGTGCAATGCATATATATTCCATAACCAAAGACATAATATCTTGCATATTTCATTTATCATTGATAATGATTTTAACTAAAAGCATTTTTCTATCATGGAAACAGAGGAATTTAAATATTTATTGTGTATGACAATATGCAAGAAATTGTGTCTTTTATCATGCTAGCAAACTAATAAAATGCACTGAACCACTATTGCACACTACAAAAGCAAGCAAGCATTACACATATGTATATACATCCATGCATGCGCACATTTAAGGCTACACACATTATCCCCAGTGTTCCAGTATGACATACATAATCAAGTCTACACAATTTCTTGCACAAGGTCTATACAGTAGTTCGTTTGAAAGCTTGCTGATTTCTAGCTACAAACTTTCGGGGCGAGAAGATTTCCAAGCTTTTCTTGAGAGCTAAGCTACTAGAAGAGTCTACAACACACGTGGAGCACATCATGTTACCTTTTCCTTGCAAGAGTTTCTCCACCCCCTTCAGGATTTTATGCCTGTGTCCGTATGCATTGATTCCAATGTCTTTCAACTCATCATGTCCCATTTCAACCAAAATATCCATGGTGATTTGTTCCTGTTCGAAAATGTCTCGTAATTGTTCCAGCCCAATATTTGACAGGAATGACGATACGCTCATGGACTCAATAGTTCTCTCCCCTTCTGCTACTGTCCTCTCGATTGCACCGTCCCCACCCTGGGGCGAGGTTGGAGCATTACCTCCAACTGCACCTGATAATCCATCTGCAGTTCCATTAAATAAACTGAAAAAGATACATAAAAATACAATAAATATAAACATATAATTAATCCTTACTACTTTAACATAGCTTTTCTTTAAACAGAAAAATAAATGGGAGAATATTTGATTTTAGTACCAGAACTCACACACACACATGAACAACTGACACAGAAGGAATTGTTGATGAACAAAAAGAATTCTTATAATCATCTAATGACGGACATATCTAGAAACAAGATGTGAAACAGTGTTTCGCAGATGGGATATGGTTGTTATTCCATGGGAAACAGTGTAGATCCTGATCTGCCAGCACATCTGTGATTTTAGAGTCATCAGGTTATTTCTGATGAAGTAGTGGACCATGGAGAACCATGCTGATCTGGATCCTCACTGGCTGCACATGCGATAAAACAGATTTTTGGAGTAAAGGGGCAACAATACTTTATTTCACTTAATCACTTAATTTTTTATCAGCATGAAATTTTTACCGTTTTATTTTTAACAGTTTTACTTAATTTTCAATTATCATAAAATGTTCAATTATGTGACTCAAGATGTGTGATCCCAACATACATCAGTAACACATAGAAAGTCGAAACAATGACAAATATTTCCAACATATTACAGCATACTCGGCTACTACCACCTTTGGTCAAGATTTTTATTCAGTAAGCAGCTCTGGAGTCAGCAAACAACACTGAATACCAGGAAGTAGCTTGACAGGACCTACCTGTTACAGGAGGAGCTGGTACTGCTGCTGTTGCTGCTCGTCTTGGAGATAACTGGCAGCTGGGAGATTGTTGGCATGGCATCTTGTAACAATGCTCTCACGTCATCAGCCTAAACAGAATATTACAATGGATGTTACATCTTGTCATGAGAAAAAATTCAACTTGCCCCAATCACGCTCTTCATCTCATTCCCTGGTTCAAAGCGGGGATTTTATGCCCTGCACAAATTATACTTAGAGTACAATTGGCAATCCTATATATTATGTTATATTCTGTATTTCCACACAGAAAACTCCTAATTACAATATAGTTGACAAAGGCTATCATATCTTTGTGTTTTAAAATGACAAAAACAAAGTTTTAAGCAAAGATAAACATGAATTTCATTTGGCAGATGTTTAAATGAACATTTTATTTATTAGTTATTGATACATCATGAAAGGTTTGATAAAACTGAGCAAACATACTGTTGTAAGGTCAAGTGGGGTCTGTCCTTCTTGATTCTTCATCGAGGGATCAGCTCCGTGGGCAAGCTGCAAACAGACATCGAGAAATAATAAGCATACTTGTGTAAAGGAAGATTTATTCTTGACAATCCATTTTTCTACTGATATTAGGTATAAATTAACCTTCACTCTATGGATATAGTGGATCTATATCAGCCTGCTCATCTCTGCAGTACGATCAGGATCTATACTGTTGGCTCCGAGACTCATTATTCTGTGAACAGCATAGATTCAAACCGGAATGCACAAATATGCAAGCTAATCTGGATCTTTGCCGCTCATGGAAGAGTTAATCGGAACTTATTTCATTATTCTCTTGCAGAATTTTTTATAAGACATGAATTTCTGTGGGCTTAAGGTCAATAAAAAATTTCAATCTTCACCAGAAAGGGGAAAAAGCAGTAACTTTCATGCCTCACAGCTTTAATAGTTCTTGTGCTTATGTTGCTGTGGTATTTCGGTATTACTTTCAACTTAACACTTATTCCTTGCAGGTAAACAAAAATGTATAAAAATTTACCAGTAGTGCACAAAGCTGTGTTCTGCCCTTCTGTGAGGCTTCGTGTAGAGGGGTGAAGCCCCAGCGGTCCACTGCATTCACACTTGTGTTGTACTTTATTAACAGGGCTGCTATATCCAAGTGCTGAAACAAACAAGGAATAAGTGTTCACATAAAATTCTGTTCCTGTGTTTAATATTTCACTAGAGTATATCATATATTCTCTTCAATATTATCCATATATTTTACAAGATCAACAGCTCTGAGAAGTGTTTGTTAAAAGTAAAAAGATTTCTTATTTTAAGTAAGCTTGTTTTGATAAAAAAATAAACAACATTTGTACTAATAGTTTTAGATCAAAATAGCAGATACAGGTTCTTAGCACACCTGCATTCTATATATATTTTTGAGTTTATAAAGTGCAAAATACAAAACATCCACATTATTAAAACTTGTATTGGGAGTTATTCAGCCATAATTCTCATCAATTAATCTACAAAGGTTCCTGTTTCTTTTATACCAGATCACAATGTTATGTCTTCACCAGGGCTGAAAAAAGTCATGTTACCACCCCCAAGTAAGAGAAGTCTTGTGAACATCAACTAAGTCATGTTTTATCCATTTTGATGTCACTTTTTGTAAATGATATCATAATTAAAAAGGAAACTTTATTTCATATTCCGAACCAAAGGCAAAAAGCACCCTCGGTGCTAGGTTTGTCCATTGTCATCTCAATATTAACATTTTTCATAGCAGATTACTTACCCCGTAGGAAGAAGCATTATGTAGAGGTATGAGACCACCTTTATCCTGTACATTGACATCTGCTCCGTTCTCCAGAAGGAATTCTGCCACTTCCACATTGTTGTATCCAGCTGTAATATTAAATACTGGAGAATTAATACTATGTGAGACCATCATCAGAAAGCATATAAGTGTGACCTAGGTAGGTGTGAGACCACCAGCAAGCATATTAGTGAGACCTAACAGTGAGTAACTAAACAGGGAACAAGTTTTGTCAGCATATATTTATCATTCACCTTGAAAGCTTAGTATCAATCTCTTGGAACCCATTTTTGTAGGATTCAATATCATTAAAAGCTAATTTAATATCCCAATTTCCAGCATTTTCTGCTTTATGTATGCGCAGCAACCTGGTTAAGAAGGAGCTATTTAAAGGCACTTTGCCTTCTTAAAATTTCTTAAAATCATACAGTAAAATTCAAAATGTTACTCAGAATTTTAGAGGTAAAATCATGCTATTTCATCCAAAATTTTAAGGTATGTGAAAAAAAATGTACCAGCAAGATGTAGTGGTGTAGAATTTCTGCCCTGTGTGTCTCTACAGTTGATGTTCTCTGGTGTTGCCAGTTTCTGCACTCTGGCAAGGTTCCCTTTCTTGGCCGCCTCTAACAGTGCTGCATCACCTGTATAGAAAAAAAACACCTTAAAAGAAATGATCAATTAATTAACATGATTGGGCAGTGCTAAATGTTGAATAAGAACATAATTTAATATCTTTAGTACAGAGTAACTGGTTTTCTTATGAATATTAGCTAACAATATACATTATAATATTGATTGCTGCCAGTTATAACCTTTGTCTTAAATAAACCGAGTCAAAATTACATCCTGCACATTCTTGTAATATGCAAATGAATTATGCAATTTTTAAAAATATAAAGAGTGTCAGTCAAAATAATCCAAGCACAAGTACTCTGGCAAGTTAGATTTCAAGGGCACAAGATCATAAAACTGAGATTGGAGACAAGTCTCAAATCTCAAGCATCTGATCCTTGAGATTTGAAACTGTTGTTGTAGTTTTATGATCTTGGGCCTGGTTTATCTAACTGTAGTGGGGTTTTTCACTTTTCTTTGTAACAGTCAAAGGAGAACAGTTAGATTCAACAGGCAGGATCTTCAAAAACTCAGTGCTGCTACAGTAATTCTACATTATTATGGCTTAACATCCAAGGGAAATGACTTGTCACATAAACTAGCAACAAGTTTCACAGAGTTGTTTTAGAAGTATTTTAGAAGTTTAAGTGTTTACTATCACTGTAATAAAAAGCACATGTTGCAACCCAGAGCAGTCAGTAACAGTACAGTTAACGTACCTCTGAGAAGGTCAGCAACATCCTGATCACCTTCTTTGACCAGATCTAATGGTGTATTGCCATCTCTGTTCTTCTTGTTAGCATCGGCTCCATGCTAAAATACGTCATGACATAATTATAAGAAGTCTTCAGGTACAAAACCTATATTAACAAATATTCCCAGTTCAAAGTTTTTGCCTTAACCTTTTACTCCACATATACGCATTTTAGTGCATAAGCAAACAGTGCAGAGATCAGCCAGCAAATTAAGACAGTTATGTGAAGGAAAGGGTTAAAAAAGTTACAGTCTGCTGACATTCAACTGACAAATGAAAACAAAGCAATTTTTCTAAGACAACATGACCTTTATTCCATCTCAGGTGTCAGAAAAACCTACTACATTAATTTTTAATTTAAAAAAACCCTAACAATGATTATTTTCTATGGTGTATAACATTTTACAAACCCTTTTTGTTGATTCTATCTGTGCCTACACACTATAGCCAGTCTCTGGCTAAAATATAATATAAATAATGTTACCTTGAGCAAGAGTTTGCAGATTTCAAATTTGCCCTTGGCAGCAGCCTCATGTAGGGGAGTAAACTTCCATAGGTCAGCTACATTCACACATGCTCCATGCTGTAACATAGAAACCAGATTATCATCCAGTGATTTACAGTGTTATCATCCAGTGATTTACAGTGTTATCATCCAGTGATTTAAAGTGTTATCAAACCAGATTAACATCCAGTGATTTACAGTGTTATCATCCAGTGATTTACAGTGTTATCATCCAGTGATTTACAGTGTTATCATCCAGTGATTTACAGTGTTATCATCCAGTGATTTACAGTGTTATCATCCAGTGATTTACAGTGAAGAATATTATCGAGAAGATTCCAGGTACTGAGCTTATTGTCATTTTAGATTAAAACTTTTTTTCAATTTGTTTTTTGCATTTTATAACAGAAACTTTATATCGAATAAGTTGTAAAATCTAAATAAAGCTATATGTATTGATTGTTCATGTATTGCTGACTAAACTAATCAAGTAGGACATAACTTACCTTAATCAGTAATTCTGTGACTTCATAGTGACCATAGGAGCATGCATTATGCAGTGGAACCAGCCCCCTGTAAACATCAAGTTAGTTCTCTTTAAATATGTTCTTTCCATGACAATGGAAATCTTCTATGATTAGTTCTCTGTCTACAGAAAATTTGTCAGTAAAAACTTCAATCATAGAGTAAGTAGCATTGGGGATTTGACATTTTTACCAGTTTCCTTAACATCTTACAAAATCTGTAAACACTGATTCTGATTACCTCCCTTTGCTCTGACAGTTTTTTTATAACCTACAACAAAGTTTACAAAACTTGTCTGTGGTTGGTACATTTGCTCATTTGTAATAAAAACAGTAATAGTTTCATAACTAACTTCACCCTAAAGTTAACACAATATATATTGCTTCCTAGAGCATCAGTTTTTATTTATGAAATTAATTCTTGAAAATGAACACGCAGGACTACTTGTGTTTAATGTTGAGGTTTCACTAACAGACTTGGAAAAGGAATTCAAATGAAGAAATACCCTTTATCTTTGGCATGAACATCAGCGCCATGTTGTAGTAGGTACTCTACTACCGCTACTCGGTTATATCCCGCTGCGAAATGTAGCGGTGTCGAGTGACGGCCATCCAGGTCTCGGCAGTTTACTGCATGAGGGTGGCTGGTTATTAGTTTCTGAAGTTTGGAAAAAAAATCATCAGTTAAACATTCAAACATGACTTCTTGTGTTCAGCTCATTATGAAGAACAAGCAAATGGAACATGAACTGATAATCTACATACATGAAAGTAGAACAAAATGAAGTATGATATTTGAGTTTTGTCTAATTATCATTGTTGAAATGCCGAGTAAAGAAGACCTGAATTCCTGGTTGCTAACTTTCCCGTATAGGCCAATTGTCCCAGAGTTTGTAGATAGCACAATAATCCTTTACTCCATAAATACACCTTTATGATATGGGTCGAGTGTAGCTCCAAATAAGCCTGTACAACTGTGCCGTCTCATCAGTTTTCACACTGTTTGCTTCAAGATTAGATTATTTCTGACAATGCTGTGAACAGTGCAGATCCAGATCAGACAGAACAGATGTGCCAGTTGATCTAGATATACATTAGCCTAACATGCGATGATGAAATGCGTTTTTGGAGTAAAGGGTTAAAGCAGCATATCTTTTTATCTTGAACTTGGTATTCTTATTCTGAAATCCAACCTATTTGTTGTTTTTATGTGATAGACAACCCATCAAAATTTAGTTTGAAATTCCTTTGAACATAAAATTGAAATTCATCTGTCCACTTCAGCTCCAAACGTTTTTTAATATATAACATTGCATTAATAATTTTTTTCTCTTACTTTGACAACTTCCATGTCCCCAGCTTTAGCAGCCTCCAGAAGTTGTAGGTCTATGTCTGTACCAACTTGAGGGGCAGGATCATCTGGAACAGATTTATCGCAAATCTTGCTTCTATGCTAACATTTGCTAGTAGTCGCTTTAAATTATATTAGTATATTAGATAATACAACTTTGCCAATACTTGAAATGATATCATTTCTGAACATTGATTTTTAATACACTTTAATTCATGAAGTAGACAGAAAATGTTCTTTCTCTGTTTATTTTATGCAGAGGATGTTAAGTGCTCAAACTAAAGATGATTCCGTGAACATCAGCATCTAGAGCATATATGAACTTTGATTTTATCAAAACTAGTCTTGGCTTTGTTGAGTGTATTAAATTTCACCTAAAGGAAGCAAAAATATAATACAGTTAGAACTCCAAAGGCATCTTCATACTTAAAGCAAAGATTTCTAACCAAGACTGATCCTCTCAAGTAATAAAATTCAGGATTAAGTTGTGTATAGGAGCAACCACTTCTTGTAGAATGAAATGGCATGTGTATGATGGACAAATAAACTGGAGTCTTGTTTGACACAATGAATGTTTCCTCTCAAAAATTGCTATAAACCTGTCGAAAAACTTGCTTTAAATGAATATTGATGTTTATAACAAAGGTAAGTTGTAAGAGTGATTACCTTGTAAAAGCTTTTGAATATTCTCAGTACCCAGTTCAGCTGCTGTGTAGCCTTGTAACGAGCGTATACTGACGTCAATCCCATACTGCATCAGGAGACGGCACGCCTGTATATTGCCTTGCTGTGACACTCGGTGTAAAGCTGTCTGCCCTAAACTGTCCAGTGCATTTACCTTCAACAAAACACATGTATTCTAGTTACTGAAAGCTTTACAGAAATCACACATTTTAGTCACTGAAAACTTGATTCGGCACATATCACATGATTGCATGTATAACAATGAATGAACACTGCATATTCTATTCTTGTGCACAGGACACATGTTTCCTAGCATTTTGTCTAGGCATTATTATCCGATGTCATGTCACATGTGCTGAAAGCTGGATTATTTCACTCAACAGCTGGGAGCAGTTTATTGTCTCCTCCACGACTTTATTGTGTTATGTTGTTGATGTAAAAGAATGGGGCTCACCAGCATTTCCTTGTCAATAGTAATGCATTTAATAATTTAGGTATCAGATAAGCATGTTGTATTTTTGTCATGAACAGCCTTCAACAAAAAAAGTTCCCAATTATGCTGATCATCATGTAATACTATATTTTCCTATTTCTAAACAAATAATTTGGTATAAAATAGTTATAATAACTCTTTACTACATGGGATGTCTGTTTTTCAGACACAAATAGTGTACATGTAGATACAGATCAGCCAGCACATGTGCCGTCCGTGCTGGCTGTCATCTGATCGATATCTTCAATGTAAGCTTCTTGGCCAGAAATAACCTAATGAATCAGTGAGCAGTGTAGATCCTGATCAGATGGGATAAACCCTTATTGATGGAATAATGTGTTAATGAGAAAGACCGTAACTGTGTTTTGATTCCAAGGACTGTAAACCACAATCCCATATAAAGTTCAAGGTTAACCCTTTTCTTCTTATATATGCATTTTTTAAGCATGTGCGATCTGGATCTAAACTGTTTGCCCATGCAATAAAGGTGTATGTATGGAGGAAAGGGTTAAACACAGAAAGATGCAGGAACATACCTTAGCACTTTGCTTCAAGAGCACATCCATGACATCATAGTGAGCTTTGTCTGCTGCTATATGAAGGGGCGTCAGACAGCTGAAATTACATGTGTTCATAATACTTTACATAAGCTTAACAAAATAACATTCATGTGTAGTATATCACAGAATATATCACTGGGTTAGCTTTAAATTACAGGAGTATACCGAGTCTCGGAATACCTCTAAATATAATAATGTGTAAACAATTATTGGCTTGTTTTATTTGTTACAAGGACAAATATGAATTTTAAATTTTTGAAGTTTATGTTATCTTATTTAAGGACTAAAGCAACTGCAATTATTTGCTGCCAAAAGAAAATTTGATTGTAAGGTAAATATTTACTTAAATTAAACATCTGTCAACAAATATATGTAGCAGTAAACAATAAATTGTAAATTTGAAGCAGTTGTAAACTTACTCTTTATTTTTATCATTGAGATTTGCACCTTTCCTGATGAGAGCATCTACCACTTGTTTTCTCTTAGGGAACGGAGATGCTGCCGCACAATGCTGAAAACAATGTGAGATACGCTATAAAACCTTTGCCCTGTAGTTGTATTAACACTTTACCCGATTGCCTGGACCTTCAACATGCCAGTCTGATTACCTGATTAGACAGGATGGAGGTACAGGATGATATGGGTCTGAATCAGCAGAAATAGCTAATCCTATCAGTAATCCAGCAAATATGTCAATTCAAAACTCAAACCTGAACAACATTAATAATAAAACTACATTAATCATGATAGGCATTCAATATGTAAACAGTCTCATAAAACTCACTGACTCCTATACTTGCTACATTATACTTCCCAGGTATTGACTGATGTCTACAGTATCAACAGCAGTATTTTGATCAGGAATCAAACCACCTGAAGTACAAGCTCTACTTTCATCTATTGCTTAAAACTCAAATAATTCTACCCATCTACCAACATGATTTTCAAACTTCTACAGCCAGAACATAAATTTACAAGTCTTGAGGATGTGTAATGGTGGAGAGTTGAATGCCCCTACATACCAGAGCTGTATCTCCAGTATAAGGGTGTTTGAAGGAGACAACATCAAGATACTTCTTTGTTCTACCGAGATCTGTCTGCCTGGCGCCCTCTAGCAGAGAATGACCTTTAAACTCATCTGAATAATAGGAAAATAAATAGAGATCACTTAGTGTGCAAACTCACAGGTCTGAGTCACCAAGTACACAATTTTCAGTCTTTCATAGTATTTTGGTTAAAACAGGACTTGAAAGTATCAACAGTGACGCTAAACATAACAGTTTCTTTAATATTTTGTAATTTTTTCTGCAGCAGTACCATTCCTAATTGGCAATTAACTTTTTAATAAATGAATGCAGTGTTTAACTTTTGTTTTGTCTAATAAAATGCTTTTAAAAAGCGCCTATAAAAGATCTTTCAAAATGTTACTTTACAAATTACAAGATCCATATATTAGATCTAAATAGAGCAAAACAATGCGCCGTTTTTTTACTGTCAGAGACCTATGTCAAAATTGTCACTAGCAACTACTGGAACCCTAACTTACACTGAATTCTCTCCATCAGTTCTCTGGTTGGTGCAGAATCCAGGGCACTCTTCGAGTGACAGTTAACAAGTGTAGGATCTGCGCCGTGGGCCAGTAATAGGGAGCACACCTCTATTCGGGATTTGGAAGCAGCCTCATGTAGTGGAGTAAACTGCCATAAATCCATCGCATTCACATTGGCTCCAGCCTGAATATAAACACAGGGAATTCTTTCTTGTAAAATTTTTATACTAATAAAAGCAATCAATTCAGAAGGTAATTTTTTTAATCAAGAAGCGACTTATGTAGATCAAGATCAGATGCCATGGATCTAGACTGGTTGCAAACCTGAACATAAGGAGTAAAGGGTTTAATGGAGACTTGAAAAAAACTCTTTGAAATCTTTCAGGAAATGACGATTTATCAAAATTTTAACAACAATATATCTGACAACAAACCTTTAGCAACATTTCTGTGACTTCAAAATGTCCATAAGAACATGCATTGTGTAGTGGGACCAGCCCTCTGAAACAAACAAATACAAGCATGTCACATTAACACAATCTGAAGCAATGCTGATATGACAAAATATACATTACAACTGTCAAAATTGTTATTCAGATCTGGCAAGCTATATGTAAACCAGCCCTATTTAGCTGGACATCATGTTGAATTACTTTACTCATACGAATATTGTTAATATGATCCATTTGACTGGAATTTGAAGAATTGTCAGGCTATGTGAGTTAAACAAAATGGCAATTTCAACCCATTAAGAATACTGGTTTTTATTTTAAAGGGAGATGTGCAGGATTGATGAATGGAACAGATTTGCCAGAAGGGTTATTAATCAGTTGAATATCATTATTTGAAGCTCAAATATTGATTTACACCCGAAATATTTCAAACCAATATTTTATAAAAAAAGATATATAAATGGTGTTTCCTATCCTATGCGATGAGCGTAGGTTAGCTATTTTTGTATTTCCCGCGTAAAGCCGCGGTGGTTTTTGGGATTGTCACGTGATCACTTCAACCAAAATACACATTCGATGTACCTTGCCGACTATCGACGTTGCCATTTGTTTCAAAATGCCTGGGCCACCACGAATAGTAAGCATGACATTCCCATGATCGCTAAATATAGAATTTATTTTTGTATAGGGATTTCTTCAGCGGATTGTTTTCAGGTCTGGTAAAATGGTAAAATTACCCAAAAACTTCCTCCTGGAGGGTTTGAAATGTAGAGTTTAGTGAAAAGTACACATAAATGTTACATAGATCGATCTGTTTACGATTTTACCGAGTACACCTGCTCGACCCTGCACATCTCCCTTTAAGCAGAAATATATAAAATCAAACTGGTCATCATTACAGTAATTTGATCCAGATAGGCAGATGCAATTTTACTGCACACAAATTAAACATCTGGTATGTACATGTTTGATTCACCCAGTACTTGAAATTACTACAGCCTGCTGGGTCATTACTGTTAATCAACCTATTTACTTCTACCTATTAGTTATAAAATCCCAAGTTAACCCTAAACATTACTTAATGTGACCTGTGCAGAATTGGATTTCCTTGCAGTCTGATCAGGGTTTACATGGTTTGCTAATGGGACAGAAGTAACCTGGTCATATTAATTATTATCATATATATCCAGACTTAACTGCATAAATGTGCTGAATTATCTGGATCTGCAATGGTAGCAGTTTTATTAAGGTTGTATCATTAAGGTCGTATCATTACATAAGGTTTTAAATATCCTATATTTTAATTATCCTTACATAAACTCCTCAATTAATTAAGAAAAAATTTTAGTTACCATAAATGTTACAGATAAGGATGTAAAGAAATTTAAAAATGTCATACCCTTTATCTTTAGCATGTACATCAGCACCGTGTTGTAACAGCAACTGTACAATCCGTGTTCGGTTGTATCCTGCTGCCAGGTGTAATGGAGTTGACTGTAAAAAGCAAAACAGATCTTATACTTCATTAAGAAGGCAAAGACTTTATATAGAAAAGTTAGTTTTTTTCCAAGTTTTTACTTAAGGTATATGAATGTGCTGATTTTTTTTGTCATCACTGGCATTTAAGATAATATTAACTTTCTGCCTTTACTGACACAAAATTCATGTAATGTTAACACTGGAATAAACTTAAAACATTCGGCCATCACAAAAAAAAATTAATGATAGTATACACTGACAACAGTCTGACATGAACTTCAAACTCTGCCATCACTGACAAGATCAATTAAAGTTATAGTTTGTACCTTTCTGCCATCACTTGCATGGCAGTTAACATTAAGTGGTGTAAGAAGTGACATTAATTTCTCCTCGTTCCCACTGCGTGCTGCTTCCAGTAGCTCGTCTTTCTTGTACTCTCCTATAAAAAAGGCAGATAAGTTTTACTTTGAAATTGTAGTGATGTCACCTGTCACTGTAAATGCAGTGACTGTTGGGCAGTTCTAGCAGCTAAAACAATCACAAATTGTCCTCTGAAAAATTGGCCTCTGAAAACTGTCAGAGAAACAATTTCCAAGATTTTTGCTTGTAAAGAGCGATAGCAAAAGCTCAATATGTATATAGACCCATTTTTTACTTCACCAGATGTCTAACCAACAATTTTACTAAACTTAGTATTGTGCATAGTAAACAATGTAGAGTAGTTACCAAAATATACTACAAAAAAAAACAAAACAGACCTAGCAAGTCAAATAGGTCTTAACTTAAATTCCTTATTTCCTTATCAATAAATTTCAATCTACCAAAAAGTTCTAAAAGATCTAACCTACTGATGAAGAGCATAAACTGATATCTAATGAATTCCAAATAAAGTCTATTAAATGTTGTTTATGTTGTTAACTTACCAGTAAGCACAGCTTTAGCTGAAGGGTCCGCCAAATCCAGGGCCGTCTTGCCGTCTGTGTTACGAATGTTTGGGTCACCGCCCTGCTGCAGGAGCACTGAAGAAACAAGCGTATTGTTAGGATTATCTGGGTACACACTCGTACACACGCTCGGAGCGTCACTGACATGTGTACGGACAGTTGTAAGTTCACTGGGATGAATACTAGAAAACTCTGATAAATTTCTTGGGGTCGAGTCAAGCGGATGAACAGAAAAGTCATGACCAGCATCTCTTTCTGGGTAAATTGAACTTAATTCTGCCCAGTTAATATCGGACACAATGTCTTTATTTTCCTTGTTTTGTGACTGCTTACTGCAAGTTGAGGTTAATCCAAATTTTGGTAAACATTTTTTTGCTGATGGATCGTACTTTTCCACCATTGGTATTGACTGTTCATAATAATTCTTGTCTCTCCTAGATTTGTAATCGTTCTTTGGCTTATCCCTTGGGTATATTGATGACAATTCCTCCCAGTATTTGGATTTCTTTAATTCATAAGAGTAAGTTTTCTTCTTTCCCATGATGCTGGATGAACAAACAGACGATGTGTCCCATTCAATTGATTTCCTTCGGCGTCGTTTCTCATGTTTGTCTCCATGCCTGTCCCTTTTAACTGGAGTTGGTTCTGGATAGATTGTAAACACCTCCCAATCATCACCCTTCTTACGCCTGTACTCTCGCTTTGAAAAATTTCCAGATGAGACTTCCGAGACGTTCCACTCAGAGCAAGATGATGGATATGGAATAGATCCATGGGAGTCCAAGAACAGAGTCTGTCGAGATTGTGTTGCTGTCGTGTACTCAAAATCAGAACTTAAATCTCGTTCTAGCTCTATTGAACGCTGCCTCTCTGCACGGCGCAATTTCTTCATCTGCTTTCTGTAATCTACTCGCTGGTTCGAATCATCCACTGGAGATATGTTCACTGGATACAGTAATGGCTGCCCATAAGCATCTACAGAATTATAACTCTGTGCATGGAAGTTGTTAGAACATTCTATCGATGAAGATGACCCTTCAAGATCATCATGCTTAGAGTAAGCTAAGCGTCTGGAAGATTTTGGACGATACTGCGATGTGTCCCAGGTCCCACAATGACCCCCAACAGCATCAGGACGGCACTTCATGTCGTCGGTCAAACTTTCACATAATCCTTTATGAAATTACAATCTTACACCTTGATCCTCACTTCAGTATATCCAAGCAACCAATTGTCTTAGAGCTGGGTTAACTTAAAGGTTTGTCTCCAAGACAGTTTAAATTTCTCCAAACAATTTAATTAACTGTCAAAGTCAGTAAAGACAACACTTCTGGCACATGCTATTTGTCTCCCAGCAAGTTTATATTTTCCAAATAAGTACTTCAGAACATGTTTTAATTCTCATCAGAGGCATCACCATACATATCAATGTGCACTTCAGGATAAACTTGCAAGCTCCAAATAAATACAAGACACAGTTCAATGACCAGAATGGAAAAACTAACTAATCCAAACATTGTATGCACAAAATAAAAATTTTTCTAAGTCTACAACAATGAAGCCTGCATGTTTCTACTTAAAATGTCTTTAAAAATAAAATTATTTTGGTAAAATTAATTCTGTAAAATCACATAAAATGTCTGCCTATTAAAATGCATAGCCTGGAAACTATCACTGTTCCTTTTTTCTCACAACACAACACATTATCAATGTTGTCAGATAGTTTGCTATAATCCTATTCACACATTGTATTATGTCAAACAAAACCAGTGTAATGTTTGCTAACATTCACTCAGTAATGGCATATTGAGTAATAATTTCCACAGTACATGTACAATCCAAGTTGCCACTGATTCTAATCACTAATCTCCACAATTTCTGGGGTCACTAGGGGTCAAGCTTGACCAAACCCCCTAATAACCATTAAATCTGAAGAGCTGTCATTGATAAAGTGATATAATTTAACAAAAGCATGTGTCAGAAGTTATTGTGTACATTCTTAAAGGTACTTTTTGATATTAATAGGCAATTAAAGATATTTATACAAAAGTTACCCTTAGGGAAATATAGATATGGCAGTCTGACTTTGATAAGGATGTGTAATAGAGGTATATTTGGGGCATCTAGTGGGGTCAATTATATCACCATTAATTAATGACAGCTGCTCTACTGTCAATTTACATTCAAGATTACAATAGACCCTATTCATTACCCCTACAGGTAAATAGTGAAGAATAGTGGTCAATATTTGCCTATTAGGGGTACACAATTGGGGGAAATGTCATCACTTTTAATTGCCAAAGAAAAGGCAGGTGGCAGGGGTACTACACAGGGAACATCTTTATCAACAAAGGTGTATTTAATCAGATCAAAAACAAAACTAGCTTAATTATGATAAACTGCAACTAGGAATAATATTATCATAAATAAATATCACAATAAATAATAATAATAATAAATGAACAGTAAAAATAATCATAAATCATTATAATTAGCATACAAACACATGACACACGTTTTATTCTTAAAGAGTGTAAAATTGACAGGTAATACAATATATGGACTGCCTTCTTGCACAAACTATGTTTTTAAATTCATCTTTAACTTTTATTGCAAATTATAAATACTTATTCAAGTCACCATCAAGTTTTAAAATTCTAATTTTCAACTAAAACACAAAGTTCATCATTTATAACTTGCTTTAACTTCAAATCCTACAAGATCATTAAATTTTCAGTAATGAAAAGTGAGGGTAATTGCATGTGACCGTAATTTCATGGTGATTTGTTCAAATCATACAGAGGAAGCTATAAAGTTTTACTATAAAAATAAAGTTGGTTCTAGAAGCCATTGACCAGCTCGAGTTCAAAGAGAAGTGATCACAAAGGCCTATCACGGTCAGTTTATGGCAAAAAAACACCAGTGTCACAAAATAAAGTTGTTCGTCAGTACCACATTGGACCAAAACAGCAAAGCAGTAATCAGCTAAAATGAAATATGTTTATTGTGCACTAAACATTGTACTACAGTCTTGTGATATTAACCCTTTCACTGCCATAAGGACGGCATATGCCGTCCCGGTTATTTTCGGTGTATTTGCCAAATGGACGGCTTTTGCCGTTTCTACCGTTTCTATATATATACCAGCATGCAAAGCAAGGGTTTCTATGCTGACATACGCAGATCATTCAAATATTGACCAATAATGTTATTGCTTTCGTTTTCACATGTAAACATAGTAATTATTTGATATAACTATAAATAACCAGCCTCATTCTGACCTTGGTATTGGTATTTGTTTATGTGGTAAACTAGACTGTGTCCACAGGACACTGATGCCCCCACTGCTGCAATAACATTTGTTACAAAATTTTGTACCAGGTATTAACAACATGTGGTGATCATGATTAGTAAATGAGGAGTAAGTGCCACAAAATTTAATAACTAACATAAACAAAAGGCCATAACTGTGGTGAAAATTGTTGCAAGACAATGTCCTTTACAACAATCTTCACATCATGTCTAATCATCTGTGCAAGTTTGAAAGAAATCAGCCAAATAGAAAATGTGAAGTTGATGCCACAAAATTTTGTAAGTGAAATAAACAAAGGGCCATAACTGTGGTAAAAATGGCAGCAGAAAAAAATCTTTTTTTTATGATCATCTACCCAGCCATCTTGATCATGTGTGCAAGTTAGAAAGAAATCTGTCCAAAAGTAAATGAGGAGTTGATGCCACAAGATATTATTACTGAAAAAAAAACAAAGGGCCATAACTCTGGTAAAAATAGTCGCAGGAAAAAATCCTTTCTTCACGATCATCTACACATCCTGCTTCATCATCTGTGCATGTTTGCAAGGAACCTGCCCTGTAGTTTAGGAGGAGTTGATGCCACAAGATTTAATTACTGAAATTAACAAAGGGCCATAACTCTGGTAAAAATGGTCGCAGGAAAAAATCCTTTCTTTACGATCATCTACACATCCTGCTTCATCATCTGTGCAAGTTCGCAAGAAATCAGCCTTATAGTTTTGGAGGAGTTGATGCCACAAGATTTAATTACTGAAATTAACAAAGGGTCATTACTCTGGTAAAAATGGTCGCAGGAAAAAATCCTTTCTTTACGATCATCTACACATCCTGCTTCATCATCTGTTCAAGTTCGCAAGAAATCTGCCTTATAGTTTTGGAGGAGTTGACGCCAGAAGATTTAATTAATGAATATAACAAAGGGCCATAACTCTGGTAAAAATGGTCGCAGGAAGAAATCCTTTCTTCACGATTATCTACACATCCTGCTTCATCATCTGTGCAAGTTTGCAAGAAATCTGCCTTGTAGTTTAGGAGGAGTTGACGCCACAAGATTTAATTACTGAAATTAACAAAGGGCCATAACTCTGGTAAAAATGGTCGCAGGAAAAAATCCTTTCTTTACGATCATCTACACATCCTGCTTCATCATCTGTGCAACTTCGCAAGAAATCTGCCTTATAGTTTTGGAGGAGTTGACGCCACTAGATTTAATAAATGAATATAACAAAGGGCCATAACTCTGGTAAAAATGGTCGCAGGAAGAAATCCTTTCTTCACGATTATCTACACATCCTGCTTCATCATCTGTGCAAGTTTGCAAGAAATCTGCCTTGTAGTTTAGGAGGAGTTGACGCCACAAGATTTTATAACTGAAATTAACAAAGGGCCATAACTCTGGTAAAAATGGTCGCAGGAAAAAATCCTTTCTTTATGATCATCTACACATCCTGCTTGATCATCTGTGCAAGTTTGAAAGAAATCCGCCTTATAGTTTAGGAGGAGTTGATGCCACAAGATTTGGGGACGTACGGACGGACGGACGAGTGCAACTCTATATGCCTCCCACTTTGTGGGGGCATTAAAATCTCTCGGTGCTGACGACGTCAATTCGGATTTTCAACGTTGGCAGCGAAAGGGTTAATATACATAACACATTTTTTGAGGTACCTCATTTTGTTGTCGGTTTTCAACTTTCAAGTCCCAAGATTTAAAACTGAGAAAGGAACCCAGTCTCAAATCTCAAGCATCTGATTGGCTGAAATGGGAACCAGTCGCCATTCAAGCTAATCAGATGATTGAGATTTGAGACTGATCTCCAGCTTTAGTTTTATGATATTGGGCACAGAGCTTTCTTGTAATTCTTCAAGAGATTGATGTTCATACTGTGATGAATCTTACTTACATATTTTTTTTTGATGTATTAAGTAACAAGAGAGCAAATCAGGCTAATAATTTTATGAAGACTGTCTTTCCATCTGTCTGTATTTCAACAAATTATTCTGATTGCCAAAAGAAATTCTGCAGTTCTGTTAAGGTAACCTAGTCAAGATGCTAAGTCAAAAATGATTTCGCAGACTTGAAATTTGGTAGATTGGCATAACACAGCAAAATGTAGGTCAAGTTCACGCTGGGTCAGGTTCCATCAGAGTTATCACTGCTTAAAATGTGCCCTTAACACCTTAAGTCCATTTGTGGAACATTTAACTAACGTTCATTGAGTGCTGCATGCGTTGACTATGGTTAGTCAGTCGTTACTCTAGAGTTACTTAGTTGTTACGAATCACTTGCTTTGCAGTTAACAACTCACTGGTGACCAGTCAATGATGGCTGAATGGTTCCCTGAAGCGTGATACTTAAGTAAAAAGAACATCCTTTTAACGTCCACTGAGCGTCATTCGAGCATTTCCCAAATGTCCATGCATAAAGGTATATAACAGATGCTTTGTAAGAAAAGTTCATTTGATTTTTGGCTATCGAAGAGAGTACCTTCTATGGAAGATCCAGAAAGAGTATGCAGGCTATATATGCTTGCTATAGTACAGCATTATGATTAAGTAGATGTACTGAACTTGACCATAACTACACATCAAGGGACCTCTCCCGCAGAAAAAAGCCCGACATAGATGACAGTGCTGGACTAAATCATGGATATTAAGGCTGTACGACTAACTCATGGTTGAGTTTCGCCAGGAAGATGTCAGTTTCTTTACAAACTTCATGCACATTCCACCTGATATTTTTACATGATATCCTTGGATGTCAGAGGCAGACTGATGAAATAGTATGCCTTTTACCAAGAGCCCCTTGAACCTGGCCTGAAACTGGCAGTGATACTGCGACATTTGGCCTCTGGATCTATGTATGCTGACATGAAGTTTAGGTGGTGCATTTCATCCAAAACAATCTCTGTCCTTGTCCGTGAAGTGTGCCAGGCATTCATTGACAAGTATCTGGATGAGATGATGACACCCAAGCCTTCCTGAAGCCTGGCCTGGCGTGAGATTGCCAACAAGTTCATGGAAAGGTGGAACTTTCTTCCTTGTTTTGGTGCACTTGACAGGAAACATGTTGACTTGCTTCAGATGCCCTAACTTTATCGGATCAACCTACTTTCAGGGTTTTTAGGGTCTTCAGTGGTTGTTACAAATTATAAAATTGTATGTAGTGCGCCAGTGGAATGTTAGCAAATTCTATTTGTTTTCAGGGGTATCTTTCTTGGCCGCTGTTACATGCTTCTGGTGCATTGGACACACACTAGTCATGCATTAGACACAAGTTTATCACCAGCCAGATGTGTCATTCTCATTCTAGAACGCTTAAAAGTTGAAATGTTCAGAGAACGCTGACCAGAACTTCATGGTGTGACAGCCCCATTAAGAACTGATGTTCATTTATCAAATGAATTTTTTAAAATTTTGAGCACACATAATTAACCACTCTGAAATTCTTTTACTTTGCTGACTGTGGTCTTTGAATACTACATTGTTTCCCTTATTGTCTGTAACGCTTTTTATTTTGATACATTTTGAATCACCTCCTTACTCAGCAGTGGCTTTGAGGAAATCATGAGACACATCAGTGTTTCCTGGACACCAACACTTGAATGTTTATTAGCTAAGCCATTAATTATTTTCAGGTAAAAAAACAACGATCTTGTAGCATGATTTTACTGTTTATGGCATTACATAAGTGCCAAAGAACCTTTTTTGAAGCCGTTGCTGCCAGGGTTTTTACCTGCCGAAATTTTGAGCCACATCTATGGCTCCCATAGACCCTGCTCCTACTAACCTGACATAGATACTAAGATATGAACAAGAGAGGGTAACTCAAGTATTGTACAAGTCTGATTAAATTTAGATAAAAATGAAGCTGCTATTGTGCCGACAAAGTCTAAGTAGTTAATTTTGGCACTTTCAGAGGCCATAACTCTGGAACCCTTTTTGCAATATGGCAATGTCAAAAAAGGAACCAAGATCTAATGGTAATGAAAGTGATTAGTGAAGATCTGACCAAAATTAAAACCACTAGAGTGCAGACAAGCTTTTATTATAACTTAACCTAGTGACCTAGTTTCAAGGTCATTTGACCCAGTTTCGAACTTAACCTAGATATCATTGAGATAAACATTCTGACCAAGCAAGAAGAAGATCAGACCAAAATTAAGAGCGCTAGAGTGCAGACAAGCTTTTTCTATAAGTTAACCTAGAGACCTAGTTTTCAAGATCACATGATCCAGTTTCAAACTTGACCTAAATATCATTGAGATAAACATTCTGACCAAGCTTGAAGAAGATGGGACCCAAAATTAAGACCACTAGAGTGGGGACAAGCTTTTTCTATAATTTGACCTAGTTACCTAGTTTTCAAGGTCACATGACCCAGTTATAAGCTTGACCTAGATATCATTGAGATAAACATTCTGACCAAGTTTGAAGAAGATTAGATAAAAATTAAGATTGCTAGAGTGCAGACAACAATTGTGTACAGACCATGGACGCCGGACGAAAAGCGATCACAAAAGCTCACCCGTTCACTATGTGACAGATGAGCTAAAAAGCGGGAAATGTTATAAAATGCAGTCAAGCTCTAGCAACAAGAATGATCTGCATGTGATCTAGATTTTATTTTTGTCAAGGCAGACTTTAAAGCAAAAATGTTTTGGGTTGTTGTTTTTTTGCAAATTTTGAATAAAACACTAACAGTGAATACTGATCATGAAAGCAGAAATTTAAATTTATGATCTGCAACTGAAAATAAATCCATGAAAATTTGCAATTACCATCCATTTGAATATAAGACTTAAAACCAGTGATCATCTCTTTACAGGGCTTCTATTATTAGTGTAACTATTATGATATAAATTAAGGTATAAGTAAATACAAACCTATGCAGACATCTATTTTCCCCTTGATGGCAGCTTCATGAAGTGGAGTATAATTCCAATTGTCTCTAGCATTACCATCTGCACCATGCCGTAACAGTAACTGCACGACCTCCGCATGTCCAAATGAACAGGCATTGTGTAGAGGTATGAGACCACCATCATCTCGAGCGTGGACATTGGCGCCACATTCTAACAAGTGTTCCACCACATCTTTCCTTCCAAACCCTGTAAAACACACAGTCCTGCTCATCTTATAAGCTTTTACAAGACATGTTCATTACTTTGGGAATGGGACCAATTGATGGATTGTGAAAATTGGCATGGTAACAATGGATATTGGGAAAAGTTAAATGATTTTCAGATATGCGGAACAACTTTAACCCTTTAAGATCTATCTAAAAGTATACAAATGCTCTGGCTGATCTGGATTTACCCTGGTTATCATATTGAATCATGTCATATTTTCCAGTTTTTAATGGTAAGTATGTAAACATACTTGCCAGGCTGATACATGTATCTGTCACCGTGAAAGGTGTTAAAACTTGGTTGTTTTAGGCACAAAATGAGTGCATCATAATGTACATGTTAGAATTATGACCTTTGGATTTGATTATTTGCCACGAGTCCAAAAAAGCACTTCAACATCCACGGTGTGACGGCATTATAAGGGATCTTAAACTGACCATGTTATCAAGATTCTGCGGTTTATGTCGAAGGATTTGTACTTCATGACTTGTATACTCTATAATTCTTACTTGTTTAAAATACCAGTTTTTATTTATTATATAACAGTTATTGACAGAGGCTCAAATAGGGTGTCATCCCCAGGCAAAATAGGTATCTATTTTCTGCTTTCCAAGACAAAAATTTCCCCACAAAAATCAAATCAGTAACTAGTTTACTAGCAATGTCGGCTTAGGATTGTACTGTGTGCACCTTACCATTCTGCAGCACTAACACTAAAAGTGAAATTTTGTTAATTAACACCTTGGATACGCCTTTATCACAAATTCACATGGGTAACCATTGAAAATCCTGATCAGCTGGCACATTAGTAACATCTGATCTGGATCTGCACTGTTTACTTCTTGGTCAGAAATAACCTAATGAATCTTAATGCCAACAGCCTAGATCCTGATCATATGGCATGGATGAATAGGATATGGATGTAATGTACACCTTCCAGGATCCCGTGGCCATAAAAAGTTTGTGAACACAACATCCCAACATTTCAGTAAAGAGCATATACCTTGTGGGAAAATAATGGTAAGTGAGTTTAAATGCCCCCACATCCCCACTTTTCTGGCTCAAATGCCGCTGGGCTTTTTGAACATATGGGGTCTGCTTAACTAGATTCAACCCAAAGTTTGAAATCTGAATTGTTGACTAAGTTTGAAAAGTTAAATTATGCTAAACACATGGTATGATTGCATCGTCTGGGCCACTGTAAATAAAACTATTTTTTTCTTCAAGTCTTCATTGTCATTTAGTTTGAAGATTTTAAATATTTTATGTTGAAGAAATCAGACAACTGAAGTATTTCCCCAGCTAGGGATTGCGTCTGAGAGTCATTTGTCCCTCACTTCTGATTCAAGTGAGGAAGCAGTCAGTCGCTTGCGGAGAAATTGGTTAGTACTGGTTAGAGACCCAGGAACACCGGTTAGGTGGACTGACCGCCGGGATATAACCAAAAAGGTGTTGAAACCAGGCGTTAAACCCCAAACAAACAAACAAACAAATCCCCAGCTAGGGGCAAACCAACCACCACCCAGCGGGACACCCATCCAGGCACTGACCGAGAAAACCGTTGCCAGGGTTCTCAATAAGTTTCAGCCCAGCAGGCCCAAATAACAATCTAGCAGGCCTGCTAGGGGGGTCCGGGGGCATGCTCCCCCGAAAAATTTTGAAACTTATTGCTTCATTTCCTGCATTTTAGGCTAAATCTATACTACTTAATAGCACTATTTGGAAGCCATTGTGTGGCATATTTTAATGCAAAAATGTGTTTGAAGCATCTTTATTACATGGCAGTATGATGCTACCGTGCAATGTGGATAAACACATTTTTGCACCAAACATTTATAAAATGGATACTCAAAATCATGAAAATTACTAAGCCTTAATCAATAATTCTAATGAAAATTTTGCAATGCAATTGCCAGATCTTGATTTGTTGATATTTTTTTTTAATTTCTTACTCTTTTATTTTATTCAGTAATTACCATACGAAAAAAGTCTTTTTTTTTCATCAAATTATTCATACAAAACAAGGAATATGTTAAAGACTCAAAACTCTTAGCATGCAAACAAGAACATGCAACGGGAGACCGAACAAACAAAGCATCAACGCTGAAATTCATTACTGGACGTGCAATATTTAAACAAATTTGACCGGCATTCCAACTTTCTCAAGATTTCATTTTGACAGATCACGTTTTCAAAACATAGTGGACTGTGTTCGCTTTTTCGCTTCAAAGAGCGATTAAACTATCACAAATTATTGGAAAAAATTTACCAGTCTACAATGCGATATTGCTGTTATCCAAAGCATTCCGAAACATCATTAAAAAGCGCAAAGTGGAGAAAGTGCCAAAAAGGATCAACATAAGCGAAAACAAACGCATGGAAAATTTTCGATTTTTGAACCGTCGGGAATTATAACCGGCCGAAACATGATTTTAAACGGCCATTTTGGCCGGCGGCCGGCTCTTATTGAGAACCCTGCGTTGCTTAACTAGTTTTGACAGTCTGTACACTTTAACCACGTCGCTGAAAAGCTAGCTCAACAGCGAGGCTGTTGGAAGTGACCTTGTGCTGCCGGCACTACACTCTCCCCTCCTTTATCATTCAGAGCTTAGGCATCAACTGCAAAGACCTGTGGACTGCAGTTTCTAGCCTACTCCCGCTCCAAAACAACCAAATGGGCTCGTCAAATACGCACTTCTGACACCAGTGAAGTAATTCCCAACTGGGGGCAAACCAACCACCCCCAGCGGGACACCCATCCAGGCATTGACCGAGAAAACCGTTGCTCAACTAGTTTTGGCAGTCAGTACACTTTAACCACATCTCTGAAAAGCTAGCTCTACAGCGAGGCTGTTGGAAGTGACCTTATGCTGCCGGCACTACACAACATATGTTGGTTGTAGGTCTAATAAATGTCAAATATTGAATTCGGGGAGCTCATGGGTCCAGATGCACCATAGCCTGGTAACGATGATAAATTAATTTAACTGAACACACATAATCAGAATCTAAAGACTTTACACATTGTTGCAAATACTGACACTGAATCACTACGAAATCATACTCCAAATATTTAGAGGAACGCATGCTTCTTTAACTTTAACATTTAATATTTTGACATGTTATATTTTTCATTTATTGGCAAGCGTTACCTCTAAACGCGATGCATCAAAAACGTGTCGCATATTTAGTTTTAACAAAAAGTTTACAGAAAGTCATAATTTCAGCTTTAAATGATTAGACAATGAAAATATATAACACAATTCACCTTTAAGCATCAAATCATCGGTAAACATGAATTAAATCCGGTAAGAAATTATATTCAAGTACTGTGTATGCAGAACTTTCACTTGACATATTCCCGATTGACAGTTGCGTAAAAATTTCGTAGACGAAAATAATATTTTCAATAGTCAGGTTATGTTCTTTAAACAGAAAGAAAAACAAATCAAACTATAGTAGGCTAACTTTAATTATCAAGAAATTATATATTTCTGTCTGATTTTTTGGGGAAGTATGATTTATATTATAAAAAAACATCTATTTATTTGTAATTCGTCCAATCAGTATTGTATAACATGAGGCGGTTGCATGATTTGCGTGAGCCAATCAGAATCGAGCAATGTCTACACGGCTGAGACGCATATACAAAAATACTGTGGTGGAAATTAAAATGGATTATTATAGTTTATAACTGGAAAATGTAAGTAATTTTTTTGTCTGAAGCAAGAATAAGAGTAACATTAATGAAATATTGCTATATTTAGGCCTGTCATGTTGTAAATTTGCAGATAACTTAGATATGCCTTATTCTCATCGATTCGGGATTTCCCATCGATTCGTGACATCATAAAATGGCCAGAATCACCGCTCGTGCGCTGTAAATTTCGTCCGAGTACTATGCAAGTTTCACTGTGAGCAGTTTCCAACGCATGAAGAACAATAAACATGCGAACTAAGCATGTAACCCCTCTAAATATCAAATTATATTTGCCTAAATTACAATTTCCTTTAGAAAATTACTGTTTTGTCCCAAATTTCACTAAAAAGCAACATTCGCCCGCTTCTGTTTTAACGCCGCCATTTTCAAGGGAAATCACTGTGAATAGTTTTCCAATAAAACGACCTTGAACTTTGTCACAGTTCATAAAATATGTGCCATAGAGCGGAACGTAGTCCAATTAAAAGCCAATTATGAAATGCTTAACTGGGCGCAGTGTGACAAGTGCAAGCAATGGCATTCTGTACGAAAATCCGGGTAGTTAGACGACGCATAGTACATTCCTATGCCCCAACTGTGAAAATTAGACAATCCAAGATGATAGTTTAGTTTTGTTTCGGTGTTTTCAATGTTATAATTGGTCAGTTTCAGTTAAATAAAACTGTTTGTTTTGTTTTAGTTGACTATTGTTCATATGAAATGTTGTTAAATTCTTTAATGGTTACCAACTTCAATATCATTAAAAGGATTAATTCGCTCCAAAATGTTGAATATTTTTTACTACTTACTATTAGTGGAAAGCAACCTTCAATTTCTGATCCGGACTGTAGCGCGTGCCCTTACCTGCTGTCAACATTCCCGTCATCCAATCAAAATCCCGAACCGATGGGAAAAACTTTGACCTGCGATGATTAGCATGGTTGACTAATTCAGGTCGGATTTTTTTTCAACAATGAGATTTTATAACGAATTTTTTGTTGGAATTGTATAGTAAAATGGTTTGTTTATACGATTATGTTTTAAAATGGTGTGTTTAATTTGTTTGATATGTTTTATTGTCTCTTAATACCAAATAAGCGTCCCGAATCGACGAGAACACAGCATAATTGTCCCGACTGAAAATCGGTCGGAACATGCGACAGGAAAACTGCGTTCGGCGATATGACGTCGTAATTGCCATAAAATAAAAAAATGATAAATAAGCATTTACGACGTCATATTTATAGGACTATACGAAATCACTGACGTGTGACTTGAAAACAAACACTCACCCGCAGCGAAATGGAGAGGCGAGGATTTCCTTCCAGCCGTATCCTTTGAGTTAACATTGTGAGTGTTGACTAACTTTTTCACTTTGTTTAAATCCCCGTTCCTACACGCTTCAAAAAGTTCTCTGCCGGGATCATTTTGGGAAGGAGAATTCTGTTCGAGTAACGACCGACGAGCGGCCGCCATCTTATTTTCAAACTCTCGAAAATAACCGTCACAAGCGAGATTTTGATCACGGTTCGGTACATGCTACGCTGAACGTAAGCTGCACGCGTACTTCTAAACGTAACATCAAGTATGTCTAACGGTTTGCACAATTAATCCGATATGTATGGTTATCGTCCAGTATCTACTGATATCTACAGATAACCATAGTTAAAATTGACAATAACTAGGGCTCCCAACCAATAACCAGTTATTATTGAAAACTCTAGTTCTCGGGCGATAACCATAGTTATCGTCCATAACTAAAGTTCATGGTCCAAAAACTGTAGTAGCCGACCGGAAACCACAGTTCCCGGCGGTAAGTGTGGTTCCCGACCTTTCACCAAATAACTATGGTTATCGGAAATATTGTCCAATATTTATAAGGACGATAAGTATGGTTATCGGTCGGGTATAGTTATGGACGATAACTATGGTTATCGCCCGAGAACAAGGGTTTTCACCAATAACCACTGTATATAAACCGATTGTATCATCTACCGGATATAGCGCACTGATTGTCACAAAAACATAGTAAACAGTTCAAAAATGGGGAAATTTTGTATGTATTATAATGAGAAATCCAATAGACAAATACATGTTCAACAGGCGTTTATCGTAGCACTTGTTTTGAAAGACGTTATTACTTTTTTTATGCAATATACTTTTAAAAATTGCTTAAATCACTCACACAAAGTACCGTTTGCACTGTGTACTGTCATATAATCAGCGTAAATGTTTATGTTTAAACAAGTTTTGAGAGATATTCTCATGCTAGCGAAGATAAAACATATCATTTTTATTCTTACAATAATAATAATACCATAGCTGATCAATTAAACATCAAAACATTAGACGAAACATGCATGTAGCTTCGACCCAGTCTGTATCATTTATTGAACATGTTAACTCAATCATTTGTATGTTTCTAGTGATCCATGTGTATCAGGTATGGCGATATTTTAAAGATGATTTTAGTATATTTTTCGGATTTCAGAACAACGGCTTGATGTAAAAACATGTATTAAAAGTGCTTCGTACAGAGATATGTGATACGTTATGAAATTTAAGGGCCTCGGTGCCTTTATATACTGCGGCGACACGAAACAATTGGATCTACCTGATATGAGTTAACATCCAGGTCGCTCTGAGAACTACAATTTACATCAAGCGATAATTAATGTCGTCCAAAAATGTTTTGGATTTAATAAACATAGTCTGAACTTTTTAAAAAGTAATAGTTTCGAAAGTGAGGGTTCACGATTATAAATACATACGCAGGTAGGCGTGACATACAAATTCTAAGGCAAAGCAAGTTATTTAAATACTGATATTTTAAGCTGATGATAAACCCTTTACTCAATGTACGACCAATGTAGATCAGCTGGAACATCCATGTTATTTGATCGGTATATACAATGGTTACTTGTTTTCAGAAATATTCTAATAAATGTAATAGCAAACAGTGTACAGCAAAAACAACGTACTCCATATCCCATGGAGTAAAGGGTCAAATGGAACTTATGCAAAGGAATCAATGTCTTGTTTTCCGCCCAAGGATAGACTTTCACAAAGGTCTCCCTTGAGAGTCAATGTTCCCATGCTGATTTCAGTTAAAGAAATTAACGAATTCGCTTTCTAACATATTCTCATAATACATTTATACTAGCCATTAAAACACTGTTTTGACAACTGATTTGTGTAAACTATGTGTATGCCATTTGATCAGTTACAAATCAGTTTATAGTTTTTTTTTCAAGGTTTGTATGGAATATTAAACGGTCGCCCAGCTGTGTTGGGCCTGACAGTTTAATTTTTATACAAACCTCCAAACTAACAAAAACCTGTAGTCCCTATTGTTGTATCATTCTGTTTTATTATTTTAAAGTTCTTTTCTTCGTGTTTTTTGTACGCCATGACATATTATTTCTCCAAATATACCCGATTTGTATAGACAATACATGTAGACGAACTCCTCCATCTTACCTAAAAGCATACACTTGATAAAATCAGCAAATGCGCATCGCCATAAGTGATACAGATTATTGGACAATCATTCAACAAAGATCGCACTACATGATACAACAGAAAAAGGTGTGTTTGCTATAAATGATAGTATGATAATGCTATAGATGATACAGTCATTACGAAACACACCCCTCAAACATTTTAATAATTTACACTATCTATACATTTAAAGCAATATTGTAATGTAATCATCTTTATATTTATGTCATAGAGTCATATAACTAGTATGTATTCGTGCATCAGAGCGTTTATTTGTAGAGAATAAACAGTTTTTTGATACAATCATGTGGATCATTTGCCAGACCTTCTTGTGATTAAATGCAATTTTGCAAGTTTTTATTCCTATATATGCGCAAACCAAATGGTATTACAACCAATAAGGACTATACAAAATACAACTTACTTGTTTTTGTTGAAGGTACTTAAAATGATCCTAATAATTCCGTTTTCAATGTGTTATTTACGAATTGTTTATATCGCAGCCATGCAATCACCTTACTATATCCGGCATATGATACGGTCGGTTTATATACAGTGATAACTATATGGTTATTGAGCGGTAAACCTAGTGATAACTCAGTATGGTTATTGAGGTGTAAGACCTGTAAATAGACTTCCCTGTATAAACTATAGTAAACTGGCAATCATAGCTGGTACCATTTGAATAAGGGCTAACTTACATGCTTTTGAAGCTAAGTGTTTCTACTGTCCATTTCCAGCAAGAAAAGTAGGGGTCATGAATCAATTAACAGAGATTTGACACCTTGAAACCGGTGGTCTGTTTTTTCACTTCTGTTTGAACTTCAAAACTGTTTTACATATGACATCCTAAAACCAGGGCCTTTTTTCATATACTGCATTTCCAAACATAAATTTGCTATCAGTGTGTCAGTAAAAGCATGTCGTTTACTAAACATGTTCCTTTCAGGCCATACTAGCCATTTAATGCCCCCAAAAGGCAAAAAAAAAATGGGACTATTTAGTGTCAGCCATTGTCTGACTAGCCCGAGTAGGAACATCCGGTGGACTATTTACAAGTAATTAGCCCTGAGTTGTTATCGGCAAGAAGCATATCACGTGGTTTGTGACGTTATTTTTTCGGTATTACGGCAAGAAAAAATAAACATCGATTCACATCTTCAAAGCCTTGTAGGTATTTTATTAGTTTACCATTTTCGACGAAATTTAGCACATTCTACAGGGAAAGTTGAACACTACCCACGGTGGTCATTACATATGTTGCATTTTGTTTACTTTTGTCTGTGATTCGGGGCAAATACTAAATTTGAATGATACAGGTATTGGTTTTGCAGATTTAAGAGTTCTGGTGCACACATGCAAACTTTATTTTCTTTGGTTTTCAGTGTGTAATCGGTAATCGGGGCATTGTTACTTTGTTTAAACTGAGCGTTCTAATCAATAAGTAGTAGGTGAATACATTTATTCACCCACATCTGACTAAATATTACAGAATGAAAATAATGTGCAGCCAGACCGGCACTTGAACCCGTGACCGCTCGCTCACATGGGAAATAAAGCGCTCTCCCGACCGAGCTATCCGGGCCACTTACACATCTACTCGCCTTTACTTCTTCAGGCAAATGTTTCTGATGTGTACCAGTAGACTTAGGGTTCTTCTGCAACCGTCATTGCAATTTCATCGATCTAACAAATGTATGCAATATAAGATATTCGTTCAAGTGTTTTTCCCGGTCGCGTAAACAGATGACAAAGGTAAAAAACGTTGATTTCTCTCTTGATAATTGAAAGTTATTCAAAAGAACCCCACAAATCGTTGTCAGTATCATTTTACTCACTCGGGCATTTAAATTGATGAATTACTTGATTTTTTTTGTATAGGTGTAATTGTAATATTAGATTTAAAATTCATTTATAAGTGTGCGTGTGCGTGTGCGTGTGTGTGTGTGTGACTTTTGAATGTTCCATATCTTCTAGAAGAGTTTGAATTTTAAGCAGTTTAGTTTCTCGTTTCTTTGATCAGAGTTTTTGAAACTTCGCTGTGATATGTTGTCGTTGATGTTTCTAGTTTTTGTTGATTTAGATTGTTGTTGATGTCTAGTGTGTTGGGTGATATGACGACAGCCGTCCGTTCGCTCTCCCAACCGCTTGACAATTCAGTGACGCACACACATACGTGACATAGATCAAGATCGCTTCGAGTAAGATCCTTATAGATTTTTTGAAGGTCGAAAACGGCTCCTTCGAGAACCACATTAATTAGCGATTCTTCTTAAAACAGTCTGACACAGAATGACCTAGATCCTATAAACCTTCTAGTCAGTCCGAAGAATGGTTACACAAGGTTCTGGAGACAGGCAGATACACTGTGAAATATCATTAGCAGATTATTGCCCAGGATCATAAAACTTAAAACTGTGCTGAAGGTTATAAAAACTGAGATTGGAAACCAGTCTCAAATCTCAAGCAGCCGACATTTCAGCCAATCAGATGATTGAGATTCGAGACTGGTTTCCATTATCAGTTTTATAACCTTGGGACATGAAGACCACTCTCAAAACTCAATCATCTAGTTGGCTGAAATAGAAACTGGTCTCAATTTCAGCCAGAGGCTTGAGATTTGAGACTGGTATCTTAACTCAGTTTTATGATCTTGAGCACATGTCCGGTCCGAAACGCCAATGGTTTAACCACAACGTCTAGCTCTTGAGATTAGAGCCCAATGCAATTCTATTTTCTTGTCCACTGGTCGCCGCGGAACACGTACATTATTTACCAAGATGGTCAATGTCAACTTGGTAAGTCTGTAAAGTCAACAGCGTATATGTCATGCATTGACCGTCATCGGATACCCACGACAAATCATTCATCGTAGAGGAATTGAAATGGAGTAGTCGAGCGTGTGTATCAGGCGATGGCATTGATGGATTTTGAAAAAAAAGGGAAAATATTCTCCTTTCAAGTCAGTGTATATGGCATATCACTGAAGACCATGCCATACTCTTTATTTGCCATACTCTTGTGTCCGCTCTACAAATTTTTCATGATTTAATAATTTTTATTTGTTGTTGTTGTTGTTTTTTTTTTTCAAAAATGGTTACACGATGACATCTTACAAAGTGAAACATGCATATCAGAAAACCCACTCCCAGAAAACACAGGCTCGCCACACAGCCAAAATAGCAAGCAAAGTGGAAAAGAGAGAATGTGTTTATCAAATGATAAATGTAAAATAAGACACCTCAATTAACGAGAAAGAGAACCTTGGGGGAAACCGCATTTTAACGGTTAGTGGCAAAACAGTTTGCCGACGGGGGTTTAAACCATGTTCTAGGGTGCACCAACCTCACACTAGCACCGACAGGTTATTATATGAACAACCAAGCAAATAAATTTTCTTCGTGAATTAGCTCCAACCCACCCATCAACTCGACAATGATGAGTGCCAAAGCACACAAACGTAAAAAATAATTATAAGAAACTAATCGCATTGGCAAGGAAAAAAGTTGGGAGTAAATTCAGCAAGAGCAAGATGGCGGATATACAACGACTACATTCATCAACATAGGGACTTAAGGAGTCTGACATTCTATTTAATCATAAAAAGAATGATTTAGGTCTTTATAAAGACTTTATAATATCTTTTGTACAAATATCAAGATCCTGTGATGGTGATTCGTCCACCGATCACACAATCTGCTTAAAATCCCAGTCGCATCTGGACGCTACTGGGTTGTACCCCATCTAGTTCCAAGATTCTATGAATGCATCAGCCGACGCTGCTGGGCGTTATATCATCCCGGTTCGGAGAATCGTTGTGGGCTCGAGATTAATCTTTCATGCATATATACTCCCCTTACTCGTTCACTCTTCTTTTCAGTGCGTGGCTTTATGTGTTACATAAACATATTATAAAGAGTGTTGATTTGGGAAGGGAAAGCAGTAATGCTGTCTGGGAGGACTGAGATCAAAGGATGGTGTAACGATAACCCCATTAAAAACATCCCAAACAACAATCGCATTTAAGGGTCTTAGACAAGCCCTTATACGTATAACCCAATTTATTAATTAACCAGTCAGTATATTGAAGAATGTATACTAAGTTACTAAGGTAATATTTTACAAACAAACCGTTCTATTTACTTGTGAAATAAGCCGGTGCTAAAGGGTTATTGTGAAAGTCGGGTGAATCTGTTTCGTACGAACCAGACTATAAGCCCATAACTTTTTACCTTTAACTCTTATACGGTCTAGGATGAAAAGAATCTACGAATATTTTCGAAATCTATTTTGAGACAACTTATTAATTTACAATTTGCATTCAGAAATTGGTCTGGTGAAGCGGCCGTTAACTAAGTCTCCCCATTTAGTTATTGTGACTTCTTACACCTTGTGATTACTCTCTTAAGGACTTATGCATCAGTGATCCCTGGTGAACCGAAGCAATCAAACCGAGTTTGCTGTTGTTTCCAGAATTAGTAGTGTTCTCAGATTTCACTTGATAACTAATAAACACTCACACTTCAGTGTCCACATATTCGGCGGCGTCGCAAAATCTTGTCTATACTTCTTACATAAAATGAAAACTAACTACTAAATTGACGAAACGCTACAAAACTTGTGCCATTGGCTATTTCTGAGTATAGTATTATATTCACTTCAATAATGGTGATAGCTTCGCGGTCGTTTTTATAACGTTTTCTGCTCTCCAAAAACGATTTCTTCATTCATACGTCTGAACTCATTGTACCGCATATCAGGGATCATTTTTGCGTATTTCACGATCAGGAGTGCAAAACAATCACACCAAGACACTCCGTTCATCATTATTCACCAACAAAGATAAAACATCTTCGAATTATATGCCTGCATAAGAAACGCGGAGTTTAATGCGAGCAAATTTTTTTTAATACAAATAAAACGTTACAAATAACTATATATTATTGTGTAAAGCATTTTTTTAATATCAAATGACACATGTTAAAATAAACTATAAATACATGTACATGCATTTAAACATTTGAAGCATGAAAAATAGGTTTAGTGTATATTTGGTTTTGGCTGGTTAAAGCATTTTAAACTGACATACATATTCTTTCGGGTAATCATCTACGGAAACGTGGAAGCTCCAATTTCACTTGGCGAGTACCAACAACACCAAGCCCGATTGAATCCGGGTGTTTAAATGGCATACACGACACCATTAACCTGGTGAGCTTTTAAGGCATATAAAATGTAAGATTAACATTTAAAGCTAATAAAGTTTAAGGATTGGGGTCACAGGCTGGTGAAAGCATATGATTGCCCAAAATAACAACATTTATCAGCTCCGGCCATAAAATGCGTCGGTAAGCCAACAACCTTATTTAATACAATAAATCAACCTGTGAAATTTACACATGAAAATAAATTGTACGATTTATATTCGTCCAATCCTGAAAGTATCATAGTCAATGTACTATACATATTTCTATAACGCTCGAAGACGACGGGCCGGTTCTAATAAGCAGGATTTAGATAAACCTGCCCTTCAAAATGCCCAACCTCCTTTATCTGTTGTCAGAATTCATTCGATATCTTATAATATAATGACTGCATCAGGTAAAGAGGTTTGAATCTCGGCGTTTGAGCCGAAGTTAATGAAAGACCACGTATCAACTCTCCGACGGGCTTCTCAGTCCATGGTGTTGAATCCTCGTTCGCTGAATATGTGCACGTAGTAACTTCCGCCGTTCCAAACGGCGACTAGGAACACGAAAGCCAAGATTGCGCAGTGTGCCGGGAAGTAGCAATATGCCAGCTGAGCGGGTAACATAGAGGATAGACAGAACAGCCAGCTGCAACCGTAGTAAACGATACCCTGTCCCCTAAAATACAAATGGAAATTTATTTACTGCATCTAATAGAGAATTGCGACTCCGTAAGATTTTAAGCATTTAAGCCAACATTGCATGAACAAACTGTTTAGAATACGACGCTCCAAGTTACATTTGCATTCCTGACAACTTCAAATAAGAGTTATAAATGTGTTACCGCATTAGAAAAAAACTAAATGTGTCTCACTTAAAAGAAACCAATCAAACATAATGTAACTAGTGCCAAACCAGAACTTTGCTAGAAAATTTGTTTATTAGCTTACCATGGTCCGCCGATACAGTTCAGTTTTTCATATTTTTCAGCCAGATAACCATAGCTGGTAAGATAAGGCTCCTTGGGTCTCACAATCACGTTTATTATCAAAAAGTATAGTACCTGAAATGATAAGAACGTATGATTTAAAAAGTTACCAACACAGAAAAAAGTAATTCAATGTCTGTAACTTTCTAGTGAGAAATTGCTAATATATAATTATTAAACATTTGAATCACAACTTTATTCTGCGGCGACTTCGTCGATTTCATAATACTGAAGCATTTTCTATATCTATTATATTAACGTGGTATTACTTCAAAAACTTGGATGATAACTTTAATTAATAATAACTGAATGAATTGTAAACGCATTGAAAGGAAACTTAATATTTCGGCTTTAAGAAAATATCTGCTTACCGAGTGAAGAAAAAAGAATGCGAACGGTCCCCCATAGAGCCAAACAGGATCAAAGGCAGGTGCTTCCAGGACAAACGACTTGTACCAGTACTGTGAGGTAGACTGTGGGAACCAGCGTATACTGTAATAGATATCACACATAATCAGTTACGAAATTATATTATTAAAATCGCACAATGCATGATTGGAGAGCCAATGTCCAGGATCTGTATTTTTTAATTGTGTATGATTTTAAATTGTGTATGATCTAAATATATATCTTCAAAATAAATTATACATGTAGATAATTGATACCTTTGATATATTATGGTTGCATAATTACTGAATTTGATATATTTTATATTTTAGATTAAAGATATATTTTCACCATTTAAAGTAAGTTAAAAATAAAACAACAAATACAGACTGTGCGTTTTTAAAGTCTGTATGTAAAGTTTTCGTGAGAAATGAATGTTATTAATGCACGTATACTATTTATGTACTGGAGTATGTGAGGTGTAGTGTTTTCGAAATCGTTGAACGTTGAACGTTGAATAGGAAATTAATGTTAAGTAATCACTCGTTTAGATCTGTTGAGAATGAACATTACTTATACCGTCGTGCTCGAGTAAATAGGAAAGCACACAGGCATTCTAATGAAACAGTAACTGCAACACTCTTACGTGAGTAAGCGAAAAAAACAAACGAATCAAGTGCGGATTTAGAGGGGGTTCAAAGGGGCAGTATATTAAATTTTCAAGAGGACTTGGTCCACTAAGTTGGATTTTATCATGTTACTTTTACTTAGATTGCCACAAACTGACACCCTTTTCTTTAAATCTTGCATCCAATCTGCGGCTTGTACTTAAAACTGTGATATAAGACAGAGAATCCATACAATACACACCAGAAAGTGAGCAGAGCTGGCAGGAAGTGTATATAGCATGATGTGATTTTGTCATGGTGGTGATACACGAGCGAGTTCCGGTACACGACCACAGCAATCAGTACCGGGCCGTTAGCCAGACCAAACACGACACGGAACAAGTCCTCGTTGTCCGGAAACCTGCAAAACAATTATGAAAATAATAAATAGCTTCCGGTGATACATCGCACGATGTATGTCGGGAGGCCCGAGTAAAATATATCTATGCATGTAAACGACGTGTAATAATATTACCGATCATAGATGGGATAACCAAGAGATGAGAACTGTGAACTTGTCTTTACCAAGTATGCTATTTGCAATGTTATTTGTTTGTGTTCTTCATTTCAATAATTATTCCATTTCAATACACAAGTCTCACTGCAAGACGTAAAAATAAAACAATTTGACCGACAATTAATAAACGTGCGAACCAATTTATCAGTGAAATTACTTCTGTTCTTATTCCACGAACATTGCCATTTAGCTGATAATCGAATTGCATATTAAATGAACAAATTAGTTTACAGACGTAATTATTGCACTATCGATAATAGTTCAGTGAAGCAATACGTACCACAAATAGATGAATGTAAGCGTGTTGGCAAAATAGCAAAAGTCAATCATAAAATACTGCCATTTGAATTTCCTGAAAAGGGGATAAAGAAAGAGTTTACACTACAATGTATAAATACATGAATAAATCTGTATTTATGGTATATAGTGGTATTTTTACTCTTTGTAATTCGATATGTTCAGCGGCACTTGTTGATAGCTCTATCCAAAACAAACAACAACGCATTCGAACCTTAATCGTAAGCCATCTGAGCCGATGGTGGCCTGATAATAACGATCCTTTCTGTAACTGATAACAGATAAGTGGACAGTCACGTGTTACTTGATATAGATAACCAAGCACGAACTTATCGCAGAATAATAATTGTGGGTTGTAAAAGTATAATCGACATAAGTATAATATCTGTCTTGTAGAACTGCCCTCCCATACGCACAAATGAAAGTTTATCATGTTGAATGAAAAGTTGTCTAATACTCTAATCCCTTGGAAGTCTTAATGTAAGGTTTTATTACACTGCATTGCCATCAAATCCTACAACGATCTTTTAATCCCAAAGGTCCCCCACACATTGTACGGTGAATCAATAATATATACATTAACTAACCATGTGCACAATGTGCCAGAGGATGCTGTTGTGTAGTGCATACATACCAGTAGCATATGGTTTTGATGCCCACAAGGATTGGGGTTGAGATCGCATATATAAACGGCAAAGCCCAGTGTCCCCACACCAGGGCGTGGCTCAACACTATCACCCCGAACGATGTCAGCACAAACACAACCTTCTCAACTGTTCGAGTCTCCTTTTGTTTGTCTGCAACCTGAAAATATACGTCGGTAACTTTCTTGCGTATTTTTTATGTGTTCCTCTTTCCCGAAAGGATATTAACCCTTGATACGAGGTTAACCATAAACCATATTCAGTTTTTCCTTCTGTACAAATAAGTAATATTCGATGATGTAAGGCCGGTTAAGACTGGTGTAAACACGGATAGTAAATAATTGATTTTAAACATTTTACAATCCATGCACTTAAATGTGTTGGAAACGCTGTTTTTCTCCAGTGGTTACATAACAGAATTTTATTTCAATGAACAAGCAATGAACCCCGCAGTATTGCATTATCACTAATGACGTGTTACGGCGTTGACCGTTGACGTGGCCAACTAATGCCTTTAAGTGGTCATTTAGATTGTTTAAAGCAATTACTGTCGAGTACTTTTAATCATAATGGACATCGATCATTTATCTTTTTGTGTGAAAACAACAACAAAATAACACACAATTCTTACCTTCTCGTCTGTTTCGCTGGGATTCTGTATCTCGTAATAGTCGTCTGGTTCTACAGCGGGTTGAATAACGTTAACGTTCCCTTTCCTTTTCCTTTTCGACTCTTTCATTGTCTTTGAGCTTGTGGTACACATCAAAGAAGCCACTGTTTTCAAACAACAGTCTCTGTTTTCAAGCAATAATTTTACACTTCTGGTCGTTTGTTTCTAAGCTATCTGGTCGTTTATTCCTACGCTATATTCCCAGGTAACACAACAATGTATCTCCTGTTATCTGCTGACGTGTGACGTAAAGTTACGGCACCCGGTAGTTTATAGTATTTTAAATACCCTTGGGCAATTGACGTTTTTTTTCCTTTTGGCTTTATCGCTGCGTTATCAATAATTATTTTTAACAATTAACCACATAGACTTCGTAACTTGACAGAAACCATATTTCAGTTAAAAATACGTCCAATGTTTACATTTAAATGCGAAGTATCAACAGAATGAGTCGATTTATGAGTAATTGTGTCTTCGTCTTCTTTCGACATTTTCCGCTTTTAAATGGATTATTCTGATTGGTTTAAATTCGCTTTTGTACACCGTTATGAAAGCGGTACTCAGTTAGTAGCCTCTTTCCGGTCAAGATTCATGATCATGATGTCAGTGCCTCAACAAAGACCCAAGATATAAATAACAGAACACTCACAAAGGTGTCAGTGCCTGTTCGGTCTTGTAAGTCGCTGAAAAAAAGTTATAAGGTAAAATAACTGTACAAAAGAAAGGAAGCTTGAGTCAAAGAGGTTGGGCTGATACAGTTTGTTATGAACTTTAGTTCGAAAACATGCTAACTACAATATCTATATAGGCTTCCAAATCTCTGGCAAACACTTATCAGGATCCCAGGATTTATAGGCAAAATCTCCGGATTTTTATTAATTTGCAAAACATAGTTGAATAAAAAACTAAATTAAATTGAACAGTTGTGATAAAATCATAACGTCATATCGCACTATCGCGAAATTCAGAATGGCCTCGGACACAATTTGTACACATTAGCTAAGTGTAATGAAGCATCATTTTAAGATTGTTTGACAAGTCTGCGCGCAACACAATAATAAAAACCTTTTTTTTCAATACGCAGAAAGTTCTTCAAATTTTATCAGTTCAGACTCAATTTTCAAATTCTAACATGGATGTCAAAATATGTATACATGAACTGAAGAATACAACTAAAACATGTTGATTTTATGTATAAAAAGTCTAAATATCAAAAAACCTGTTGTTTTAATCGTTATACAAATGTCAGATTCAGTCATTAACTTATTCTCCTTAGATTAAAATTACTAAATTACTTCAAACATGTTATATCATCACCATCATTGTTTAATTGTTTCGTCATAGTCACCGACGTAGTTTATTTTTAATAATTATTATTTTGATAATAATAATTTTGTTATTTTTTCGACATCGCAAACGGCGTCGGACGGTCATGTCCGAAAGATCGTAATTCACAGCGACTTTTAATCTAAGGGAAACAACCTTTTCTGCTCTTATCTTTTCCATGTAGCTATTACCTCCCTTTACACTAAAAGTAAATGGACCAAGGATCCGATCTTGTGAACTCTAAACATAACAACCATATAATGAAAAATGTTGTTTTGGCTTATTTTTGCGTTTGCAGAGGATATTCTGTGTTCTAACTAATGATATTTCATGAATAACAGAGCAACCATTTCAGTTCCGATTTTGCGAAATTTATAATGGCTTTGTTGCCAGTGTTGAAAGGATGAAAAAGTTTCATGGAATTAATCATAGATAAAATAGAAGCGCGAATTCCTTTCAAACACTTTTTCCGAAATAGATCAACAGTCGCAATAAGTTATATATAGGGTGATATGTACAAATATATAACTGGGCCAAAGATAATAAGGGAGACAAGTCTAAAATCTCAAGCATCTGACTGCCTGAGATTGAGATTTGAGAATGGTCTCAAGTTTTAGTTTATGATCTTGAGTCCTGCCGAGATAACTCAGTCAGTCATGGTCACTGTAGAAGCAGTCAACAGTTGTCTTCAACTCAGCCTAATAAGCTGCTGTAAACCAACATGATCTTGGTGTACGTGAAGATGTTGACACATGTCCTACTGCACACCCTAACCCATCTGTAGGTCACCATGATTTTGACAATAAACATTTATGCCCCCGAATTCAAACGGTGTTGTCTCACGGTTGTCGTCTATTAAATATAAGCATCTGCAGCCCAGTTTAATGACCGTATTTCCAGCTTAATAATAGGAAAGTGACTTTTAAGGTATCGCAAACATTGCAAATGGCGAAGACAGGCTAAAATTTCAAAAAATGAATTTTGGGGGAAATACTTATTGCCACCTAGATTTTAGTAAATAAGAAATTCAAGAAATTCAAGGCAAACTTACTTCCTACTTTCACTTTCTACTTTCACTTTGAACCAGGAAGTAAGATTTCCTTGAATTTCTTGAAACCCCTAACATTATTTTGACGAATTGGCACTAAACATTGTAGACCAGCATATACTTATTTCAGGTATGAGTTGCTTTGGTATATTGTTCATGAATTTCAGAGTTCTCATGCAAACGGTTTTTCTTTTGTTTTAGTATGTGCTTGGTAATTAGAAAATGAATTAGACTAAATTGAGCTTGCAAACATTTACAACATCCATAGCTAAACACATTTCTTTACTAAAATCTAGGTGGCAATAAGTATTTTCCCCAAAATTCATTTTTGAAATTTTAGCTAGTTTTCGCCATTTGCAATGTTTGCGACCTCTTAACTACGGTAACCATGACAGACTTTTGACCCAAAATTCAACAAAGGTCAATTAACTGACCATGAGATCAAACTACCAAGTTTGGTGACTTGTGGTGAACTCGTGTTTCAATTATTGATCAGATATAATTTATAGTGAATGTTCACCGTGACTGTAACCCTTGACCCTTTGACTCTGATATAAATATGGGTTTTATAACCATGAGCAATCTACCAACAATTTGATGAGAGTAGGCGAACATGTCTTGTAGTTGTTGTTCAAAAAACAATTTTAATGGAATGTTATTGTGAAATTGACTTAACATTTTGACCGAAACATCAATATAACCTCAGTGGAATGTCTGTAGGTCAAACTATTTCTCAGTTAAAGATCTGAAACCAATATTAAATGAAATGTCAGAGTGACCTTGACATTTGATCTTTTGAGCCAGAAATCAAAAGAAGTCATCTGCCGATAATGTGCAATCGACCTGCCAAATTTGGTGACAGTAGATCATACCGTTCTTCAGTTATTGATTAGAAACCAATTTCTAAAGGAAGTGTCACAGTGACATTGATCTTTGACATTTTGAACCCAAATAAATAGGGGTCATTTGTTGACCATGAGCAAAATACCTATCATGTTTTGTGATTGAGGTCAAACAGTTCTTGAGTTTAAACCAAGTTTAAATAATAATAAATTCTAGTGTAAATAATTTTGACCCCCAAATTGATAGGGCCATCTAATGGCCATCAACAATCTACCTATCAAGATTACTATTTGTAGATCAACCCGTTCTTCAGTTATTGTTCGGAATCCAATTATGACAATTAAAGCCATCATGACAACCCGAAAAAAAGGGATCATCTGCTCACAAATATAGTCGTGTCCGGTAATCTTGCGCGTCCGGTCATCTTGCGCAGTTGCCTACTGACATCCCCGGAAGTGTTTTACGGTCATGTTGTGAAAATATCTTAACAAACGATTATTTTTGGACCTAAATTAGAACATCTAAAAGGTAAACATGTTGAAAATTAATACCTGTCCAAGATATTTACATCATCGTAATAAATTATTCATGACCACGCCCACTGACCTATTTTCCGATATTTTAAGCAAATAATTCTTATTCCATTATCTAGTCCAGAAATGTGTGTCCCGTGATAGACATAAACAATAAAACACATTTTGAAAAAAACACCATTTTAAACGTACAATTCCATTTTATTTGCAAACGATAGTGAATTCAGACCACATTTCCGTCAGTTCCCGCCATTCTGTCAACAAAGTTCAAGGGCATAATCCGCGCATGATTTTTTTTCCTGCAGAAGCGTAAAGTGCCTTTTTTTCTCATGTCAAATAAATAGAAAACTTAATATAAAACAACAGGAAATTAAATGGTTCGTCAGAGACACTTAATCTTTTAAAATATTTCACTGCTGTGACGTCATTTCTCTCGGGTGCGCAAGATGACCGGACATTTAAATGCTTGGGTAAAACATGGTGGTAAGGGTAAACATTAATAAATTCCCAATAGTTAAGGAGTCATGACCAAAAAATTTTTTGTCATTAGATGCATGAAAGGTTTTTGAAAACAGACAAACAGTAATGACACATTTGTCCATTATTGATCGGTAAAAATATAGCCGATAATGCTTAGGTGCGCAAGAAGACCGGACAGCATCGTACCAATCTCCCTAGCAAGTTTAATGACTGCCGGTTAATCAGTTACTGAATGGAAACCAGTTTACATTGGATTTTTACAGTGTCATAGACATTTGGCCGGTTGACTTCAAAGTCATCTACTTGACCCAACTCGACAAATACAAACCTACATATTGCATACTGTTATAATATTCCATATGTATGTACCTGTAACTTCATTTTCTCCAGTGCTGCTGACTTCTTGTCCATCCATCCTGCACATTCGTTTGTGTTCGTCACAAAATCTCAACGTCACGTTTACCTTGTATTTTATGCTTTCCGGTTAAGTTAAAGCATATTCACCATGCATGTGTTCACGGTGAAATAAAAGTGGTAAAAAGAAAAAAGTTTCAAAACAGAGGAATCTCATTTTTATTTTCACTGTTTTATCACGTTGGAACCAATACGCACACAATATTCCGAATGAGAACGTTTAGAAAACGAGATCAAGTTAAGATATATGACGTCATTACGTAACGTTAAAAACAAAAGTTTTTGGCGCCATTTCATGCAAGTTTTTGTCAAAATTAAGCAAATTATGCAATTAAAGCTTAAAATAAAACAAAATTTGTTTAACGAGTAAAAGATGGAAATATATCCTTAATTATGTTTTTTTTTTCACTCGTTGCTTCGCGACTCGTAAAATACGCCTCCAAAGTTCATACGGTAAAATATATATTTATATCTTACACTAATAAAAACAAAAATCCTCTTAAACAGTAAAACTGTTCACCCCCAGGCCCCGTGAAAACAGTTCAGTCTCCTTGACCTAACACTCACACAAGATTCTTTTAGTCTTTTGCGGACGTCGCGCACTTTTCGCTGCGTTTTAAAACAATATTTTACCTGGCACAGGTAGAAGGATAATACCCTGGTCTTTTCTAATTTTCTGAAAAAGATGAATCGAAAGCACTGATTTTTGAGAGCTTCCGGATGGTCGTTGATTTTATGCCGGATTTTTAATATGGCGAGTTTACTTCGGGCTCCTGTGCAATATGATGATTTGGCTGAGTTTAGATGATTCTTGTTGTTGAAAAGACTTGAATTTGTGTTGCCTTGTAGCTGATTTTCATATGTTAAAATTTAATAGCCTCTACTGCTTCCTGTTTCAGGTTATTGATGTGTGACCGCTTACAGAAACCAACGTGTCGATTTACGCACTGGAAAGATAACTGCGACTGACCAAAGAAGCTGTCATTTTCGAGTTATTTCTCTTGTGTCTTTATGTAACAAATCTCATCAATCGAGTTGCCTCCCCTGTTTCGCCATGAACTCAATTTCCCTGTTGACAGTAATTCAAATTAATGATTTTTAAATTATACAAATCTGAGAATTTATTACCATTCAATGAGATTTCTTTTCCATAAGGGCCGACAATTTGATCCAAATTATCGATATAATATAATAAAACGCCTTCATTTTATTCAATCAATGGTAACAAAGGACAAATTGATGCTAACTTAGATTCTTTTTATATTCTTTGATGAAGTTTGCAAGATTTGCGAAGGAAGTCTGCTATGCTTTACTTTTTACAAGAAAGAGACTTCGTACGAAGGTTGTCGGTAGTGAAGAAAATCTGTTGTTGTTTTTTGTGGAGTTTTTTGTTATTGTTGTTGTTGTTTTGTTTTGTCATTGCACGTTCATCGATATAAAAAAAATTTATCAAAATCTCTATAACAGCAAAATACCGTTCAATGAAACTCTGTCATAATAAATGTTATTAGTGTATCTTTATTTTGCATATGTTAAGAAACGTTTACTTAAGTTTACTTAAGAACAGTAAGGAAAATTAACTAGATCTAAAAACCTATATTTCTAATTACATAACAACACCAAAACTAAAAAAGCACAAAACATAATTTTATAAGCTCACATGAGTTATATGATACTGACAACAATATGGTGTGTCCTCTTGACTTACATATGTAAACAATATGCAGTATTTGTAAAAGTGTGTTTGACTGTATATCCTGGTCGCTTCCTGAACACGTAAATGGGTGACAAACGTTGATTTCTCTCATCATGAAAGTTCTTTAAGAAGGACACGACATATTATTTTCATGACTTATGTGGGCATTTAAACTTATTTTAGTTTTTGTGAATGTATGTAAAAAGAATTTAGGGAAATTTTAGGTCTAGCGTTTTTTAAGATTGTAGTTTTTCTTAACGTGTGTAAAATAAAGATACATTAATAACGATTATTTGTGCAAAGTTTTATTGAACTTCATTTTGTCTTTACAGAGGTTTTGATATTTTTATTTTTTACAGATGACAGTGCAATGACGACTGAAGACGTTTTTTTTATTAACTTAATAGTCTGATTATAAGTTTATTTTGTCTTTTAATTTACTTTTTACACATCGTATCAAAATGTTTATTGAAGCAATACTAGTTCTATCATACTGCCTGTATTATCAATATAAAGTTCAGCGAGGGATGTACACTGGCTGAGAATTAATAATTGGAAAAGAAAAGAAAACAAAATACTTAAACGCCTGAAATCCAAACAAGTAAGAGCTCATTTCGTTTGACTTGGAACCAACAGTAAATCTCATATGGTGACAACACAGTTTCTGTTTTACAAGGACGCCAAGTAGCGCTCCGGGCAATCAAATGAGTTCAGACATAGACTCAAACCTTTGAAGATCCATCGACCTGATAAAGCTTTCGGGTTAGCTTCTCAATAAGAACAAATCCGTCCCCAGCCGGAAATACTCAAACCCACAAAGCTGATCGCTAGTCAACTAATCGTTAGTTGAATCACTATACCCAACGAAAAAGAAACACTTTGAAATTTTGCAAATATTTTTAGCTGAAATGTCCGTATTAAATTGTGGTATTGGTTTATAAAAAAAGATTACAATATTTATATACCACTAAGGTGACACAGTTGTGTTAGTTAAAACCTCACACAGCTGTCCCGAAAGTAGAGCTTCAGGTGGACTGCCTCCGAATGATCATTTCAATGAGTTTTGGGGCGACCATAGAGTATCATGATTCTATTAAGTTTTGTTATCATCCGTCGTTTTTTGTCATTACTAGCCGGGGATCTTATAGCCACGTGATTTTGATTTCAGAGCCACGTGATTTTATGTTGGAGAGCCGATTGTTTATGACCTTGGAGCCAGTTAATTTGAACTCGCAGACATGATTCTGGCTCTATTGATGCTATAAAGTACAGGGGGAAGGCTTTTTAACATCCATTGTGAAAACACCCAAATAAGTGAGACTGCTCTTTCAACTACTTGAATATTCTGTCTGCTTGGTTAGTCAAATTAAGCAAAAAACTTTGAGGTTCCGACTTTGATCTCTTGTGTTAGAATTGCATTCAATCTGAGAAACTGTTAGAACATTTGGAGAGGTGTGTAGCATTGAATATAGCAATCATTTAATGCGGCACTTTCATTGTCCTCGGTATGAAATGCATGTCAAAATGGTTTCCACAATCAACCCAAGTTATTGAAAAGGTTAGTCTATCAGCTGCTCCCTTAGAGAGATTGTTTTGTATTTTTACAGATTTCTCCCTTCGAAATGTCATTCTTGCATCAACCCGCGCGACTCCAAACCCATAACATCATGAGGGTTACAATAAACGATTGTCGAGTCGTGCCAAGAAATGCTGTCAGATTTATTTGCTTTAAAAGCATCGAATGTGAGGAAAATATAGCTGTGAGGATCTTTTACAATATCTTGACAGTCTGCCATGTTTGTTCATATATTGCGGCAGTTGAGAGAACGGAAATCGTGTATGTGACGTGACAGCCGGGTCACTGGAAGATGTGACCGCAAGAAAAAACATGAGAATCACTTGTCCAATTTCTTCAAAGGGTATTGTGTTACTAATATGAGATAAAATAATTTTTTTGTGTTATTAGAGCCACCAACTAAACAACAGTGTCTTTGTCATGCAGCAATATGTCCTTCACAAGGAAGAAATCTCTAGTAGATCAGGTTCTAGTAGATCAAGCTCTAGTAGATCATAAAGTTCAATGCATATAATTGTATCAAACTTTTGATGAGTTTTATCCCGTGCAATTTTCGATCGCCGTTAGACTCTAAACCTACAATAATAGATTGATACAAGCTGACTTTCATCTAATCGAAGGCAATATGTTTCCGGTTTAGTTTAAACATATTTTATTACCATCTTTATATATGTGACAGTATTTTTTTCATGAATACATAATAATATTATGGTAATAGGGTCGAACCACAAGTTCTTCCAAAGTTAGTGATGGTTCTCCCCAAAATAAATGTATTTTACACAATTTAGATGTTGACGGGTAGTTTAGCATAGTGGTCAAGTTGTAGATTACTGTTTTAGGAATAAAATGGCAAAATATAACACACAAAATTCCACGTACCATATTCCTGCTTATTGCAGGAAAATATGTTTAAAAGGGGTAATTCTGCCTTTGTATTTCTTGTAGTTAGTTTACAGAGATTCACGTGTGATAAATGTGATATCATTTACATGCAATCTATACCGCGGCATGTCTGGGTGTTTTTTTTAAATTTCATTGAATGAAGCATTGATGTAATGTTATGTTCTGGTTTAACGGCGAATTAAAAGTTATAAATATAATAGGTTTTGGTCTCTTCTGTTTCACACAGGCACAATTATGTCTGGACACCGTTTCGCTCTGATTTCACGGATGTCAGACGTTACGTCAGACGTTACGTCAGTTAATCCTGCAGCTCTGTGTCACTTCCTGGTGCGGTTATTTATGACTGGAAACTTTGAATAGGCATTGCAGATTTCAAATCAGATTTATTACCCATACCAAATGAATCCCACTTGCCTATAGAATAACATTGCCGCGTGATGTCGTTACGGACAATTTCTATAATTTGCGTTTTTTTTCTTTGCAGAACGAAGGAATATATCACGTGTTTTCGAGAGCTTTTTAGCTACAGATGACAGAGATAGATACTTTTCTTTATATGACATATACACACGTTCAAGAAAGTAAACCGTTTACTGCATATATTACCTGTTTTCCCGGAAACAGATTGGCAAGCTATGAAAATGTGGTTGGAAATGAAAATTTAATGTGTTTTAAATTTTGATACAAGTTTTTAAACCATTAGTTTTTTTACGAGAGGGTGCAAAATATAGACTTTGTAAATGTGTCGCTTAATTATACCGGGTTATAAAGTGTCCGGTTTCTTTCTTTCTTTTTTTTTTGCTGAGTATATTTATTCAGATTTTACTTGAAAAGAATCACACAGCATTATTCGATGAATTCATTTTACGAATACTGAGCTTCGTGCAACATAGACAATTTCATCTCAAGTGTTTAAAAGTGTTTTAGAAGTCAATTCACACGTAAAAGGCACTTGTTATGCATACACCTAGTCTATCGTAACCTTTATTTCTTTTTTGATAAGAGGTTTCTATTATTCCTCACCAATTTACACTTTCGTGAAGAATTTTTGAATACAAAAGAAATAGCCGCAGTGGCGTTTGTGCTTTAATTACGGCCAATTTACCCCAAGTGTCCGTCCCCATCATAAAGCTCTGTCGGCAACAGTACTTAAAACGTTATATCGGAACCTGTTAAGTACGTGTTAATGAATTCATTCTTGATTAGCTCCCTTTATTATTCTGATCTACATGGGTTATAACTAGATGTTAATTGAATCAAGTCACTATGTAAGAGATGACCCGCTGAGTTAAATCAAATGCAGTGTGTAGGAATAACTGATAATTTATTAGTGCATTATTAGAAGAATACTATCAGGGTCCATCGAAAATGAATAACAATACCTTCAGTCCACATACAGTTTTCATTTACGGATAAAACAACAACAACACCAACATTTCACCATCTTATTGTTTTGTTAGGTAACACAAAGAAAAATATATAATCAAACAATAAAAAAAGCATCCACTCATTGTCTTTTTAAGGTAAAAAAAGATTTTAGTGAAGGAACAAATTTTTTTAAACACATGAAAATTTTTATGATTTAAACCTTGTCGCTGAAATGTGAAACATCATTCGACGCTTGTGACACAAGTTGTTTTCCGTCTTTATACTTTTGTTTGTTTGTTTACTTGTGTATGTTTGTTTTGTTCTTGTTGTTTTTATTTTATTTGTTTTGCTGTATTTTTTGTTTGATTTTTGATTTTTTGGTTTGGTGAGGGGTGGAATCGAATGATGATGGTAATTTAAAAAGAGAAAGCTGGGTCGGATGCAAGAATTCAAGAAAAAAGTTTCGTTTGGGGCAGTGTTAGGGTGGTTATACGATAATTTCCAACTTTCTTACCAAATTCCCATTAAAATTAAATATTTTTATTCAAAAAGGGGGTTCGAGCATCACCACTGAACCTCATCCGGATTCAACCCTGGATAGTGAGCAGGATGAAATCTAAATTAAATTTTTGGTTGTCAAAATTTTGATTTGTTTTACTTTTCATCAACGTTAAATACTTATTCATAAAAGAATCAGCGATATTATTCCTGTTGATGTTTTTTGTAACAAAATAGCAAACGTACAATAAGATTAGTTTTCGGTAGCAAGAGTGTGATGTCTTCATCATCTGAGACGTGCAGCGATTGGCCGATCAGATGCTCCGCCTCGCGCTAATCCCCCAGCGTCCAATCAAATAATTTGACACATCCTATCATTTTATCAGATCATTTAGTCGACGCACATTAAACGGCAATTTATACAACTAATTTATCATTGATTCCCAGCTACCAGCTTCATTCTTTTATTGCCAAACGATTCGAATATTTCGCGACAGTGAAGCAGACGAACGACAAAGTGTCTTCTGCAGCAACGGATGGATTGGAACTTTTAATAATATTAAGTGATGCTTGATTTTGGTCTTTTGTGTAATGGGCGTCGAAAGTATGCGATAAGTTTCATTCTTTTCGCGTGAAACAGTTAATTCAAATCATTTATAATATTGTGCTGACATCTTTTGATAATGCCTGGAATTCTCTAGATAATAAGCGGTGAACATCTGATTGAAAAGTTTCAGGCGGTTACACCATTTGTTTTGGAAGTTGCAAAAGCTACAACAACCGTTTAGCTGGTACAGAACTCTCTCGAGAAAAGACAGGATAAAAAGTTATTTGAAACTCATCTATTTGTGATTAACAGACAATAACATACACTATGTTAGACTATTGTTCAAGCAACAGCTCACCGCCGCGATATCAGTCACCCAGTCCGAACATGACGTCACTTCCTTACAGCATGGCGGAAATGATGACACAAGGAACTATGGCTGCAAACATGGCCGCTGCGGAGACGCAAAGACATTCAGCATTTGTGTTAAGCAGCCCACAGCTCGCTGCTCTGCATAATATGACAGAAATGAAGACTCCGCGATCGTGTTCGAGTCCGCCTGGGTTTCAAACACCTTACTCAAATTACTCACAAGCTTCTTTAAAACAGTTATCTTTAGCAATGTCTCAAGCAGGCACATCACATCGTATTACAGACATTTTGAGCCGTCCTCTTATGCAAAATCCTTTAGGAATTCCGCAGTTCAACGCCAGTATGTACCTCAACTCTCAAGCGGGGCTCAAACTCGCGGAGCTACCGGGCCGACCTCCGATCTACTGGCCTGGGATGATGCCGAGTCCTGCGTGGAGACCGTCAGGTGAGTTATTCTCTTTTATATACTTATATTATTTTTGTAATTTATTATTTGCCTTAGAGTTCGTTTTACCTTGTCTTTGGATTATTTATTAAGTTAATGTCTACCTTTGCTAAGTGTTTTGGAGTTTTTAAGATTATGTGTTAAACGTCTGATGAATTAACAAATCTCTAGAAATTTCACCTTTTTAGTGAAAAAAGAAAAAAGAATTTATATGATTTTCTGTTTAAATCTTTGACATCGTGTTGATCTAGGATGTTCTGATGCGATAAAAAACGCTCTTATTGTCAAACAACATATGTTTAATAATAATAATAATAATAATAATAATAATATAAAGATGATGGTAAATGTGTTTACTTGGTACATACTAACTCAATAATAATCGGATTAAATTCTTTTCACAAGAAAAAAACATTTTATGCAAGCCCTTTCTTCTTTTGTAAATTAGAATACATCTAGACCTAAATAATAATAGTCATTTGTATGGTATTTGAACAGCTACCACTCCATTTACAGAAGAATAGAAATATTTTGTACATTTTGATTATATTATAATCGTTTAGAACTGATTACGAATACGAATATGTTTAATTTACAAAAAATTGCAATGATATTAGCAAAAGAACATCTGATACATAAGATAAGCAATCATTAAGTACCGGATTATGTGGTCGATCAGTGACGGTAAAATATTAATTCGTTGATAATACGTGAAAGTGATCAATATACTTACCGATCAACTACATGTACCATTAATTCCTTACAGCATGGTGGAAATGATGCTGATGTTGATTGAAATTCGCCAGTTCTAAATATGCATTTTTTTCAGGTCCCTTTCTCAGGGTAACACCCTTTACTTGTTACAGTTTCATTTGCAATACTATATTAATGACATACATTTGACATAATGAATTTATGGGTGAAAGGATTATGCCCGAAAAAAAGGTTTCTGTGATTCTAAAAATAGTAAATTGTCTTTATTTCCCCTATACAAATTAACAAATTTTAGGATTTCAGTTTTTTGTCAGAATTTCTTTCACCAATTTTGAAAGAATTAACTACGTTTGTTTGTATTTTATTTATGTTTTTTTAATTACTAAAATGCATCAGTTGAAGATTTTGACGGATTAACTGTAGAGGTTGCATTGTACTAAGTTTTTTTAGATCCATATTATTCACAGGTGTGATTTTATCCAATAATTACAAATTACAATTCTGATTTGCATTTGCATGTCAGTTTTAAATTTATTTTCATTTAAAATTTATTAAAAAGACTATTCACAAAGATTTTTTATTGTTATATTTTTTATTTGAGCTGTGATCTGTCAACTTTGATATTAAAACTCTACCAAATAGATTTTTTTTTTCATTTTTATAGTACATCATTTGATCGAGTGTTTTTCGTTTAACACTGGTATTTGCAGAAATGCCGTCCACAAAAAGTGAGTAAAATAACCCTTTACTCCGTGGGATATAAGGTTGTTATCTATGAGCGAACAGTGTAGATCCAGATCAGAAGGCATGAATGTCAGAATCTGCACTGTTCACTTTTTGATTCATTAGTTTATTTAACAGTATAAATCCAGATCAGAAAGCACTTATACTGGCTAATCTAGATCTACAATTGTGATAAATGTGACAAAAAGGCGTATCTATGGTGTAAAGGGATAACATGGACTTCATTATTCATATATTTATGATCGAAAATGTCGGATGTTAAGAAGTCTTTAGTTTGTTTTTTTTACGAAAACCAGTGTGCTCCTTATCAGGTGCTTTGAGCGACATCACGATAACATGAGCAATTGTATTCGTATTCGTACCCGAGTGTTGCTTTCTGTGATGATGTTCAGACGTAAGGCTCGGTCCGCAAATGTGTCGATCATCCCTCGAGATCTACCTGTAGTGAGGCAAGCTGGCAGGGGGCTAATTTAAGGGGCAATTAGGGCTCTATAAATCTCTCATCATTCCGTAATTATATGAACTTGTCAAGCGATAAGCGATCTGTTTATTTTAACACATAATCTTGAATCGTCGTTCGCAATTAATTTTATCGTCATTGATTATCATAATGTGTATATTGCTTGTTTTGCTATTGGTTTGTATTGTAATATGAACATGAGCATGTAAATTAAGTTTTGTATAAGAAATTTGATGGAACCAGAATTATCGTTAATTGTTAAAACATTTTTTTGTTAATTCGAAAAAGACGATACTTCAAACACCGGTTTCTGGTTCGATCAAGAAAACCGGGTCCTATTTTATAAATTTAAATTTTATTTTATGGAAACAAAATTATCATTAATTGTTAAAAACAGTAAGTTCATTCGAAAAAAGACAACATTTCAAAAGAAATCTAGTTTTTCAAATTCTGGTTCAGTAATCGAACACCGGTTCCAATTTTATAAATTTGAATGAATGAATTTAAATATATTAGGCAATGATATTTCTTAAGATTCTTTCTTTCAAAATAATGTATCATAAAAAGTACAAATAAATAAAAACGATTTATTTAAAATACAAGGTTAAACATGACCTCCATTAAATTCATGCAGCATTTTCGTTAAGAAAACGTCTCATGCGGTTGGAGAGTAAAAACATATGATATCGCAAAGAAATAAACAAAATCATCAGCAATACCATTTCATTCTTGGATTTTTGGCAATACCAATGTCTGAAATAATAAAACACTAGTTTTTTCATAGTTTTCGAAACTTGCAAAAAATATTTTAAAACTTGTTATAATACTAATGTAGATAGTGCGCAGGGGGTGGGGGTGAGGTGGCTACTGTGGACAGCGGTGTTTCGGTGCCAGCAGGTGGCTAATGCCAGGGACAATCCTGCCACTATAAAGCCTTCATCATTCTGCCATTAGGACGATCCTGTTTCACCAAGCCTTGTCTCTGATTATCAGATCTGTTTATACAGGTCCCTTTATTGCTGGATTGCTGCATCTGATGATTTACATGCCAACAGTTCTCAAGATTATAAAACAACAAATTCCAAGATTATAGAATTAAGAATGGATATCAGTCAAATCTTAAGGATCTGATTGGCTGGAATTGTTTCCATTTCAACCAGTCAGATGAGATTTGAGACTTCATTTTAGCCAATCATATGCTTGAGATTTTAGACACCTCTACAAACTCAGTTTTAAAGTCTTTGGCACAAGTCCCTTTCTCTTAAATGTCACACTCCCCTGAAAAAAATCCTTAAAACGCTAGATTTTTACGAAGATTGCTAGAAAGAAAATAAACGATCGAATGAAATCATCGTAGTTGATTGACCGATAGTCTGTTATAAAGATTGAACGAATGTACGACACTCGCCCCAGCCATCCCTACCAACCCCCACTCCACAAATAAATAAATAAAAAAAATAAAATAAATAAATAAAAATAATAATAAATGAATATGTTAGAAGCAAATAAAACAAAATGGAAAATGAGAAATAATTGCCTTACATGTTGTTATCTTTTCTCATTTGAAAATATTACATAAAATAAATATTGATTTGTATATCTATGAAACAGATTCATTGACACAAGCTACATCGACTGATAAGACATGGTGTTTTAACAGGCTATGGCAATTGCCAATTCATAGCAGTTTTTTTTAATTAATCTTTATATACATAGCTAAGAAGTCGGTAGTCGGTAGGTATGATACCACTAATAATTTGATTACTTCGTCTCAAATCAAGTCACATTTTGGTTGTGGCAATTTTAAAATCGTTCTTGTGTTCAATGTCTTGTTAATTACTCATGTTCTGTTTCGTTCCGTCCTATTCTGTTCAGTTCTGTTCCGTCCTATTCTGTTCTGTTTCGTTCCGTCCTATTCTGTTCTGTTCCGTTCCGTCCTATTCTGTTCTGTTCCGTTCTGTTCTGTCGTATATAAATACAGCAAATATTGTTTAAGCTTAAGACACTTTTATTTATATGTATCTGTTACTTTTTCTAGGTAATATGATTCTAGACAAAGATGGAAAGAAAAAACACACGAGACCGACATTTTCCGGTCAACAGATCTTCGCCCTCGAGAAAACCTTCGAGCAGACGAAATATTTAGCGGGACCGGAAAGAGCAAGACTGGCATATGCTCTAGGAATGTCAGAAAGTCAAGTCAAGGTACAGAAATAGCATTTTATTTAGTATGAATTGTCACATACGTAATTATGTAGAATGGCCACGACTGTGAACTATGATGTCCAAAATGTATTTAAAGTCACTTGAAATAAATCTCCTTTAATTATTTGTCTTTAAGTTCTAAGACAGCTAAATATAGAATTGATTTTTAATGACTGTATTTTCATAAATAGGCATCATTTTAAATTTATTTAAGATATTTTGCAGCTACGAATATCACCAAATCGATTTTGCAAACAGTATTAGATGTTACTTTCCCAATTCATGAAGATTTTCACATTTGAAAGAAATTCGTATGAAAAATACAAAAAATACAATAAATCAAAATATCAAACGCAACAATAACATATTTAAAAAAGATAAATAAAATAGGAAATATTTTCAGTACCAGTGCCCCTGCCGTGTGAAATAAATTTGATTTTTCACTGAAAAAAAAATCTTTTCTATTATTTTACGTTTTTTGTCAAAATTGGCAATAATTTAAAAAAGGTAGTTCGGAAAAACTGTAAAAATAATAATGATATTCCATAATTTCCAACAGTGAAAATACCAATTTAATTTCAATGAGAAAAACTTTATAATTCACTGGAAAACATAAAAAAAGCTGATTCTGTCATGTCTGGGGAAGGACATTAAGTGGTTGATACACTGGTCATTTCAAGCTTAACTTTTCAACATCTAATCTGCAATAAAAACAAAAAGGAACGAGCTTACATCATTGAATGTTATCCTATCTACACGGATATATAATACGGAGACAGGAGGCAGAGAACGATTCGGTACTTCCGAGAAGGGAAGCATCGCACTTAATAAATGTTAAAGATTGTTTCCTACATAATTGTAAACGTATTTGTATCAGAACGTCTAAAGAACATTGGAATGTAATTATTTCAATACATCTCCGTAACTTCTTTTCTAATATCTCCACTGCTCCTTGACGTTATGATAACTGTGTGTTTCCAGACTAAATTAAAGATTTTCTTTAAATTATTATTATTTTGAATTTTTGCATCTTTTAATTTCAAATAGAACATTTTTGAAGCATTTGAGGGCATAGTCGTATTTTGTAGGGGAGGGGGGATGATCGAGTGGATATACAAACCTTGGGGTCATAATTCTGCATTTTACATGTTTTGATCTGAAAAAAAATCGCCTTGTATTCCTGTTTATTACTTCTGAAACATTAAACGAAAATGAATTCAAGTATTTATGATATTATTGCAGCCCATTTATTCACACGTGTTCTCTGACAATATTTTCCTAACATATCTAGGATTTGCATCCACTTTGATCTATTACCTTCCCAATCCCCTTAAAGCCCCTTTTCACTTTCTTATTAAATCTATTTCCGAAATATTGGACAGAATTAACAAGAGGAGATAATGGTATAAAGATATATTCACCTATCTGATTTCTTTAGATTAATATTATTATAGGATGACTGTATGTTACTAGCTTATTGAACATTCAATCTGCCTATAGATATGGACTAAAGTCAACTTTTGATGTCGATGCATGGATTTATCATTATTCTGTCGGGACAAAAATAATAGGAAATCCACGAAATCATGGGAAACGACAGTTACAATAATTTTCACTTTGATACAATTGTAGTTTCAATTATTCCCTGCGTTAAAGGAGAGCTCGAGCAAAACAAATAAAAATACACAAAAAGTTTAGAAACTATAAGAAATTATATTTTATAGCACATTATAGTATACACTTAACAGAGAACAGTTTGTGTGTTGTTATTGTTGGTTTTTTTTCAACGCATTTTAATAATTCTACTATTACATTAGTAACCACATGGCTCATACGTACACCTATATCTTCAATTCTGTACTATTTTTTATTTCATTATTATTAATTTTTTATTCATATGAAATAAACTCAGTTGAATAAAGCAAAAAAAAAATACATCACCGTCATCAAAAACAACAATAGCAACAACAACAAACACATCTACATTTAATGTGTACAAAAAGTGCAGAAATACTCAGATAAGCAGCATTCAATCATAAAAACTTGTTTATGGAATATCAACGTGTTCATAGACAACATAAAAACCTTCTTAAGTGCCTCGGATATTCATACTCAGTACGAACCATGTGCGTTTATTGCACAAATCACGTCACCTTTGCATGCAGCAAGCAAGCCGCCTCATCTTTTTATGTTTATAGGTGATACATTTGCGGGCAATAAACTCCTTTATATTCATAATTATTTATTCCGTCTGTTTTCGATTTTTCCATCAGAATGCAGATTCTGTGGATTTAAAAACATAAAATCTCCATCAAACCATATTGTACACTCAATAAGGGCTTGATGTTTTGCAGATTAGCATAATTTAGTCTCAGAGTAAAAAGGTAGCCTGGAATAAATTTTCGACTTTTATAAACTAATTTCCATTTGTATGCAAAATTAAAATAATTTATTTTAATTCAGTAGATTACTGATACAAAAATATACTTTTTGAATCCTAGTATTTAAATCCTAAAACATATTTAAAATTTTAATTTGTGTAGTAAAATTTTGGTATAAATCCACAAGTACCAAGTAAAATGATTACCATCTTAATTGTCGTTAGTTATGGCTTCAAAACCTGCTTAAACATTTTTCTCAATGACCACAAAGGTATAGCAAAGTTGTTTTTTTTTTTGTTTTTCTTTGCTCCTTTAAGTTTAATCGGCATCCAGGCAAAACTTCTGGAGAGACGATTGTGGTCGTCTTGTATACAGATCTTGTTCTTAAATTTCTGGAAAATATATTTTATTTTTAATTTAATTGAAACAGAAATAACTTGTTTTATCTTTTCAAAAGAACTTCTTTCTTTCTAAAACTCTCTGAAAGTAATTTGTGAAAGACATTACCCCTCATGATGGTGACAAACTATCAAAATGAAATTGTGATTTTATTCAGGTATGGTTCCAAAACAGACGAACAAAATGGCGCAAGAAGCATGCGGCGGAAATGGCGACTGCAAAGAAAAAACAGGAATTCGCGGTATCTATGGAGGATGGTTCCGATGACGAAGAGGACATAACCGATTGCTAACACAGTAAACCGGAAGCCAGTGAAAACAGGAAATAATTGATGACGTCATAGACGACTAATCTTTTTAACGCTCTTAGACCGTCTTGTCAGATTGATGATGACTGCAACGGACTTACCAGAAGCCATATTTATTCGTCAGCTGATATTGGGTTTAAGTGATATTATTCCAAGTGCATAATGGACGATTACTCAAAACACACATTTTCAGTATTGGACAGTGTCAACAATGGACAAACATTACTGTTTGCAATACTGTCGAATAATACATGTAAATGTGTTTTATATTATCATTACTTTATACATTCAGTGATTAATATTTAATGTTAAAACTTGTATAGATGTAGTCGACATAGCAGGAAGTTAGCATATACGCATGCGCATTGACAATACGCTCATGCACAGTGCTGATGTTCATTTTTTAGCTTTGTTGTACATATTTTGTTACGCAATGAAAACGACAATAAAATATAAGTTATTTCGTTGTTTCAAACTGTGTTATCGCCCTTTAGTTTAAAAGTCCGTAAACTATGTACATGTTTGAGACCAACAAAACGTGTACACAAATTGCGGTTTCAATCTCCTACGCATGTTGTCGTTCCTTACACACACTTGAACGCTTGACAAGCCAATATGTCTGAACAAGTCCTTTAGTTTTCTTTTTTCTTTGATTTAGTTTTGAATTATTGGTGCAGTATTTAAAACAAAAGAAATCAGTTGTTTCCAAAACGGCATGGAAGGTTCATCCAATTACCTACAAGTCACGTTACTCTGACAATAACATAGATGAATGTAATAAGCCAAAAAAATTAGAGAGTGACACGATTTATGAATTTAACAGCGGTAAAATAAAATCCATTGTTGGTTATTTACCGGAGAGACCTCAACTAGGTGTTGTATGTCTTTTACAGTTTTGTAAGTAGAATTATTTTTGCATATGGTGTTTGCTGTTACACACATGACGACTAGAATTCCTATGCTGTTTGAATGAGTTAATATACGAAAAATTAAGTACACAGTAAGTGTCAAGTTCTGTCAACATGTCAATGCAGTAGTCAAAAAGGCCTTCATTTCGAAAATGATCAGTGTGAAGTATTATGTTTCTGACATTTTTTAAGGGTTTGAATCGAACGCTCAAATTCAGGTTGTTTCCCTTGCAAAACATTCAATATTTCTTCCAGAGTTTAATCTTCAGCGGGTAGACAAATTATTATTTAAACATTCGAGTTCCGACATACATAATTACCCCAGCTGTTGTATAATTGTTTTTATTACTTTTCGCAAGTACGTAAAGTTCGCTTTAGCAAAAGGCATTCTTTTTTATTTCCACAAAATTCCTCTCAGTCCTAGGCCAAAGACATAGTTACTTAACAGCATTATATACCTGAAAATCTTGTGAATAACGCGGTTTGTTGTTATTTAAGATATTTTAGGTAGTTCGGTATATAAAGTGTTAAACCATTGTTTTATAAATGGTTCAAATAAAGAAGTATTTTATGGTAATCATCCATGTATAGGAACCTCCCAATAAACAGACTGTATCTTTTTTCCAACATTAAAAAAAAATATTCTTATTGATAGATCATACAACCAAACATTTTGATATTGCTGGCATGTAAAACAATATAATAACAATTTAATAGCGTTAACCATAAATTTAAACTTAAAGGGTATCTAATATGACTCACAGAGCACTAATGGCCCTTTTGACTACAAAGCCTCGATTTGGAATGTCGTCTGCATCCAATTTTCCCCTAGCGGTCAGCTCAGGAAATTGTAGCACCTGTGAAATCACCAAAATAAACATAATAATCTGTCCAAAACAAATTCATATTAGTTCAAATTGTGATAACATGTTGAATTCAAAGCAAAACATTGTAATAATCACAAAATCAAAGTTGTATAGAAATCCCCGGCGCGCGCCTGTGGCCCACTCAACGGAAGTGCGAGATAGTGCAAAGATAAATAGCGCAGTGAAATATTCCAAATATTCGAATCTGGACGAATTTTATTAGTCCATGAATTATTTAATTTATATTATAATTCTGTTTAAAATAATGTTTTCTTGTTTTTACTTTAAGTTTGTAAGTTATCAAAAGAAATATAAGTAAAACGCACAATTTTGTAATTTTAGTATTAACTTAAAAATTCAAATAAATTCAAATTGGACTTATATCCTAGTTTTTAATATTTTAACTATAATTCTTTGCTATTGGAAAGGAGTAAAATGGAGATGGAAATGTTCTACCAAACATTAGCAGCATTTTATCTAGCTGGTGTTTTTATGATCATTTTCATCAAGATAGTCGACAGAGTTGTTTGCTTCCAATAAGATGAACAAAAATATGCTATTTATCATTCTGTCGCAGACGACAGCTTCCAGAGTGTGATTGCTTCTCGTGAGATCGCGCGAAAAACGATCGCTAATGAAATCTGAAGGGTTGTGTCCAACTATTCAAACAAGTCATGAAAGGAGATAGATTATGGTCATCTTACGATTGTCTTTGGACAAAGTGGACAAGTAAATCATCTTGTCAGGAGCAGAATACATGCAGGGTTCAAAACCGGTTTTGACCTCTGTGGAGGTAGTGTAAAGATTGTGATGAATTTACAACACAGTCTGTAAAAACGCAACTTGCCGTCATTTCATTCTGTCGGACCAGCCTCAAATTTCAAGCATCTGATTGGCTGAAATGGAGACTGAAAACTTGTCTCCATTTCAGCCAATCATATGCTGGAGATTTGAGACTGGTATCCAATCTAAGCTTTATGATCTTGAGCCCAACAGAATACCGTATACATATTTTTCATTATTTTCCAGTCCACTGTCGTAGCAATAAGTGGGTTTCATAATTTAAGAAAGAATGTTCTATTACGGCTTAAATTCCTGTACTCGTCTACCTTCTTTCGGTTTTGATTTTGAAACCGATAGTATGAAGTTTTGTATGGACATTAACATTTCTTCTCAACTGGGCATTCTATTTTACGTTACTCGAAAAGAAATGTAGTGCATCTGTTACCAAACAATGTTTTACAGGATTTAGTTGATAGCAGCAGTTTCAAGTCCATACACAAGCAGTAAAAAATAACCCCGTGCGTTGATTCAGTGTAAATACGAGTCCACTAGTAGTTTCAAATCTTAGAGCTATGTATGTCACATTTCCAGCGTTATGTTCGAAATGTTTAATCTAAAGTTTTAATAGCTAAGAAAAATCTTGTGAAAAAGAAAATGAATATAATAAAACTAGATGTGCTATTTTAATACACTCTTGTGTTCTGTGGTTACCAGGCAATAGATTATACTAGCAGAGCAGAGCAGAACAGAACGGAACGAAACGGAATTAGAATATAATTAAAATTCATTTAAAATGATCATTATAGACACAGCAATTGGAAATTGAACAGAGCCCAATAAAATACCGCTTTATCGAGGGTTGCGCGCAAGAATGACGTGACTTTATTGCAATAAAAAGTTATGTTGCGACAATCTTGCGTGCAACGCTCGTTGTAACAAATAAACTTAATAAAGCTTAATTTTAATTCTTGGAACTTGGAACATTGAATTAAAAATCACAATCTATCTGAAAACCATTAAGATGCCACACTGTTCAGTAAATAAAGGTTGAATATTTCTGTATTTGTTACATGTATATTTAAAGATCAAACATATTTAAAACCGCCCCTCTTTAGTTCTCAGTGAATACTAATGACCATATAATGACCAAGAGGATTAAGATCAAAGAAACAGTATGCTATTCTCACCCTTATAAATAGCATCCGCAACTTAAGTTCATCGATTCACAATGTATCTTTTATGTTCAACTTAATATTTCTAGTATATTAAGTAAGAATAAATGCTATACTACGGTTTCTCAAACGGTGCAGTTAACGCCCCCTTGCGTTTAATACTTCGGAAATTATTTCAAAGTATCAACGACCGAACACCTTACAAAACTGTGCCTTTGTGGAATACATGTTAAAGCCAGGTGAGCACTTAAAGTGAGTCATCACTTGCACAAACATGAATTTTCTCCCAGGGGCGTATTCAGTGAAGTTCGGTGGGAGGGGGGACTCGAACCCCTTATTTGGGCAGCAATATTAAGTTTTCATATCTTTCATTGAGACTTAAAGTTGGAAATTATTTTTTAATGACTTAAGACTGCACCAAACCGCCTTTCTGGTCATCTTGCATCCGACCCTGTTTCCTGTTTCGATCGGTGTGTTGTTTGTTTGTTTGTTTTGTGCACACAGACTGGATGTTTCTATACCGGGACTTTTCAGATTGACCCCCACCCCTCGTGTTTAGTTAAGCCGGGTTGGATACCTGAGAAGATGCACGGGTCTTCCGAAAGCTAGCCAGATAGATTCTTTGCAGTGTTCTGCGTTCTGCTCGCCATTTCTTGACGATATTTTGTGATAAGATGACAAAACGCACTGTGCATCTCACATTCAGAAATAAACCAGAAACCCACGATTCTATCAATTTCAAGCAAGAGAAAAACATATCCAGTTTAAAAATGCATGTTGAAAAAGAGTGGTCTTTACTTGAGTCCATCTTTTTCAAGTTCGAGTTAACGCCCTTGTTATTTTCCAATGGAGGTTAGACAAGAAACATGCAATTTTCCTCT